>CM038467.1:2349424-2949424 GCA_021464415.1 Lonicera japonica | reverse complement strand
AAAGTGTGCAGTTGGTTTTGAATGCTAACTTGAGCAATATGTATACGTTAACACTTTCATTTATTACCACCATTTCAAAAATCAAAATCTGAAGAAAGTACATATTCACTGCTTTTATTTAAGAAAAAAAAATATCTATAGCTTTTTTTAAAAGAAAATTAAATTAAGGGAGATTTAAATCTCTCCCTTAATCCTACAAATAAAGAAAACCATTCCCTTTCGCTCCATGAGTCGAACCCTTAACCTCAAGTTAAGGGTGAAAGTTGCTTACCACTGAATCAAGTAATCAACCACTCTCTTCATATAGATTAACTTTAACCGGTGTTAATATGATTTTCGTTTGATAGTTAGATTTCGTCTTGTTGGCAATCCAACAGAATTCTGGCTGCCATAAGATTTTAGGTTAATTTTTTGATATTTGAATAATTAAATTTATTCTGTCTTTCATATATGCTTTATGTACTTCTTGTAGTTGTACACTATATATAATGGATTTATTTTTGATACGAATCAATTCTTACGGATTATTCTTTTTACGATGGTTCGTCATAAAAATATTTGGGAATATTTTTTATTATGTAAAACTATCATAAATAAGACTAATTCGTACGAATTGCTCCGCACCTGATCTAGCCAATATATAATTTGATGGCACATTCGAATCTAAAAGTTTAAGATTTTAGATGAGACGGTAATTTACTTTCTAGAATTATTCATCACTCTTAATAAAAAAAAAAACTCTTGCCATAACATATTAGTTACTAGGTATTGCCTGTGCCATCTGACACTATCAAAATATTAATCTAAAAAAAGGGACTATTGGATTTCTTTAGACAATTATAATTTTTGAATTATTATAGATAGCGATCAAATCAATGAATAGCATTTTCTTGATTTATATTATAAATAGAAGTTAAATCAGTAAATAGTATTTTTTTTAATTTATGTTATAGATAACGGTCAAATCGGTAAATAGTATTTTCTTAAGTTGTATTATAGATGCCTTGAAAATTCTAGAAAGGTATGTGTGTTGCATTTGTTTCAGAGATTAATTGGTGTATTTTGAGCGCAATGTCTTATGCACGCACACTGTAAATATATAAAAGTGGAAAACAAGATTTAGCTATTAACATTTTTTATTTATACTTTCAATTGAAGAATAACATAACTTAATTAGTCTGTCCTTATTGATGAAATTTGTGTCATTTTTCGAATTAAAAGTGTTCATGATCATTATTTTCACGATCATGTGTTTTTTCTGTTAAACAATTTGTTTGCCCTAAAAATTAAAAAAAGTAACACAAATAATCAAATACATATGTTTCTTAAAATGAAAGAATTGACTAGAGATCAAGAAAATAAAGGAAAAGGAAAAAATATTAGATATATTAGTGTAGTAATACATTTTTATTGAAAATAAAAAGTTATAAAAAGATTCAAGTGGTTCTAAAGTGTCGCGTTTTAAATTTATACTTGAAGTGTAGATATCACTAAATATTGAAGAGAAAACAAGTTGTTTTGGCCCAAACTCCCTCCAAATTTTGAAAAATCAAAACATGGTTGATTTGATAGGAAAGTTACGCTGAATTGTGATGATGTGAGAATTTATTGTCTTGTTCAATATATTGTTACGGGTAGTCAGGCAGAATTTTTGGCAGTTAAATGGATGCCAATTTTAACGTAACAAAAAAAGACAAGATTTAATAAAAGAAAGGAGACAATATTAGTTCATTTTAGTCTTCGTTGGACTTGGGGCCACCTAGAAATAAAAGCCCACCAATTTTAATAACCAAATCCTTCATTAAAAAAATTTCATAGGTAAGGGGTTGTTTGTCTTGTGACCTAAACAAGCTAACATTGGGCAACTTCCACTCCTATTTTATGAAACTTGAAATGGGGAGACGTATCGGTAGAGAGGCGGTAAAGGGTAAAGCCAAACACGCCCCACACCATAAGGAGCGCCGCAACATTTTCAAAATTCATTTGGTGGTGTTTAGTTGATATTTTTAAATATATTTTTTACATAAATTTTTGAGAGTGTAAAAGTAGGTTGAAATGTATATTTAGTTTTTTTTGGAGTTTTTTTTCAACCAATTCAAAAAAATTCATGATTTTTTTTAAATAGTCACAATAGATCTTATTTTATAGATCTCAATGAGTAGGTTTCAAATGTATATATATTTTTTTATCTAATTTCGATTTTGAATTTAAAGTTATAGTATTTTAAAAATTTTATGAGAGAGAAATTAAAGTGAAGTTAATTTTAGAAAATGTAAAATAAAGTTGACTTTTTAGTAAAAATTTTAAAAATTTGATTTTAAAATTTCAACCAAACATCAATCCGTTTCTTTTGAAATCCCATCGTTTGATGTATGAAAACAAGTAAAGAATTACTTTCCCTCCTAAAGAACAAAAGAGAGAGAGAGAGAGAGAGAGAGAGAGAGAGAGAGAGACGGAAATTAAAGAGAAAAGACACAGGTTCAAATTAAAGAAAATGGGATCCCGTACCTTTAAAGACTCTCTCTCTTTTTTCGTAATTTTTTTCTTCCGAAGTTCAAATTTTGAAAAATGTTACAAAAGGGTTTGTGATTTAGTTGGAGTTGGCTTGTATATTACACAAGTTTAATAGTACAAAGAGATAAAAAAAAAAAAAAGTTAACGCGCCACTCATATAAAGAATTAAAATATTTAAAGCTGAAAAACGGATTTAGACCTTGTTAATTTTTTGTCGTTAGTTTGTGTGATATTTTACTGATACAGTTAAAAGGTTAAGCGGTTAACAATAAGTACAAAAACAAGGGGAGAAAAGTACTCTTAATATGTTTATATGAAAACAATTATTGCATTAATTATAAAATATGTTATAATAATAAATGTTATTAAATTGACAATCAAGAGTTTTTCAATATTCTTTAAAATAACTTTTATTACTTAAAAGATTTCGACGAGACGAAAAGTAATGGCCGAATAAATGAATTACAGCCCACTCAATGAATTTGAATCGACTTCCCTGACCATTGCCACATAGCCAAGCAAACACACTGTGAAGAAACTTCTGTCTAAACTCGTTTGTGTGATCTTCAAACATTTAACTGCAGATAAAGGAGCATATTTGAATTTGGATGCAAATCATGAAATTTAAAATATCTCCGATACTCTTCTATATTTATGTTTTATATAAAATTTATAAAACTTATAAAAAATTTCATTTTTAATAGTCTTTTAAAAATTAGTTTTGTGTAAAATACACTTCTACTTTATACTGCTATATCAATTATCTTTCTCTTTTTTTGTTAATAAAACGTTAAAATGTAACTTTTAGTTCAAAATATATTTTAATAAAAACTATAAATTTAAAATTTACTTATCAAGAATTATAAATGAAGATCAACTGTGACTATAAGATCATGTATAAAAAAATTGCAATAAAATGTTGTAAAATTGCATATAATAACATTTAACACTTGTTGATATCTTATTACTTTTTTCAAAATTCATACTATAATTTAAAAAGTACTATTGGAACATATATTTTGCAAACTTCAAGTTTTATATAATAGTTGATTGACACGGAAGATTTACGTTTCAATTTTTACACAAATGTTGGAGATGCTCTTAAGCTACTTATTATAGATAACTCCCAACTTATAAGAGTTATCCTTATATATATATATATTTATAGTTAGGCTCTAAAGAGAAATTTTCTCACTTTAACTAAAAGAACGGATTCCCATTTGGAGGGGCAAAATGATGAATTATTATTATTTTTTTTGTATAGATAATCTATATTATGAATAGACCACCTTCACCAAATTTCGTAAAAAAATCTCAACTTATAAGTAAGTGCGATGATCATAAACAATTTCAATCGTCGAAAATGCGCATATATATCAATTTTTCAATACACCCACTTTTATAAACAATTTCAATCGTGAAAAATGCGCATATATATCAATTTTTCAATACACCCACTTTTAGGTTGAGTTTTTTTTTTTTTTATGAAATTTGGTAGAGGTGATCTACTTACTATATAGATTATATCTACAAATTTTATTTTATTTTTATTTACTTACCCTTTTGAATATGCATGCATTCTTTTAGCTAAAATGAGAGAATTCCTCTTTATAGCGTAACTCTATATATATTCATTTACCTTATATGTATTTGCTTCGCAATCTAAGAGTACCATATTAAAGCTTGTAAGAGCATCTTCAATAGTCTTGTATATTTTTGTTTTGTGTAAAATTTACACAACTTGTAAATTTTTTTTGTCTCAAATAGTCTTTTAAAATACAAGTTTGTGTAAAATGGTTATAAAATTCACATTCATTTTACAATCTCACGTCATTTTTCTTTCTCTTCCTTTTTTAAATAAAATTTGAAAATATAATAACTTCAAATGTAAAATATGGATCTTAATAAAAACTATATATTTGAAATATGGTTGTTAATACCTACAATTCAAGATCAGTTGTGATTATAAAATTATTTATGAATGAAAAATAAGAAAAAATAATAATAAATTGATAGTTAACAAGTATTAGAATCTTATTGATTATTTTAAAATTTACACACGATTTTACAAAAGTACTATTGGAGCATATATATTTTTTTTAATATTCAAGTTTTTTATAAATGTGGGTTGACACATATGATTTATAAGTCAATTTTTATACTACCATTGTAAATGCTCTAAACTATAATCCTATACTTATAAATACGTGATGGGTACACACCATTATAAATGATGAAATCTTACAAGTCCTTCATACACTATACACCAAAGGCCAAATCTTTGCAATCCATTACTCTTCGACATAATATAGGAAAAGGCACGATCATAGGGTAAACATATACTAAACCTATTATACATTGTATGGGAAACCTTCTTATAAACAAAAATCTATACATTATTTGAAAAAGCACAATCCCAAGTTTAACTTGTACCAGACCAACTATATATTGCTTGGGGAACCATCTTATAAACAAATATATATATTTTCTTTGTGCGTGATTGATTATTTCTTATTAATTTTCTTATTATTGGCTATACTTTAGCACCATCATTATCATCATGTTGTGAACAACTGATTTAAGAACCTGTTCACCCCTTATACGTAATATATTATCATAACAATTTATTTTTTATGCTTTGGAAATATGAAACTATTTTAATTTTGCTTTTCTATTGCTAAAGATTCAAACAAAACAAAAGATTCGATACATGTATTTCCTTTTTCTATTCGATATTTACCATAATATAGATTACATAATAAACCAAATGTATTTCTTTTATTTTCTTTTCTCTATCCAAACAAAAATTATTTTCATTAATTTATTTTTTATCGTTAACTATCCAAATAATAATAAAATTAAAATCATTCATTCACCTTCCAATTAATTATTTATTTTCCATTTTATTAATTTTCTTTATGATTAAACATTTTCTTTCTATTTCCTCATCTCAATCCAAATAGAACATAATAAATAAAGAAAAGAGTAATAGTTAGACTCGTGTTTTACCTAACTAATTAAGAGTTATTATTCACACACATATGCCTCGTTTGGTTCACAAAAAGTAAATTAATTCCCCTATCTTTCTCATGGAGGTAGGAAAGTAAATTTTTTGTCAAATTTCCTTTCTTGTGTTTGGTGAACCATGTAAAGTATTTAGGTAAGAGTATTATTGTCTAAAATTTGTGTAATAAATGTTTGAAATCACATGGCAAAATTAATCCCATGTGTTTTGGGAGGAATGGTTTTACTCCCAACTTTTCCCTTTCTCGGGAAAGTGTTTTCGAAATTTGTGCTTACCAAACAAAAAAAAGTAACGACTTTTCTTTTTCGAGTATTAAAATCCGTAAACCGAACAAAGCCATATCTCTGGTCAAGAATTACGATTTAATCCAAATATTAATGTTTGTATTAAAAAAGAGAAGAATAAGAAGGTAGTAGTTGTGTGAAATTAATTGAAAAGGCAGGGGCAATAATGTTAAAGTAGAACGTGGAAGGCGATTTCACAGTAGAAACCCGAGTGTGACAAATGTAAATGACTGGCCTTATTTGTTACTCCTACTAGTCTGTAACAATAAAGCATTAAATTGTATTATATTATAATATAATATTTATCTATAAGGTTATTTATTTATTGTAGTATCAATTTGGATCCATCGGTGAGGTTGTTCAACTTTAGAAAACATTTATATTTATATCACATTTTGCCGCTTTCTCTCTCTCTTCAATCTCCCCATTTATTTTGCTTCAGTGACGAACAACACCAGCAGAAGCTTCACCTACTTACTTTGATTCAAGTGAGTTTTCTTTCTTTCTTTCTAATAATTAATTAATTAATTAATTACAGATTGTTATCAATATAATGTGTTCTATATTTGTATTTATATTTGCATGTGTGATTTGGTTTCAGGGCCGGAGATTGATTTGTGGTACTACAGTAGTAGTGAGTGTACATGATTGAGGATCTGCGAATGAGTCATTTTCTTCAAAATCAAAAGCAAGTAGAGTTTGATTTGATCGTGTTTTGTTTTGCAGTAGGTGGACGTTGTCTGTAGGGAGAAAATATTGATAGGCGGAATCCAAGCTCCACGTTTATTCAGATTCCGTTCTTGTGATAAAATATAAGAGAGAAACAGTTCCATTTTTGGATCTGGGGAAACAGCTCATACACCCCCATGGCTTTTGCTAACATTTTGACTCTTTTGATTTGAGGTGACCTTGTTTTTTTGGTGTGTGTTGCTTTCTGTTTAACACTTTTTCTCTCTCTGATAATTTTCATATTCTGGACCAAAGTTTTGAATTTGAGCTGCTGTCAAGTCTTTTGGACTCATTTTACTTCTCTCTAGTAAAGGGAAATCCTTTCTGTAACTTTCATGCAAACACATTTCCCCTGTGGCCTCAAAAGATAGGCTCCAATTGATTTGAGCACTGTTGAGTTTTTTTTTTTTAACCCATTCATTGCATAAGAGAGGAACTACTTCTGTTCACCAAATTACAGCAAGGGGTTTTCCTCATTTCGCCATTTTTTGCTATTATTGAGAGAGAACAGTGACCATTGTCTGGTGTACATGTATGTGAGAATCACAAATTTGGGAGTGGGGCCGGTGTACATAATGATTCACATCATCTTTTGTTGTTAGTTTCCTGTTAACACATGTGATGGGCTTTCTCCGGTTTTGTCCCTCTATGCTATGAGATTTGGCATCATTGGTTTGGAAGGTTGGATCTGTTGAAGCAGTTTTTTTTTGGGGAATCAATTTTTTTCATTTCTTTCCTCTCCTCTCTTTATTTTTCTCTGGGATAATGAATCGAGAATTGGTACCGGAGAAGAAGGAAAAGGGATCTGATGCTGCTGAGAAAGTGGTTGTTCGCAGTTAAGGCTTCCAAGGAAATTCCAAAGACCGCGTTAGTGTGGGCATTGACTCATGTGGTTCAACCTGGGCACTGCATCACACTGCTTGTGGTTGTCCCCTCGCAAAATTCCGGTGACCTTTTCTATCCTTATTTGATTTTTAGGCCTTTTGCTTTTCAAAGTTTTGAGCCCCTTTTGTTTTGTTAAACCTGTTTAGGGCTTATCTTTTTGCTATTTGGATTGCCTGTAGGGAAAAAGAAAATCTGCTGTTTTTACTCTTATGTTCATTTTTTCTTCATATTGCTGTAAAACACCCTTTTGAAGTGTTTGATGCTGTGAAATTGATATTCTTTTGATTGTATGCCCAACGATCTTTCCAAATTTTATCAAGCATCGGCCAATTATTTGTTAGTTTATTTTCAGAAATTTCTAAAATTGATGATGAACCTTTTTTAAATTGAACCTTTTTAAAATTTGTTATATGCCTTTTTTTTCAAGGAATGAGGGACATTTGTGATATTTTCTTAATCAATATCATCTTCCTTCATTTTCATGACTTGGATGAGTTGGCCACGTGTCCATGTTTGGCCGGCGGGTTATTTTTATATGGTCGGATGAAGTTTAAGAGCATATTTTCTAGATAAAATATATTCCAATCATGAGAAAATCAGATGTTTATTTGTTTGATAGCCTGGGAATCCATGGGTTTCTTGTTGTAAACAATTTTATCCTGTAGCATGAACTTTATGGAATAGGTTCCAGCAACTAAAGATTGAAAAGCGCTGCAGTTGATATAATGCCAAGTTGCCAACAATTGTTTATTCCTCTCTTATCCAGGTCGAAAGTTATGGGGGTTTCCAAGATTTGCGGGAGACTGTGCTAGTGGTCACCGAAAGTCTCATTCTGGAACTAATTCAGAACAGAAAATGGATATTACAGATACATGCTCCCAGATGATCCTTCAGCTTCATGATGTTTATGATCCTAACAAGGTTAGGGCCTCAATTTATGCCTTAATATACAATGCTGTACTCAGCTACTAGCTTCCTCGTTAGTAATGCTCATCTCCTTTCTTGGTTCTGTCTCAGATAAATGTGAAGATAAGAGTTGTTTCTGGATCCCCATGTGGGGCAGTGGCTGCCGAGGCCAAGAGAATTCAAGCTGGTTGGGTTGTATTGGACAAGTAATTTTCTTAGTTCTCTATTTTGAATTATAAAGTGTAATTGGTTTGAATTTTACTAACTTACGTTATTTCTTGCAATCTTGTTGGCTTCTTGCAGACATCTCAAGCATGAGGAGAAATGCTGTATGGAAGATCTCCAATGCAACATTGTGGTTATGAAGAAATCTCAGCCAAAAGTTCTTCGTCTAAATTTAGTTGGATCATCTAAAAGGGAACCTGAAGCAGCTAGTCAATTATCTTCTGAGCTGGATCAGTCATCTTCAAAGCAACTAAAAAACAAGGGTGAAACTTTGAATTCCATTCGAGGATCGGTTGTTACTCCAACAAGTAGTCCCGAGCTTTTTACCGCAACTGAAGCTGGAACTTCATCAGTTTCAAGCTCCGATCCTGGAACTTCACCATTTTCCATACCTGAAACCCTGAAGAAAGAGGAATTGTTGACGTTAAAAGGAAATCAGCATCTCGATGAATCAAGTTCAGATACAGACAGTGAATATTTATCTCCATCTTCATCAAGTTTAAGGTTTCAACCATGGATGGCTGACATTATCAGTTCACGTTGTCAGTCCTCACAACGGATTGAAGAACGTTCTCAAAGCTCTAATTATCAAGCTCAAACTTCTACATCAAAGGCCTTAGTTAGGAAGTTTTCTAAACTTGATAAAGAAGCTGGATATGGAACGCCAAACTGCACACCTGATGTGGAATTCAACGGAAATGTTAGAGACGCAATTTCTCTATCTCGAAATGCGCCTCTTGGTCCGCCCCCATTGTGTTCTATATGTCAGCACAAGGCACCTGTATTTGGTAAACCCCCAAGATGGTTCTCCTATGGTGAGCTCGAGCTTGCTACTGGAGGATTTTCACAAGCTAATTTCTTGGCCGAAGGAGGGTTTGGGTCTGTTCATAGAGGAGTTCTCCCAGATGGTCAGGCTGTCGCTGTAAAGCAACACAAATTGGCAAGTTCTCAAGGGGATCAAGAATTTTGTTCAGAAGTGGAAGTTTTGAGCTGTGCTCAGCACCGAAATGTTGTTATGTTGATTGGGTTCTGTATTGAAGACGGAAGAAGGTTACTGGTTTATGAATATATATGCAATGGGTCATTGGATTCTCATCTTTACGGTAAGTTTTCTTCTCTCACCATGGTATACATTATCCTCTTAAAATGCAAATGCATTGAATGTTGTGATTAATATAGATAATTTACATCATCGGTGAAAGGTGTAGATAATTTATTTGATTTCGCTTTAAATTCTTTCGTTTTGCTAGTAATTGTTTGCTACAAGCTTAACAATGAGTTTTCTACTTCTCAGGACGTCATCGAGATCCATTAGAGTGGGTTGCACGTCAAAAAATAGCAGTGGGTGCTGCTCGAGGACTGCGATATCTTCATGAAGAATGCAGGGTGGGCTGCATTGTGCACCGTGACATGAGGCCAAACAATATTCTCATAACCCACGACTTTGAACCACTTGTATGTCAATCTGTTACCTTCCTCCTGTGGTTGAGAAGTTTGAATCTCGTAAATATGTGTACCATTGCATTCTGCAATTTATATGTCATGCCCTTAGAGGAAAACCCATGGTTCTCTTACACAAATTCAACAATTAGGCTGCTTTATTTTTCTTTTTTTTTTTTTTTTTTTTTTTAAAAGTTATCACTTTTGTCAGTTGTATTTTTCAGGTTTCTATAGTTCAATTTGATTTCAACCATGACTTGAATTCATTCTGTAATGCAAATCGTTGTGTATGTGAGGATTTAAATATAGTGATCTCACTGTGATCTTGGATTTGCAAGGTTGGAGACTTTGGTCTCGCAAGGTGGCAACCTGATGGAGACATGGGGGTAGAAACAAGAGTAATTGGAACATTCGGGTAACTCAATATATTGACTTTGCTTCTAATTTTGGACCAACTCCGTGTCATTGCAAATAAGAAAATTATCTTGTTTCAATCAGATATTTGGCTCCGGAATATGCTCAAAGTGGGCAGATCACAGATAAAGCTGATGTTTATTCGTTTGGGGTGGTACTCGTGGAGCTCGTTACTGGACGAAAAGCAGTAGATCTTACCCGGCCTAAAGGCCAGCAGTGCCTCACGGAATGGGTGAGTACTAGTCAATTCTGATTATCCAATAAAGTTCATTTGTTGGTTCTCGTTGTATTGCTTCTTTTCTGCTTTGTTTTTATGCCTTTAAATCCATTATACAGGCACGTCCATTATTGGAGGAAAATGCCATTGATGAATTGGTGGACCCTCAACTAGGAGGCTGCTATTCAGAACAAGAAGTCTATTGCATGCTGCAAGCTGCCTCCTTGTGCATTAGGCGGGATCCTCATTTGCGGCCTCGCATGTCACAGGTAAGAGATGGAATTTATTTCGCGTAGACTTCATTTTTCTCATTTCAAGTACAGCTGTTATTACCAATTGAGACGTTTTAATAGGCTCTATAATTGAGTCCAAGATTGCGTAAGTATGTAACAAATGAAATTCAAAAGGTTATAAAGTAATAGAAACCTATTACCCACAGAAACAATCCCAATACTTTGCTTAAATGTAAAGTGTTATTGTTTAAAGGTGCTCCGTATACTTGAGGGGGACATGATCATGGACTCAACATACATGTCGACTCCTGGGAGTGATGTAGGCAGCCGGAGTGGAAGGATATGGCCAGGTCAGCAACAGCAGCAGCAACAACATAAACAATGCAGCGGCCCAATGAACGAAGCATTTGAGGGATTTAGCGGGAAGCTCTCCCTCGACGCGGTGCGGCCTGCGTTTTGGGAAAGGGATAAAGGCAGGAGGGCTTCATGTGATGATGCTGTGTAAACAACATAGCCTCCCCTCTTGATACCTGTCGCATATATTTTTCCACTCCTTTTTCCTCTACATATTTTTTGCTATTAGATTTGTCCTTTGTATAGAAGGAAGTAGAGATAGTGAGGTGGCTGTAATTTATTCTGAGAAGTAAACTGAAACCAAGTGGGCTAGTTAACAATTTTGGTGAATATACTTTTTGTTTGAACGAACGTAGAAGTTGTGAAGCAGCTTTTGAGTCTACTCGTCTTCTAATCATACTACAGTTCAAAAGTTTTTTTTTTTTCGTTTAGCAGTGTAGTTGATTCTGAGTACATCTTCTAAAACTGTGTAGATTTTGACTTCATCTTCTGTTTAGCACTATGTTCTTCTGCCTGTCTACCAAATGGAAACAAATCCTATACACGGTACATGTGGCGAATTAGATTCAATATTAAAGCGAAACTGCTTTGGATTATAAGCACCAACAAGCAAATGTTTTGTAAACTCCAGTAATCGGAAAATTTTATGTACATACCATATATATGGATTAGGGCTTTTGAGAGGGTAAATGAATAATTTTTTGATGGAAATGATTTCCATGTAATAAATCATCTCCCCCAAATGTTACAACACACACACACACACACACACACATATATATATATATATATATATCTAGAAGTGTTTCCTTTAATAGAACTTTTTAACATTAAACAAAACTTATACTCTTTCAGTCTCAACTTAAAAATCATACTTTCATTTTCAGAATGACTCAAAAAAATAAAAAAAAAAATTCTTAATAATTTCATATAGTGAATTTTGTGTCCTCTTCCATGAAATTGGAAATAGCGGGTATCAATTGTGGCTTAATATGGAAGTGGAGTACATAACCTAACCATTAAAGAGGTCCAGGTAGATTACCAATAACGCAAACATCGACGACCATACATACATTCAAAGTTTAAGTAGCCTTGAACCAAATCTATCAACAGTCCAAAGGTTATTATAGGACTACAAATCTAAACTACAACACTCGCTCTAACGCCATTTTAGGAAGGAAAAACAATAATAAAAATGAAAAGAAAAAGACCGGTGCAAATTCATATTATTATTATTATATTAAAAAAATCAAAATAAGGGGTCTAGGTGTGGGTTTGGGTGAGAAACTAACTACTCTTTCAGTGCTTACGTCTCCCTCCGTTCACGGCTTCCTCATTTTAGACCTTGCATACCTGCAACACCACCAACATTCATCATATATTATGATTTAGTCTGAGAAGTCATTGCCATCATTAAAGCAATGAGGCTACGAATCCCCAGGTCCAATTTTAAGATAACCCTCCAGGATAGTTAAAACATATTTAATTTTTAGCCATTTATTTCAGAGTCGAAAGTTGATATCTCAATACTAGACTCTTAACTTGAGACTATCATCATTTTTCTTGAACAATCACATTTACTTCTGCGTTAATTTTTCAAGAAAGTGTCGAGGGACAATTGCTGCCTTTGAAACTAAAGAGAAGGGAAGGACACCATGTATTTTTATTTCAAAATAAACACATTTTTTTTTAAACCTAAAATACTCTTCCTTCAACTCATTTAATATGTATATTATATCCATATACACATTTAAGCACTGCAGTGGTGGCAGTTGGTGGGGTCAAGCGACTACAAGCAAGAAGGAAAGCAACTGTTTCATTACAACCTCCCGTTTGTTAGGTATAAAAATTGGTGGTCCTTATAAATAAAAACATAAATTTTTTAATTTTTTTAAGGGGGCCTCACACTCCATTTTATGTTCCCAAATCAACTTTTCGTGAATTTCTTTTGAAGGCCATCATTACTCGAATGTAAAAATAAAAAATAAAAAAATGAAGAGAGTTGACAAAGGATACTTACTCTATATGCATGCCACCACGGTCCGATGATGGTAAAGTGCTTTCTTGAAGTGTGTTCATGGCCTCGGTAGCCTGTTCAATTTCCTGATTGCCAGCCAACAATTTAAATAAGTCAACTTAATTATAATCCAAACTAAAATCACAGTTGAGTTGAAAACATATCAATAAATTAGCACTTTTGCATTGCACCCAGAGAAAGATCTTGATCTTGTCCCCCGATGCAAATTTTTTTTTTTCCTTTTCTTTTTCTCTTAACACATTCTTATTACCTGACAATACCTTGAGTTCCATTTTGAATTTGAACATAAAATTATAAAGGATTAAGTACCAATAAATACCATCTGAATGGAATAATGCAGGTAAGAAAAGACCTAAAATAAATATATCCCCGCGATGAACAAAATAATTGATTGATGCCTTGAAATTTAGCATAGAGCGAAGGGATACCTCGAAATCAGCAAATGCAACTGGCATTCCCCCTCTATCACGCATCTTTAGCGAGTTAAATCCAGGATATCTGTTACCAACATGAAACAACTCCATCATCACTCTCAATTTACTATACTCGATGTTATATAACAACCCATGAAAACAGGATACAAAATGTATAAAAGCAGATAGAAGATCCCAAAATAGCATTTTATACATATATAAAATAGCCAAAATACCCGGTCCCAAATTAAAAGCCTAATATTTCTTTCCAAATCTCACAATAATAAACACGTTTTTTTCTCAACCACTGATCATGTTGAAATTAGTTTATCATTAAAAGATTGAAATTCAAACATGGACCTTTGATTTGGGCCAAAGGCATTACTACTACCAATAGAATGCAACAAAAGCAAAGCCTTGTTATTAAGATTTTCTGGGTGGGTGCAACATACTGGGAAAGAGCTTCCTTCAATTCATCTTCAGTGCAATTTGGACCCAAGTTTGCAATGAACAAAGTGGAACATGGTTGGGCACCATTGACGGCCTTCTCCGACTGCTCCTGCAACATCAAGTGCTAAGTCCAACATGTTCATAAATCAATAATGTACTCGTACTCGGATGAACATTTGTACACCCGATAAGAATATATGTTGTCCTTTTCTACCCAAATCATGATATAATGCCTTTCACCATTTATCATTGTAAACACACTACTTCAAGTCTTCAACAGTGAGTCAATTACAAAGGCAGCCAAGAATGACACATAGAGGAAAAATATAATGCTGGTCATTGAGTGTTGCCTAATTCGTGGACCACCCCAACGTACTGCAAACTGGGTGCACCGACCCCAAACAGGGTACATTAGGGACCCAAAACGCCAACTCTAGCAACCCCTTATTTTGACTTGCACAAACATATGGAAAGAGGCGTATAGTTTCATATATGTAGACAAACACAGTACTCAGTGGCGTTGCCACATTGTGGCGAGGGGGTGCGGGTGCACTCCCGAAGATTTCGATAATTTTTTTTAAAAAAAATAAAATAAAAAAAATATAGTTTTTTTTTTTAAAATAATATAAGAATTTATATGTATAAATTTATAGTTGAGAGTATATAATTGGAAGAAATAAAAGTGGAGGGCTATTTGGAGAATTGAAATACACTTAAGTGAAGAGGGAGATCCGAGTCTCTCCCCCTTTCTTTTTCCATTCTCTTCTCCCCTGTTCTCTTATTTTTGCAAGTGCTCAAAGTATCAAACTTTTTCCGTTTCACTCTACGTCTCCACTGCACTGAGCCACCAATCTCCTCTCCGGATTTTCTTGACTGGTGACACCGTCCGGTTGTCCAAAGCACCGTGGGCCAGGCACACGAAACGGAAAATGTTTCAATTTAGGATTATTCTTATTCTTATGTTGACAAAAAATTTAGAATTTGTGTTTGTTCGTATATGTATAAAAAAAATATTTGCGCACCCCCGGCTAAAAATTTCTGGCTACGCCACTGACAGTACTGTGTCAAAAATACCAAGATTCTATTATACTGTATACATATCTGTATTGAAAATGACATGAGTTTATGTTGCTAAATGAATTGCCGCTTGAAATAACATTCCAATTAAGCCCACCTCTGCCGCATTCGTACTAGGCTAGGTAACGTACCCCGTATACCATGTACAAAAGCGTCCCACGAATTAGGTAACATTGGGCCATTCAGCTTATAACATAGCAAAAAGGGAAAGTGTCATTGTTCACCAACATTTTCTGCAGCAGTATTGCCGGCATCATCAACTGCTCCCTCACCACTGTTTATTTAACACCAAAAAAATGAGAGAGAAATCAGCAAAAAGGATTGAGACGCATAAAAGCTAAAGTATAATCTTATTATCCATTCATTAGCTATTGCAATATGCACAAAGATAGCAACATTAAACAGTAATTTTGCTTCATTAGAGCTTTGAAGCTTCAACCACCTCTTTGCGATTCCTGAAGCGTCGTTGTTGCCAGAATCAGGATTGTTTTGCTCGATTGGTTCATCCGATTCACTATCTCCTGGACGTGAAAAAATGTGCCAACATGTGTTTGTGAGTAAAAGAATTAAGTTCAGGCCCAGTGCTCCCCTCTAGTGGCATCTAGAGTATATAAGAGGTAGTCAAACGGAAACAAATGAAGTTGCAATGGAGGCAAGGAACCACTGGTCAAGGGGAAGGAATGATCAGTGTCAACATTGATTTATAATAAATATTATTCCCAAACATATTACCATCATCGCTGGATGTTGCTTGGGCATCAGCGGCAGCTCTACTTCTTTTGTCAATAACAACATAAGCCCCACTTCCTGCGAACAACATACAACGTTCATCCATTGTCTGAACAAGATAACTGGAGGTTTTTTTTTTAGTATTGCAGTTATTCAGTGAAGAGAAGAACTTGGGTTTCTATGACTGACGAATAGGGCATCCCAATACCTGGTTTACGTTTTCTTCTCGAATTTGTCCTGGCTAGTTCAATGTGCAGAGTTGATCCAGTTTGAGGGTCAAATTTTGCACCCTAAAAATCACCACATTAACGCCAAGATTTAGAATTCAACCTTTTTCCCACCCTTAAAGATCAGTTCTTTTACTTTAAATCTATATCATGTAATCCATCTAGGCAAATCCAAATGAAGCATAAGCAAGCAAGAATTTGAGGATGAAGGAAAAAGAAATTTGGTATGAAGGGGGAAGAGAGGAAGAGATGGAAGTTAGGACCTAGGACTAGAAGGGGTGCGCAAAACAGAAGTAGGTTTTCCCTGCATTTGTTTGTTTAAGCAAGAGTTAAAGCAGTATGGAAACTAGAATATTCTCATTTTGGCTGCATTATCCTACTTACTTTTTGTTTCCCTCCTTTTTGCTACTCCTTCAGGTTGTTCCTTGGGGCAAATCCATCATTATTATATGGTGTAAAATAATAAAATGAAGTAAAGAAACAATAAAAAATAAACTTATTAACTGCAAGGACAGCCCATGAAAACACACGCTTACAATTTACAGAAAATTGACAAAATCAAATCTGAAGCCCCCTGAAAATAAAAGTAACACGTGGTAGCATAATGGGGAATGATAATGGGGAATGATAGTTCTCACATTTAGTGAATGTAGAGCTGCCATTGCTGATTGATGATTTACAAAGGTAGCAAATGCAACAACCTGCGGGAATTATTCACCAATTAGATTTTGGAACTGGAACAGAAGCTGGCATCTAACAAGATGAATGAACAAAGCTAAAGTTTCAATTTGAGAACATTAGGTTTTAATAATTATTACTATGAATTTGTTGAAAATTTTAAAATGGAGATGAAATATAAAAGGGCATACTCTCTCTTAAGACTAGATTAGCTCACTAATTGTTGTGTTGTGTGCATACCATAATTGCAAGAAAATAACCTAGTGGGTCTGGCAGAGGTTACTAGACTAGACCCAAACCCAGCCCATGGGAAAAATTAATTGACAAGAATGTGTAAGCAATAGCAGAAAAATATGTCGGACTCAATACAATAATAATTTCGATCTAAACAAACAATCAACCACAACAACTTGTGGGGGTGGGAAAGGGAAGAAAAGTAACAGACAATAAAGAAATAAATAAATAGAATCTTAGAACCCTAGAATTTAAGATTAAAACATTGAATTGAGTTGTTGGGGGTTATTGTTAATGAGATAGAAGAAGAGTAAATAAGGAAAGAGAGAAGGGACCTGATTGCCGCGACCGGTGTACTTGAGTTGGCAATAGTCGAAGCCATGGCGGCGGCGAAAGAGGTTGTGAATCTCGCGGGCTTTGACATCGTCTGGTAGTCCGGAGACGAAGACGGTGCTTATTGCATTACGATCGTTGAAGACTGTTGCGTACCCAGGCTCGGGCTGAGGCTGAGACTGAGGCTGGTGGGGGTAGTATGGATCGTAGGATTGCTGCTGCTGGTGGATGCGCCATCATTGTATGGTATGGAATGCCTCCCCGCAACTCTCTAACGCTGTGCTGTGCTGTGCCGACGGGATATCCGCGATTCTGTTTTTATTTTTACAACCCCGATGGGTCTTTATATAAAAGGTTAATTTTTGGGGAATTAGAGCACCTGTAATGCAAAAATAGATTATTTCTTTTTTATCATAAAAATATATAAGTATCTGTTTTTACGTGGTATATATATATATATATATATATATTTATGAATAAGTTTTATAAAAAATATTTCTAATGAGATTGCTTAAAAAACTTTCTATCAATAAATTCTTAAAAAATAAATTAATAATTTTATACGAAAAATAGGTTTTGTTTAACAGGCGTTGATTTACACTTTTTTAATGTTTAATTTTTATTAATAAATAAATTATAAAATTACAACTAAAATATTTGAATGCTTAAAAAAGAAAAGTACATAAACAAAAATGATAATATGACATAAATAGAGTGTTATCATCATAATATTTATTTTTATTTTTGTCACATCATCTTTATGGTCGTATTAGATAATTTTTTTTAGTTTATTATTTATCAATCCTATGTGGCAGCTTATTTATATCTAATTCTTGGTTGCATTGGAGATGCATTTAGTATTTTACTGTGACCTGCAATTCACCCAATAATAATGCACTAGGATAAGCTAGAAAGTTAGTCTAACACCCTGTAGTATTAAAAAATATTTGAATTAAAAAATATTTAATTGTATGACTTTTTATTCAGAAAAATAGAAAAAAAACCAAAAAATTGAACCGAACGCCCACCGAGCCATTTTTCAAGCTTTGCATTTCGGTTCGATTAAGGAATTGGACAAGCGAAGCAAGTCAGTTCGGATTGTTGATTTTTTTGTGTATAAAATTGAAAAAACCAAACTAAATCAACTAGTACACTTGTTATTTTATATTGGTTCGGTGTATATAACTAATGAGTTATTTTCTTTAAAATAATTATAAGTTAAAAAATTAAAAAAAAAGCCTAAGAATAACAAATATATAAAAAGATAAAATGCTCAAAAATTCAACAAGAAAAGAAGGTCTAAGAGATCGAAAAACTTCAAAAAAAATAAAATCAAAATAATATAGACCCATGGTCCAAAATAATAATTTAAGCCCAATGCCCAAATCGACAAAAAGCGACCACTTAAAATCAAACTGACCCTAGACGATTTTAGCCAATCTGACCGTTCGGTTTGATTGAATTTAGACGTAAAATTGAACTGTACATAGTGCTTACCCTTAGCTAGAAAGCTAGTCCAACACCATATAGTACTAGAAAGTATTTGAATAATAATAAAATAATAATATAACTGTGGGACTTTTTATTTATATTTACTATTTTATGCCATTTTAATGGTATGAATGAACTTGATTGCCCATAGTGAATTATTAGGTAAATTCGAGTTGGATAAGTTTTATCCTGTGTATATTATGTCGTTTTCAAGTTGTTCATGTAAATTATGAATACCAATCAAAAGATAACGAGAGTTTACTAAAGCGTATAAGCTAGAAATTTTAGGAACCGTATTGAAAGAAACTTTGGATTTGGAAATAGATCTGTGAACTAATGGGTGCTTTTGTTGATTGATTTTTGTGTTGTTTTTTCGTTTGGATTTTGATGAATCAAAACTCTTATGATTGCATGAGAGGATACCATTAAAGAAGTTTTAATTTGATAATCCGAGATGTAGCAAAAATGTTTTCACTAATTAGGTTGCTCAAGAGATATTAGCTATTTTTGGGTATATATAACGTACTCGTACTCGGGGAAGAATGTGGTGTTTATCTTAAACCCTTTAGTATTGTAATTGTCGGAAATATTTTAATTTAAATAATATTTATTTTATTTTTATAAGTTACATAATAATTAATATTATAATATACACTTTTATTATAGTCATTATTCACAACTTATTAGTAATAATGTTTAAGTTATGATTTTATGTGAAATAATTTTGTTATTTAATATGTATATTAATTATACCTAACTTACAATTATGAATTCCTATACAAAGAGGTGCTTGTTTTCATTTAAATAAACACATATATATACATGAAAATAAAAAAGAATTATATCCTTACATATATACTATTTTATGTTTACTATAAAACTATTTTAATGAGTTTGGATAACATGATTGCGGATTGGTTCATCGTTTTTCTGTGGACGTGCACATAAAGGAAATAACTCTATGAGCTTATGGGTTTTTATCTTGGGGACTATATTGACTATTAATACATGCGCGTAGGGATGTGATACTGCCCTTAGGATAACGACTTATCGTGAATCTCACATATTTATTTTTATCAAAACTAACTACTATAATTTTTATGTTATTATTTTTTATTATGATATTTAAATTATTTTAAATAAATCTCAACTTTATTTAAAACTAAAATACAAATCAAACCTATTTTACCTACAATCTAAGGACAATATATGTTTTGATTTGAAAATGAAAACTTTTTTATTTAATTAAGAGATTTAATGCTTTGCCTTGTAAGCAAACTCTACGACTTATTTTTAGTTTTAGTTTTGATGGGGATATATTGGATGGATTAATTATTAATATTTGTAATTTTAAACATAATTTGATTATAAAATAACACTTATCTTTACAGTCTTGAGTTTCTTTAAAATATATATTTTAGAACAATATGTTATTCTTGTTTATTGAATTCAATTTAATCATGATTTATATTCTAAATGAGCGTATGATTTCCATGCATGTGAATTATGGTGGAATTTGAACAACGATTACGATATGTGTTGAACTTGGAAGATAAAAGAACTCAAATAGTAGTATGTTCTACTAGCAATTGTGATGGCGACAAGGCTAACACATGCTTAAACATGTGGATTGGAGCATACTCAGATCTAATTCAAGTCTCCATTGGCTTGGTTATAAGAACTCGTGCAAATAAATTCAAGAAGTGCTTAATAGGTATCAAGCAACATGGGCTTAAGTCAACTCGCGGAGACCCACTGAAAGAGTTGAATGTGTGTCTCAACTTTAAGGCTAGAATTCCATATATGATTTGAGACAAACAAGGTCGATTGAGAGGGAAGAGGTACTTAAACATGTTCTAGCAAAGAGTTTTATTAATATTAACAAACAATTATTATGCATATATATATATATATATATATTTTATTTTCGAGATGCATACGTACTACATATATTTCCCATGTTTAAGGCGAAAATTTAACTACCACAATTACTTTTTAATGTTAAATTTGGTTTGTTGAAAACTCAATCTAATTTACAATAAAGCTATTTTCAATGTAAAATACAAAAACAATGTTTGGTGGTTGTTTGGTTGGTAGCGGTGATTTGCATTAAAAATGAGGAAAAAAGTATAAAAAGTAAAACACAATTCCAAACATCCTCTTTCATTTTCCTTGCAAGAAATAATAGTTGATTAATGGTATGGTTCAAATATGTTACTAGTGTTGATTTATGGCATTTGGACTTCAGAGTAGCTCCAAAACACTATTCTTTAATTTTGCGTTTATAATTTAAAGCTGTGAATTGGTTATGTTTCTAGAAGGAGAAGATGCCTTGTCCTTGCCCCTTTTAATTAGAACGTGGTTTGTGTTAGTGAATCCATTGAACAAAATAAGATTTCAAAAGCTTAGTTATATACTAATATTTATAATTTACCAACTAACAAGTTGTTATAAATTTGAAGGCGCGACAAATGGTAGTTGCCATTTTAATGGAAAGTAATACATCTTTCTCATATCAAGTTCTTGACCTTATCATTGATAAGGTGTAAAGTTTATATTTTTGTTAGTTTTATTCATTTGACAAAAACATGTTCGCTTGTAAATTGTTTGAGTTGTTCGAGATTAAATCTAAAGAATTACAAGCAAGCTAAGCTAATCGAAATGATGTATTGAAGGACTACATCCAAATAGATGCGGTGAGTATTCTCATTTGAATTTAATCCTTCCTAAGATGATTTGAGCGTTAAATTCGAAATTAAAAGTCTTTTGAGTCAAATTTAATTTTAAGTATTTTTATCGAGTTTTGTCGAAATCCAATAAGGCCTGTCAACACAAATTATTGAATTTTTTTTATGTCTGACATATTATATAAAATTGCTTCTGAAATTTGAGTCGAATCAAAATCCAAATGGATTTAATATGGAAAAATAAAAGTAAAAATAAAATAAAAGATTTGATTTAATTAAATAAAAAATTAAAGAAAAGGTTTGACAAAAAAAGGTTTGAAAAGTGAAAAATTCTCATTTTCTAATTAATCCACGTATAGCCTTCTTCCTTCAATTTATGTCACCTTAATAGGGTCAAGCCCATATAATAGATTAGGAAAGTGCACAGCTAAATTAAAAAGAAGTAGCGCCAGTTTTTATTGTTGGACCCGTACACTTATTGTTAAATAGGTACCGGTTTGGTATATAAATTGGCCATGCAATTGAATTATCAAATTTTAGACTAGTCCAAGTTTTTCGATGTGTACGGTCCGGCTATATTTTCTAGGGCACCTATTTTTATAGTAAAAATTTTATTTTTAAATATTTTTAACCTTTTTTCTAAAAAGATTTGATCTCTATATTTTTATATATATAGACTTATAGGGTAAGGGGCTTTTTAAATATTTTTCATGAATTTTTTTAACCTTAAAATATAAAACCACCTTAGGACTTTTAATTTATGCCAAAGTAAACATTCTTTCTTTGAAGAATAAATCAGATCCCAATGTACGTGTGATTCGTAAATGGAATTGAAGAACGGTGTGATATCGTAATGAGCGATTCATTGTAAACTTATTCGTGCGATTCGGATATGAGAACTATACACGCAGAAGTTTACAAGTGGTTTGTGCGATTTAAGTTTTGTAAGTTTGTACGATTTGAGATTAATTGACTATGTAAACTTTTGAACATATAGTGGATTGTTAAGGATTAATCATGTACTGTAGGAATACTTCGTTAATTCTTTATCTGTTTAATTGCTTTACTAATTGATGCATGCTAGAAAAGATTAAACAGATTTTTCATAATTGAAATTCATATAATTCTAAGTTTATTTTTTGATTCAATTAAAATTGGTTTTTAAAATTCAACCATCAAATAACAAACATATGTTTATTTAATTCGCTTCTACACATGCTAGTCCGTTAGCTTTTTCATAAGGTGAGATCCTGTTTATATAATTAAGCTTTGATACACTTAAAAATGTCTTAAAAATGTCATTATTGTTCTAGTTTTTATCATTGTTATTATCGCCGTTATTGTTGTCAGACATTTAGAGACATTCATGTTGACAAAGATGGTAAAATTACAAGAGAAAATGAAGGCTTTTGTAATAACCCGGGCCCCGACCCTCCGCACCTCACGGTTTGTTTTTGGTAAGGCTACATGGTCTAACTCACCCCCAAAAGGCCTCTCACTAGTGGGAACTCATTTGGTGTACATATAAGGCACTTCAAATTTTTCCCACTTTTTGATGCGGGACATTATAGCTTTTGTTGAGCGACACCCATTATCGTAAAGAACATGACTCTTCCTTGTATATTCCTTTTGTTTATTATATATCATACACTAGTGCATGGCATTATTGTCAAATATGCGTAAGTCTAATATAAATTACAAAAAAATGAGAGAAATATATTGGTAACTATATGGGTAAAAAAACTTTTTATCAATCCTGATATTATGGTTTAGAACTTAACTAACTACATATTTTTTTCCAAAATAATAATGAGAGGGGTAAAATGAAAAAAAATAAATAAACAATCATAATTTAGTGTCTTAACTATATATGGTGCCTTTCAATTTGTTTATACATCATATCTAATCTAATAACTAATATTAATAACAGAGCCTTTTTACCGGAGAGTGACACGTGGCAACCTATATCTCTTTAATATATATATATATATATATCCCTGTTCCTCTCTCATCTCGCTTCGCTCCCGACCAAAACGAAACGACTGGCTCATCCGACGTTCAACTGCCGCAAACGAAAATCTCCAGACGGTTTCATTATAAATTGATGGTTTCTCTCTCTCATGTCACCATTTAACCCGTCATGGCTTATCCATTTAATTTCCCCCTCTTATCATAATTGTTCCCTAATTCTTCTCCATCTCTATTTAGGGTTCCTATCCCTCCTGTCCATCATGCCTTGGAAAGAAAGAATCTACATCAATCATGATGCGACCAACAAGGTATTTCATTCCGCAATCATACTATTTTTAGTCATGCTTCTCTTTATTTCTTTCTTGGTATCTAATCCATATAATCTATATATATTGAGGGCATGTGCTAACTGTACGTCCATTGGAATCTAACTTCCAAAAGTTAACCAAAGTTGGCCCTTTCTTTGATTGGCTGTATAATATGGCTTTTGGACGCATATTTTACTAAGGCATGGTTGTGTGGGTTTTGATTAAATGTCATTATCACCTTAATTTTTCCTCTCTTCTAATAGTGAACTCTAAAATTTGACCCCAAGTTCAAAGATTCCTCACAGCCATCTTTAATTAAATGGTATATTGTTTTATGATTTTCAGTAATGTTTATTTTTTCGAGTTTCAACTATTTTCATTTGAACATTTTTATTTGTTTATTCTATTGCTACTGAGGTTTATATACCCTTCTGAAATGCTGGTAGATTGAAAGTTGTCAAAAGGTAGCCTTTTTCCCACATCATGTTTGAATAAAATGCATGAATAGTAAATTTTAATCATGAATACGTTACTTTTTCTGTTTATTCATCCTACAAGTTTTTATGCTTATATTGAGTTATGCATTTTCATTGCTATTTGTGATCGAATTATTTATTATTTAGAAAATGCCTTTTAGCTATAAACAATGACTCAATCAAAATCGAAGGTTTGTTTCTTTTTAGCATTTTCATCATTAGATTGACATGATGCTAGAACATACTTTTGTTGGAATATATATATATATATATATATATATAGAGCCCTTCTCTTTAGGACCATCCTTAAGTTAACTAACTTAAGGACCGTCCTTTTTGTGGGGGTAAACGGATGAATTATTTCATGAAACTTAGTGGAGATTATCTCTATAATGATTTACTTCAATCTTACTTCAAAAGAAATTGCTCATTCAAACTGAATACACGAGTTTGTATATATTGCTCATGTGAGTTGTATTTTGCAGTTTGTATCCTTGGATGCTTTGATTGTAATTTTTGAAATCATCATTCCTTATAGAATTGAAGTGGATAATCATCGTATTGTTGATGTTCAATAGAAGTACATGTGTACATTTTCCCCTCTTTGCGGTATGTTACATCAATTATATGTGATTTTCATTTACCCTTTTTTTTGGATTATATACAATTAAAACTCTGTTGTTTAAAAGAGTCCTTTAGTATTGAAGTCATATTGCACCTAATGGTGTCAAAAGTCATCAGGAAAGGATGTTCCAATTTTATTAACCCAACATGCTACATAAATCTTCAGTAGAAAGTAGTGCATAATATGCTCCTATCATATCATATCATAAAACTAATATATATAATAGACCTCTTTTCACCAAATTCCTCCATGTGTCCCCAACTTTTTTTTTTAACCTTTTTCCATTTTCCACAGAGGGTTATGTGACGACTTTTCACTTCACCAACTGATTCGTCTCCCAAATTACTCGAATATATAGTGACCCTTGACAAAACTAATTCTTTAACTGTTTTTTCTCCTGATCTTCAAACCGACTTTCCATAGCCCTGTTCTCTGTTTTTCAATTTCATGGTCTTCTCTTCCTTTTTTTCCTTCGCTCTTTTCACCCCCTTGATTGTGTCGCTTCCGTAAATACATTGATTATTGGTAGAAACATAGAAAGCAGTGATGGAAAAATTGTTTTGTAAGGTAATTTGTTCAATTCTTCATTCGATCTTCATAAGTGGAAAAGGCAACAATTTTCTTTTATACATCTATATATATATTCATCACGCTTTCTACCATTTTCTTCTAACAATGTTTTATGTTATAATTATCTTTATTTACACAGTTTATATTCTTAATATAATATGTTTGTGATCTTTCCCAAACAACCCTTTTCCCTATTTCTTTTGGCACGTTTGATTTTATTTATGGGGATTTGTTTGCTTTGTATCTTTAGCTTTTTCTATCGAAAGTTTATGGTCTTCAATTTACTGCAAGAGAACTCCAAAGTAAAAAACTGCAAGAGTCAAGATAGGCTATCAAGAACACAAATTAAAACCTAATCAGAACACCCATACGTTAATTACTCTTCCTTATGAACTTTTAACACTTATTTTTAGATGTTGGGTCTTTAGTTCTAATTCATTATGAGACAACATATTTTATTTGTTCATGATTTATGAAACAAATGAATATGAGGGTAAGGTGTCTGTATAGTTTCTTCAATAGAGCATCGTTTGTAGTACCACAATAATTATTACCAATGCTATGCATAGTTAGTCTTACGGATTCAATAAGAATTTTTTTTTCTGCTCTTAGAAAGATTATTGTATGTTTGACTATTTAAAGATATGTAAAAGCTATATTTGCTCTGTCCAAGTTCACTATCCCCTCTCTATTTTTCGCACATCAATTTAGTAACCCCATTACCTTTTTATATAATTTCGAACTTTTGCAATAATTTTTTTTTATTGATCGCTTTGAAATCAATGTTTTGTTAGAAAGTAGAGAAAAAGTCAAAGTGAGCCTTTTAATTTGGAAAAAACTAGGGCTCGATTCCTGTTTTCAAACATATTTAGGATATTGTCCACAAACCTTTTTTTTAAAAGGACCAAGTCCCTTGGGTACCATATATGTAATAGTTTGTTTAATTTCCTAAATTGCTACTTATGTATTATTGTAATGATTCTATTTGACTATTCCCGCACATTGTGTGTATATGTAAAAAGTAGCCTTTCAACTCTGTGTTGACACGTGTCATTATATTATGCTGCTTTAATTGTAAAAAGGCCATTCTCAGACGCTTCTATATAATTTTATCATCTAAATTCTCACAAGTGGCTTTATATATGTATATATACTTTGTAAGTTCCTTTCCTCCCTTTCTCTATTTCCTTTTCATACTTTATTTTATTTATGTTTCTTTTTCATACTTTATTTTATTTATTTTACATTTTGAGTTATTAACCGTTCTTTAGGTCTATTATACTATAGCTCTTACAGTTGATTAGTAACTTTAAGTTTGAAAATTCAAGAGTTTAGTGATCCTGCAACTAACTTCCTTCTAATCACTTGCTATGATTATTTTCAATTTCGTATATGTCAAATTCAAAATCCAAAATGGATCTTTTAATTAATGTTTTTTAGGTACCACTCTAGGTTATACATAAGCTAATAAAGGTAATCATAAGTTGGATACATGAAAGTTTTTGGACCAGTTGATATGTTGGTTATGCCACTTTTGATGATAATCTAAGCAGCTAGATAAAATTGTTCAAGCCCTAATGTTTATGTGGAAGAAATCTTGAGATTGAAAAATGATGGGATTATTTTACAGCAACATTATGTACCGGTCTATGAAGCTTTGAAAAGGTCCATTAGTCATGAGGTTGCTTTTCTGCATACTACAAAAGAGAGTGACGCATTTTATTGTAAAGATGATTGTTTTCTTATTATGTTTTATAATGCTGTAATATCTGTCTAATAACTCTGTCGCACATCGTAATGCTGCAACTTCATACATTTATATGCTTATTCGAAGAACTTTTTACGCTTATGGTTAAGTATTCAAAGGGCAATTGACCTTTAAATTCCTTTAAGTAATTAATGTTTTTCATACTCTCGGTTTGTTTTTTGTTGAATTACTTTTTTTTTAAATTTTGGCAGCTTTTGCCATGTGTTTAGATATGAGAAATAGAGCTGTACGAACATTACTGTTTTCCAAAATTTTAAGTTTAACTTTCTCTAAATGTGTTTCCTATGCAATTTATCTTATAAGTTTTACTGTTTTAGAAACTCAAAATGTTAACAACATTCTTCAAAATTTAAATCGTAAAATGCCTGTGCATCGCACGGGTTACAAAACTAGTAACTAATATTAATAATAAACCCCTTCAACCTTGTTGTGCCACGTGTCATTTCTACAAACCGCCAAGTGTCTACCAACCTCTGCCCTAATTTTTTTTTTAAGTTTCCAGTTTTTGTCCGTTTTATTCTCCATCTCCATTAATCAAAACGCCCTTTTCCTATTCTCTTTGTTTGGAACTCTTTAGAGTCCAATCTTCATCAACACTATGCATCTTCTCTATGTGCCTTTTTCTTCCCTCTCAAATTTCACTCTGATGTAAACAATCATTTTATTCTCGATCACCGGTTATCTAACTCTGTAGATCAAACTAATCACCACTGGTAATTATTTTCCTTTTATTTGAACAGGGATTGCAAAAAAATGATGAGAAAATGAGGAGATAGTCGGTGTTGCAAAGATGAGATATAGCCCTTGACGAGAGAGAATAAATAGGTAAATAACTTTTTTAATAAAATAAGAGTGTTAATATGTGATCCAACAAACTGATTCTTACTTTGATTTTGTATTATGCCACTAGCATATCTTATGAAATTCCTCCAAATGAATAAATCTAAACAACATTTTTTTTTTTATACAACACTAATTTGCATATAAATATCGATTTGGTTAAATTAATTTGGTTTGTGCTTGAACAAGCCGTCTCCTATTATATATATTGGCTTCTTAATTATCAGCAAATTTCCCCAATGTCGATATGGTGTAACCCCATTTGGGGAACCATGCACTAAACCAGATTATCAAATGTTTTTATTTGAAGTTTATTTGAGAAGAAGAAGAAGAAGAAGAAGAAAGTTATATACTTGCTTTTGACTTGTTGTATAAATTTGTATAAATAATAAAGTTATATACTTGCTTTTGACTTGTATAAATAATAAAGTTATACTTGCTTTTGACTTGTTGTATAGGTTCAAGTTTATATGAGTTTATACTTGCACAGTTTATCATGAAGTTATACTTGCTTTTGACTATTTTGATTAGGTGTATAAATAATAAAGTTATACTTGCTTTTGACTTGTTGTATAGGTTCAAGTTTATATGAGTTTATACTTGCACAGTTTATCATGAAGTTATACTTGCTTTTGACTATTTTGATTAGGCATTTTTTACCCATTGCAGTTTTTCCCCTGGCTACGGTCTGAATGTAAGATAATAATACGGAGTGCATGCTCTACTCTCTTTCTCATCAGTTAGTGTCTCTCACACCTATTATGCTTTAGTAATTTACATTTAATATGCATAGTATGATGTAATTTATACAATCTATCAAAGCAAAAAAGAACTGTCAAGTTGGCCGGCCTCCGTTGTAACTAAATATGTCATTTAATATAATATTTTGATTTTGACCTTATTTAGCTTCACCTTAAATTAATTCATGACTCCGCCTGTGCTCTTATCCATCATTTATGTCAAGGTTGTATATTGTTTTTCCACATAATTTGTTTTTCTTCTTCGTCTTTTTTCTCCTTATATAATTTTACTTTTTGATTTATGAATTACAAAGGCAAGTGGCATTATAAAGTTCAAGCAAACAAGCTTTTGAAGCCAAATTGGCAAAGGTACAATTACACATAATTTTCAAATTATACTTTCTTTGTTTACCCTTTTCTTTTTTCCACACGTTTTTACTAAACTGTAATAAAATAATCCATCCATCTCGAATTAATTTTCACTTTTTCCTTTCCAAACGTCTCATTCTTTTTTTAAAATTCTCAAATTAAGATTTCTATAATAAAAATCTTGAAAAGATCCTACAAACAGAAATTAAGTTTATATTATTAAATTGAAATAGTAAGTCGTTATTTTACTAGGACCCATAATCTGATACGGAAATATAGTGTTGTTATATGTGTTAAAGTATGATATTCTATTGATAGTTATGTGTTATTTCTTAACGTGGATTTGGGTTAGTAATTACATAGTGTTGCCTTAAGTAATTTTAAATGATATTATGTTGGAAAACTTTGGTATAGGAATAAAATGACAATATACTTTACGTGCATTTGTTCTACAATTGGCGCACATAAAATAAAGTTTCTTGCATCGTGTCACATGCACTTGATGTTTTATCTCTTGATATTCTCTTGATTTTGGCTTTGTAGGTAAAGTGTAGTGTTAATTTACGACGAAACTTTCACATTCTATGTAGTAGCAAAAAGTCTAATTAAGTACTTTCAAATATGTAAGAAGATATAAAACAATTAATTGTCTCAGCCGGAAATTCTTGAATGATGGTTTGGTCTCAAAAATTCAGTGCAGAACCACCAGGAACACAAATTAATATACAAAGCTAACCATGCCCCATATATACAAGGGGTCAATCCAATGTAAGTTTATGTGATAATTTTTCCTATTTACTTTAATTTTTGTAATTTTTTCTAATCAAGAGAAGTAATATAAGAGGCAAAAAAATGCACATGCATATTTGTCCACATTTTTATATGTTATTGGCATTTTGGCCCTTGTACACAAGTCAGGGTGAAAAAAATGTTCAGATTGTATTTTGTCTTGCCAAGCTTTTAATCATAACTTCATGGTCAATATAAATTTAACTTTAGTATCAATTGTAATGGTGATCTTTTTATTTTAATTAATGCTTAATAGGTTTGTTATACTAAGTAATATACGGAACTTGTTTCTATTTGATGATAATTATGCCCAGACTTGCCATATGTTGTGTTAGTTATATGAGATATATAATTTATGGAACATAATGACAAATTAAAATATGTAGTATGTACGGACAAAAAGTTTGGGTTTGAAAGAAAATTTAAGTTTGGGTTTAAAAAAATATTTATAAAGACATTTCATATTTTTAATAAAAAAGCCCGCAGATCGTGCGGGTTAAACACTAGTTATTACTAATATATATAATAGAAGAAGTTAATCATATATAATTTGACATGTGTCTGCCTCTTCAAAATCATAGAAATTGTTGAGGCGACAGTTTCAATCTTTCCGTCTCTCCTACTTCTCACGCTACAATTCTCTCATACGTACCTATTCAGAACATATATACACAGAACCATCTGTCGTATATCTCTTTTTCGTCAAACAATTTCAATATATAGATGGTGATTGAACCGCCGGTTTGAGTAGCCAGGGTCCTAGATTCAATCATGTTTGCTAGCCGCCCATAATCAACCGTAACAAGTCATCATTTTTTCTATATACTAGATGATATGTTCAATCAGACCTATTTCTCCTCTCTCTTTTTCTCCTTAGAGTTCTTTGATTTTGATTTTATGTTTCAAATTTCAATAGATAGTAAACCGCCGGTTTGAGTAGCCTGGGTCCTCGACTCAATTGTCTTTTGTAACCGCCAATAATTCAATCAGATCTATTTCTCCACTCTCTTCTTGGGTAATTTTTCTATTTAGTGTACTTTGATTTTATTTTAATGACTGATTAGTCAGTTCAAATTTGGGTTTATTGTTGCCAGTTTTAGGGATTTTGAATTATTTACAAACTGTATGCAGACACATGAGAATTATAAGATGGAACTTATAAGTAATTTCAGTATCGCTTGATAATATTTAATTTGTGTTAGACAGTTTGTTAATTTGAACTTATAGTTAGGATTATGCACATTAACTGTTTGTTCAAATTCCCCAAATATTATAGGTGCTTAGTAGTATACTTTGGTTTTGTAAGGAGGTCAAAGAATTGTAGACTAAATCAAGACAGGGAATTATATAAAATGAAATATTTTAAGCAGTGATTCAACTGTCAATGTGGTTCAATAGTCAATGTTTATATATGTAACCAACAAAATACAATTTTGTTTTTGATGAATTTTGTATTCAGGAAAAAAAAAGTTTCATCTTTGACATTTCTTAGAAGTCAACTGCATTTTTCTTTTATATTAGCATAGATCATAGGAAAACTAAAGATTGTTTGGCTAGAGAAACAACCAAAAATTCCATCTATAATACCTTTTTGCAGTGTAACTTTTTGATGTTTGTGTATGTGGTACCATGCAAGCTGTCCTCTTGGGCAGAAGTTGACAAATTGTATTTAGATTTTTTCTTCATGATATATTGCCAGGAACTCCAAGAATATGGTTGAAACAAATTAAAATTGGTCAAAAATAGTCCTTCATCTACATTCTTAATTAGCGTCATCCTAGAATCATCATTTTGTATCATTTACATACATTCTTTTACATCATACGTTCCAAAATAATCTTTTTGTTTGTCTTGGTTTATTGGTAACCTCTATTCTTTCGAGAATCGATATTGTATTTTTTTTTGTGGTCCATCAACTGTTTTAGCCCAAAGTTCTTGATAAAAGAACTGAATTGTAAGGTTATTAGTTATGATATCAATATTGTGCGTTGCAAAACCGTTTGGGAATGCGAATATTCATTGTGAAATTTCATCTGTTATCTCTTGGGTAGCATTATATATTTGATTTTCAGGTTTCTTGAATTGTAAGGCAAATCATTTTGTCAACTTGGTGACATTTTCTTCTTCATTTACTGCTGTTTAGCCTCAAGTTTCATGAATTACAATGGAAAATATGTTGTTCTCTTGGTGATGTTTTATTCTCCCTTTACTGATATTTAGTACCGAAGCTCGTGCATCCTCGGTATCTCTTCAATTCAAAAACATATAAGGCTCCGTTTGATTGCAAAGTGGAAAATGAAAATAAATTGAGTTAGTTTTGATGAAAAGATGAAAAATAAATTGAATGATAGAGGTGATATCCTCTTCATTTTTAAGTTTTTCCATGAAGAAATTTTCTTTGCTTGGTGGTGAGTAAAAATTTTCCACCAAAAATATTGAAGGACGGAAGATATATACTTATAAAATGAGTAACATCTCTCACCTTATTTTCTATCTTTTCACACAAACTAACTGGATTTATTTTGCTTTTCCATCTTTGCAATCAAACGGAGCCTAATTGTTATCCAAATTCAGAACCACTTCTCTCTCTAATTTAAAAATAAAGCCACTGTCAAAATTGAAAAACCGGCTCCCAAATTGAAAAACCGTTTGCGCCATAAAATTGATACTGCTCTCTATTCTCATAACTTATATATTTACTCTCTCTCTCTCTCTCCCCCTCTCAAATTATATTTTTTCTTCGACATAACAAACCACTGATAACATCATTGCTACAAAGAATTGTGTAGTAATAATCCTATTTCTCTTCCTACTTTTTTTTTTAAAATCTTCTCTTCTATTTGTTTTCGAGACTATGATTATACGTAGTTTAAATATGATGCAATGTTTTCTGCGCTTTTATTTCATCTTACGTGCGAGCTTTATTAAATGTTTCAAAATAAAAATAAAACCTAAGATATAAAAGGTTCTCTTCATGTGCTCATGCATATTAAAATATACTCTCATTTTTTCCTATTTATCAATTATCAACCAAGTTCTACAAAAGGTAGGTGGGAATTACTTTTATTATTTCTAAACGGAGGATACTACATACTCAATGTATAAATTTAAAGTCAATTATGAATACTTGTACTAATTTTTTTACTTGGTGAGTGTTTTGGTTAAAACATATGAATATAATATGATTTACTTGCCTAAATTTAGAATATGAGAACCACCCCCCATCTTAGGTTAAATCCCTTTTTATTTATATACATAGAAGTTTGATTTGACTCTATATGCAAAATTTTTGGTGGCCAGCAGTTGACACCATTTACGAAAGAGATTAGTCAAAGTGTGCGAGAGCTGGCCTGGATACTTTACTATAGGCGATCGAGCGACCAGCTACACGGTGCCTTCCAGTGAAGAACCGGACCGAGTGCATTCGCGGAGTCGTGGTGAAAGGCACGCATGTTGACTTAGGTGGGAAGTGAGAAAGCATCACGCGGGTGAAGGAAGTTGCGAATGGAGTTCGCCTATTGGTGATGCGAGTATTGCGCGGGACCCGCAAGTCAGAGCCTGCAACGAGGGCGTTGCAGATTTGAGTGGGGGAGGATTGTCACACCCCCAAATGCGTGAGAGTCCTAACACCAGGAGGCATGGCGAAGCGGTCCTTTGTTTGCGGTACTAATGGGTTTTATCTATGCAGGTACGGAAATGCCGCTGGGTTAGGCTGGCTCGGATTCGGGTGGAGACCGGATGCCGAGCGCCGCGCGGGCCGAGAGGGTCACCCCGTGACAATGGTATCAGAGCTTGGTTGGGGAATCAGGCGATCGAGCGACCAGCGGTACACGGTGCCTTCCAGTGGAACGAACCGACCGAGTGCATTCGCGGAGTCGTGGTGAAAGGCACGCATGTTGACTTAGGTTGAGAAAGCATCACGCGGGTGAAGGAAGTAACCCGTGCGAATGGAGTTCGCTATGGTGGTGATGCGAGTATTGCGCGGGACCCGCAAGTCAGAGCCTGCAACGACAGATTTGAGTGGGGGAGGATTGTCACACCCCCAAATGCGTGAGAGTCCTAACACCAGGAGGCATGGCGAAACTAATGGGTTTTGGGAATCTATGCAACGGAAGGGCTTGTTCGGTGTCTTGTGCGCGTTCCGCTGCGTGATGCCGCTGGGTTAGGCTGGCTCGGATTCGGGTGGAGAATGCCGAGCGCCGCGCGGGGGCCGAGAGGGTAAAAAAGGATTTTCTACTATCCTACGTACTAAATTAAGGACTTTATATACAATATATAAGATTTCAAAAGGGTATGTTGACTAAAGTGTTATAAGAAAAAAATTGTTCTATGTTTAAAGTTAGTGCAAAATTCTCACACATAATTTGTAATTTTTAGTATGCAGTTATATATGCAGATCTACTTTTACAAGTTTTCCGTCATTTATGTGTTTCAATTGATGAATATAAACATGTGATTTAATTGGCTCATTATATAATATGTTTCGATGCTGTTTATTATATATAAGATTCATGATTATTCTTTATTATTTTCAGACCTTTTTTATTGGTTTATTATTATTATTTTTATTAGGACCATTAGGTTTAGTTTGATTTGTTAATATAGACTATATATCAATTTGTGAAATAATGGATTTAAGATTTTGAACTAGAGCAATTAAGTTCATACCAAATTTATCATAAATCATAAAATGATAAAATAATAATAATAAAAAATTGTAACAATCATCTTAAAAGTCTTCCTCTTCACTAACTCCTCTAATCTGTCATAGATTAATAAATCTTTCTTTCTCTTTATTATCAATTTGAAATCTTCACTCCTTTTTTAGAATATGCACATAATTTGTCTGTGTTTATTTGTTTTCTAAATTAGTCTTTTGGAAATCTAAAAAGGTAGTCAATTTTACCTTAATTGTTGTCTAATTTCCCGAATTTTGTCTTCATCACTGTGTAACTTTTTTCCAGATTAGTCTTTTACAAACCCTGGTTAGGCTTTTAAAAACACTTTTTAATTTTTATTTTTTTAAAAATCTTGTTTGGTACATATTTTTTAAAATCTCATTTCACACTTTCCAAAACCAAATTCACTTTACTTTCTCTCTCATAAAACTTTAAAAAAATTTAAAACACCATAACTTTAAATCCAAAAATCGAAAATAGATAAAAATATATATTTGAAACCTACTCATTGAGATCTATAAAATAATATCCATTATTACTATTTTATGAGTTTTTTTCATAAGTTTTTTGCATGTGGCTCTCATAAGTTTTAGTTTTTCGTACCCAACACAAATTAAATTTAAAAATTTTATTTTCAAAACTCAACTTCAAAATAAATTTTAAATTAAAACGCCAACCAAACGAGACATCAGTCTTCTGGGTATGCTTTTCCCATAGGTAAATAGTTTTCACCCTATTTGTTGTATATTTGTCATGATTATTCAATCACTATTATTGATGTTTTGACAGTGAAATTTGAAATCTCTGACACTTAAATTTTCAAAAATATGTTCTTAGTTGCTTCAATTTTTAATTTTGTTTACTAATAATAATTGTAGTTGGATTGCATTTGGGTGTTTCCTATTCATAGAATTTTCGGAACCATTATAAATTAGGTTAAACAGTTGAAAAACAATTGATTAAACAAAAGTTTTTCTCGATTTAGTGTTTAATTGATGTATGCATCATTATCGTAATCGTAATCATAATTGCAACTGTTGAATTTACTTCCAAATAATCAACAAAAAAGGCATAATTATCAATTTTCGAAGTTATTAAACTAGAGTTGTACTCACCACCAATTTTATTTGTGAGGTGGATATCAATCACTTTCGTTAATTTTAGACTTCCTATTTTCCTAATGACATCGTTGATAGACTGTTTAAATAGATTCAAAAAGCAGCAAAAAAAGGTATCAATCAACATGGCTATATCTTTCTTGATTGACAATTCACTTCATTTAAGATTTTTAAAGATATGATGAATAAATAAAATGGTTTAGTATATAAGAAAACTTGATCCCGCCCTAATGCATGCCTGTGCCAAGTCATATATATTGGCCGTGCCGGTTCGTTAACGTATGCCTTTTTCTTCTTCTTCTTCTTATAATTAATTACATGTGTATATGTTTATTGTATTTTTTGCAAAGCTATTTTTCATGTCCGTCTCTTTTCCCTCAATTTTCTATTTCATTATATCATACTATCTTATGTCATTCTCTCATTCAAAGCATAATAATTTGAAGAAAAGTAAAAAAAATCTGTAACTCAGAACTAAAAGTGCTATGTTGACATTCAATATACTATAATTTGCTTTGATGCGTGCATGATGCATCTATAACAAAATTAGGCCATTCCCTTGAAAGAATTGGCCTTAATTTACTATTCTTCATCAACATGATTTAGATAAAACTTTGCGAAAACTTAATTCTCAAGCCTTTTTACGGATATAGAATTCTCATATGCAATAATTTGTACTGCAGATCTCAAGCAAATTTACTCAACTAACAACTTGGTATATATATATATTGTAAATAATCAAATAAAATTGCTCAATTACATTTTTTATTTAGTTCTTCACTCCGTCTAACATAACCCACCGATAACTCTAACGATTATTCATTAGTTGTATAGTTTTAGCTACCAAGATAAAGTAGAAAGATGCCGTGTACAATTGCAGTTTAAGCGCTTGAAACCTGGTAAGCAATCATTTTTTTTTTCATGTGTAGTTAGATTTTATATACATCTTCGGCAAATATTGAAAGTTTAAAGATGATTTGATTTCGTTATTCTTTTGAACCAATTTAATTTTGCATACAAAATAGTTTCAGTTTTTTTACAGAACGACCACTCCCTCTCAATTCCACATCTTCTTAATCTTCTTGAGATTTTCTTTATTTCATTTATTTACCCTAAGCATATTTTGCTAAATGTACTTTCGGTTATACATTCTTTGTGTGTAATTTACTTCGATATTTAAGTATTTCTTATGCTGGGTTGTTTTGCAGAATAATTACGAGACTTATTTCTTCCCATAATAAATAATGACATAATCGAAAGATAATCCACCTTATATTTTATTGTAAGATTTGGTTCATTGTTTACTTCTTAAAAATAAATGATACTATTGAGACATCCATTTTAAAAAGTGAGACTGCCAATTTAATGAAAAGAGAATTATTTTCTTTTATCCCAATATATGCATGAACATGACCAGACTTCTCAAAATATGAGTTTCTTTTTTGAAGATATATATATATTGCTTTTTTTAAAAGTTGTATTACTTATTTCTCTTATAAACATCATGAGTTTTCTTATGCTTGCAGTTTTTCGATATCGGGATCTAAGAGCCTATGTATACGAAACATCCTTGGAACAAAAGAAGATCTTGAGTGCATCATTGATAATTGTATTTGTGTATCTTTTTCATTTTGGGTATTGGCGAATTGGCTTATTTGTAAATTGTAACACATGTGAATTGATTTCGTTCGACTTATAAAATTGCGATTGGCTCATTTGTAATTCTCAATTTGTTTTCTTTTTATACAATACAATGCCATATTATGTATTGTTTAATATTTGGCGGAAAAACATAGGAAATAAAAAAGTAACCTTATCTATCACCTGCATGCAACGTTTTGATTTACAAATTATTTATAATAAACCTTTATAATATTGGTTTGAAGCTTTTATATCGCAAAACACAAGTCCATATATAAGTACGCAATTGTGATTTTATCATTTTATTTTTCTTAGAAACTTTCTTTTTACAGTTGGAAGTAAAATCAAGCAGTCATTTCAAAACGCTCATGCATAACACGGGTTACAAAACTAGTATTATATATATCAGCCTCTGCTAGTATTTCAAAGGATAAGTATTTGGAGGAACATGAATCTATTTCCTAGTTTTATTTTCAACTCAGAGGTGGATGACTGGAAATTCGGCCATTAGATAAGTAAAGGGCAAAGCCATTAGGAAAAAGCAAAGGCAAAGGCAAAGCAAAGCAATTGCGCACTTACCATCAATGTTCATATCTTCGTGTATAGAAAATTAAAAGATGTTCATTGTGCCTTTCAATTCTTAAATTTAGGTGGGTGTTATATATACCCCACCTTTTTATTGGTTTCACCATTAAAAAAAAAAAGAGTCATACTATTATATTTGCATTGCGCCCCCCCCCCCCCCCCCCCCTCCCCCTCTTAAAAAAAAATTAACCCAATCCTAACAATGTTTAACCAAACAACCCAAAAAACCTACAAAGTTAAACCCACAAGAAAAAGCTTATACATGAAGCGATCTCAGTAACTTTGATTTTTAAGTATTACATTATGTTTATATCTGTTTATTTAGCATACATACATGAATATTAAAAAGGAAAGAGCACGCCATTGATGAAAAGCTTTCAATTGCTCCATCTTAACCGAGTTTGGTCTGCTAAAATCATTTTACATCAAATGACTAAAGTTGTTTGTTGATGGATCTTTAATCACTCAATCACAGCCGATGTTTAAGAATTACATTCGTTCAATATAAAGCACGTGTTATTTGCAAAACTCATTTATGACAGAGCAAGTATAAGTTATTTGTTACATTCGTTCAATATAAAGCACGTGTTATTTGCAAAACTCATTTATGACAGAGCAAGTATAAGTTATTTGTTGATGGATCTTCAATCGCTTAATGACGGCATACGTTTATGAATTTCATTCGTTTAATATAAAGCAAATGATGTTTGCAAAACTCGTTTCTGATAAAACGAGTAATGACAAATTCTGCATCCACTCTTGTTTGTTTAATATAAAGTGAGTTAAAAGAAGATGACGATTTGCTATAAAATTGGGGGTTACGGTAGGGCGACTGCGAGTTGCGTAGGGGTAATGGCGAGTGGCGATGACGAGCTGAATTAGGAGTTAGGGCAATGGTGATGGTGAGAGGTAAAGGAGGGTAAGGAAGAAGGGCTTGCAAAGCCGAGAAAGGAGAACTTATTTCTAAATGACTAGAGTTTGCAAAGTGGATCTACCTGTCAATTACATCTTAATTAAGGTGAGAATAGTATATGTAAAAAGTGGTATTTGTAATAAGAATTGTTAACAAGGTACTATTTAAAAGGATAATATTGTGAAAGCTAAGTTAAAAAAATTCATAAATTAATGATGGATTAACTACAGAAAATCAACATCACCTTAACAAAAAATAGATCAATATAACAAAGTATTTTTCAAATTCTGAGATGCCAATTTTGAGAAAAGTTTTCCATATCTTTGTTGGTCCAACTGTTTCTGAGATTATCCCAACTCCCATATAATTCTTACATTCCAATGCTATTTCCGTTCAAGTATTTCTCTTCCAGATTGAGATACGTACCCCAAATTAATAAACCAACTTGAAAACAACTTTTACACGTATCATCTTATAGACACAACACTAATTATTTTTCATTTCCCCCGAACAAAATAAAAATTCAAATGCCAAATTGGAAACAAAAGGTAATCAGTGTTAAAACACCATTACCGCTTTTATAAACTGGGCCCTCAAAGAATCTTATGAATCCACAACCAACCTATGTGAAAAGGAAATCCTTAATTATGTCGTTTCCGATGTATTTACTCTAGTATGTAATGTATTAATGCGAGACTGGCGTAAAAAGAAAACCCATCTATTCAATTTGTTCTGAACACAAATGTAAGTCGATGTTTAACATTAGATGGACGGAAACATAGTATGTTCATTTGTAAAAAAGAACTATATACTATGAATAATAATAAGTAATACAAACATTAGAAACCAAATAAAAACCCCTCTTACCATACAAACTCCATAATTGTTTCAGCAACAGTTGGTATCACAAAAATTAAGCCGTGAATATTATATCATATACATTACCTGCATATATATAGAGTTTGCACACCATGCTTGACAATAGCATGTTCTACTAAATGCAGTCAAGCACCACTAATTCAATCACACACGCCTATACTGGAAATATTATTCAAGTCCTTTCAATCAGATAGTGATCAGAATTCACACCCTGTTTATTGTGTATTAAGAGTTTTAAGACCTTGTTTTTCTCAATAAATAGGTCTTAACAGATGCCCTTGGACGTATAACATGACCCAATGAGTAAAGGATGTCCGTAATCTGACAAGACTCGAGAGGCAGTACAAGTATGAAATAGGTAATAGATATGCACATATATTCCCAACCATTGACAAAGCATAATGAGGTGACTTGCCGACCAACCCATATAACCACAAAGAGAGTAGGAGCCTATGAGCATCCACAATGGTTCAAGTAGGTAGGGTAAATTCACCCTACGTGAACACGCAACAGTTAAGACTAGTAGGATAAAACACTTTGACGTAGGATAGTTGGGTATATACAAGTTCCCTTGAATTTCTTACCTTACGCGTAATAGAAATGCATTTGGAGCCAAAAGCATAACTGAAATGTGTGCGGGCACAGCACGCATTACAGAAATGCGTGAGACTTAAACAAGCTGTACAACACAATTCGTTTGGCCAATGAGCTTGAGCCATGCAGCATCAGCCACTCATTCTCTCTCTTTGCACTTTCTCTCTCTACACTTTTTCTCAATACCTCTCTTTATATATATATATATATTAACATATTATAAAACATTTATGTTCTCTCTCTATTTTACCATACCATTATTCCAACATATGGTATATATACCCTACTTACCATACACTTAAATTTGTCATTGTGGATGTTCTAAGTTGAGAAAGGACATCAAATATACAGAGAGCAACACTGGGACACAAAGGGTACACAGAAAGAAAGGCTCGATAAGAGGTTGTAAAAGAAAAGAAACTATGTCAATTTCACATGGTCACCAGGTTGATCCCACTATATCCCCCCCCCCCCCTTGAACCAGGGCTTACATAGTTGTTTTGGTGCATCATAAATCTCACTAAGAAGAAGTTCAACATTTTCAAATTTCTTGGGGCTAGCGAGATTCAGGTTAGAAATGGCTCTGGAGGGAGAAGAGATAAGATTCCCCTTTCAAACTTTCCGACAGGGCACTATTGCATATTTGGCAATATAGCTCTAATAATTGCCCAGACAGCCTTTTGAGCTCTAATAATTTTATTGTTAATAGCATTAAAAGTTCCGACCTTTTTCTTTGACAAAATATGCATAAGTCCCCCCCCCCCCCTTTCTCTCTTCTTGTTTTTCTGAAGGATAACACTCCCTCCGTTCTCAAATTAAGAGAACCATTTTCCTTTCAAGGATGTCTCTACCATTTCCTTTGAGGGACATAATCAATGTAATCCACACATAATGTTTCGTGACCCCCCCCCCCCTCCCCCAGCAAAAAAAAATAAAAAATAAAAAAACCCACACACAAAAACAAAACTTCTTTCTCTCTTTCCCCCTCTTTTTGAAACATTTCTAGCTCTCTTCCTTTAATTTAATTTATTAATAATTATTTTAATCCCTTACAATTATCAATTATTAGAGTCTAGTGTGTGTGTGTGTGTCAATTAAGAAGAGATACCTGATTGTCTTCCTTTACCCTGCAATCATATTTTACTTACAGAAGCTAACAGCGTCCCATCTGCAAAATATTAAAATACAAATGTCAAGAAAAAATTAAATCAAAATTAAAAAAATTACAACCTAATAAAGCTGAAGCACAAACAACAATCACCATTGAAAATTTTCCACAACGCAGAAGAAAATGCTAATGCAAAAGAAATGTTGCTTCTAAGAAAGCAAATCATGCATCAAATTGTTGTACAATATGCTTTGACAGCAGAACATTACTTTGCAAAAGCCATTTCTGCTTTGGCAATAGAGCTACTATAAGTAAAAAGTAATAATTAGAATAGATAAGAATAAGAAAACAGCAGGAAACACAAGGATTTTCTAGCAGAAGACTAGCTTAATGCTCCATTCGACCATTGTTCCGGATTCAGTGGACAAATTTCAGCTTTGAAAGTCATTCTGTATCTGGGCAACTTAGGAAGGTAATGGTAGTAATTGAAAGGAAATGGTCTATTGTCACCAGGAATTAGCCTCTTCCCATTGATAATACATGTTCATCCAAGAAAATTCTCCAAAACATTCGACTTCACTGTAATATTCACAACTATTAATTCACTCCAATATGGTACTTGCAATTCTAAGTTATCATTGGGCATATTTAAGCTGATGATACCAAATCAGACCAACCCAAATCTGGATACATACCTAATTTATTCACGTTCACTTAGAAGCTGCCTCTTTTACCTTCTCTTCAACCCAAAGTTCAGTTGGAAAGCTTGGGAGAAAATAGTGCATCAAACTCCATCCTACTTTCCTGCTACCCTGAAGCTCCTCTTGTACTGCATTTCTTATGCTCCTGCAGCTTCAAATTCCCTTGTAACTTACTTCTCTCTCTTTGCATCTTCCCTCGTATAATCACGTCAATCTATATGTAAAACTCTTTCAAGCTTTGGAGTGTAATACTCCTTTCAAATCCAATGTTGTAGGTAAAAATCGACTGAAACCTCTTCCTGATTTTTGTAAAACTCAGTGCATCCGAGTTTGAATTCACTTGGGGCTACCTCCCACAATGCATTGGTGCATGCAGATTGGAGGGTCTAAACATAACCTTGGGGGTTAGCCAGATGCTCTAAAAGGCCCGAACCTCGAAGTTCTCTGAAGAAAGAGAGAAATCAGCGCATCTAAAACAAAGTGAGCATTCCTCTTATCCAAACTAAACTCCCATAAATATAGATGCTCCGATGAGATCCAACAACTTCATGATGATAAAGCAAAAAAAAAAAAGCTTTACCATGGCACATTAAAACAACAATTAGCATTTTCTTCTCCAAGTCCCATCACAATCTACTGCTGCAATCCAAGAGTAATATGTGCAGTAGCCACTGAAGATTCTGTCCGGGGTGCTTTCTGAATTTCTAAAAGTTCCCAGTGACTCCAAAAATGTCATCTCTCCACAAAAGATTTCCAAATATGGAGGGAACGATGCCCAATACAAATAAGCGAGTCATCAAGAACCAAAGACAATAACTAGTAAACTAATAAACTCAGAATAAATGCCCGTTGAGTACCACATTACTGCAAATCCAACAGATTCTTTGAGGCAACAAGTTTGCCTTTTTTCTGGTTGTAAGATTGCACTACCATCTAGCTTCATAGTGACTCTACTGGCCCTAAAGTGAGAGTGGATCCCCTATGAAACCTCACCAAAGCAACCAAAAAAAAAGAAGGCAATTTCCATAATTGCGAGCATGTTTAACAGCCAGATAATTTTTAATTCATGGAAGGGATAGGCCCAATGTTCATTAGTACCTTCGCTTCCATTTATTATAAAATTGATTCTGAACCACCACAAAACCCCCCACAGAAAGAGAGAGGAGGGGCTCATCCAGTTGTCCTCCAAACCAGTTAAATGAGTAACTCTAATAAAACCTAATTTGACAAACATATCTAGACTATTTCATAGTTATGTGGGTGACAGTAAGCATTACTAACTTGTATAATAAAGATATATAATCCCAGAAGATAAAATCAAATTTGTTCACACACACACACACAGAGAACACCCAAGTGCAGACAGAAAAATAGCTTAAAATTACAGAACACAAAATTCAGGACCCATTGAACCCACATAGAGAGACAGAAAACTTGCCTATGAAGTCGAGATCAGATGTCACCCCCTTGTCAAAAGGCATGCCAACCATCCTTCCAGGTCCATAAGAATGCACAAAAACAGCAACTCTTCTAGCACAAAGGGCCGCCAGAATAACTTGACTACAGGGCGATATTGCAGAGAAGTACAATCAAATGAAGAATTAAAAGAAAACTTTTGTGGACCAGTACAAAGGCCACCAGGATACTGCACAACCAGTCTAAAATGGCTAAATACAGATTAGAAATCACATGCCAAACTCTTCAATCCTTAGCTCCAATTTGCTGGCAGCGGGATACCATTGTTTTATCCCTCTATACATTCAAACGCATACAAACTTAAACGAAATCATAGTCATAAGTCCCACTTCTCCAATATCCAAATAGCAATTCAACAGATATAGTAACTTCCACAGAATGCATCACTACACGGATTCCTTTTGAACCTTGTTCACGTTCCATATCTGCTGAAGGCCAGTTACACTGTGAGGCAAAAACAGTGCCGTTTCTTCCACCTAGAACATCTCTGTTAAACCGCAGTATTACTTAAATCCTCTAATGACCTTTTGACAGGCTTCGAGAAAAAGATAGGACAACAAGCAAGGTCCCAATAAACTATATAATTCCACTACTGGAGGTTTAGGGAGGTGACACCATTGCCTTCTTTCAGCTAGAACATCTCCATCCAATATAATTAAATCCTAAAACACTGTTTGACACACCTAAAAAGAACAAACAAGGTCCCAAGATACTTCTATCTACATTTTTTTTGGTCACAGTGACTACAGCAGCATTTATCCTTCAAATGCAGCATCAAAACAATTGTAGGTGCAACTCACTAGCTATCGAATAATGCAATAACTAGAGATTTATATCCAAATCGTCTATCTGTTGGAGCAAGTCCACCTAGTTTCAAAAGCCAAAAGACTCCCTTAGCCACGCATTTAAGATGCTACAGCAGTGCTGTCAGTCAAGCCAAGGAATACTAACCATTCAAATACAAAATATAGGAAAACAACCCATCATGAAACTTTAACCAAATTTAGAAAGCCAATGACTAATAAACTCTGCAGCATCCCTCTTATACAACTTCAAAGGTATAGTAATAGTCACATGGGCTCCCTACAAATACACTTGGACAAGCCATGATTCTCAATGTCAACAAAATTACTTTGCCCCCTAATTCATATCCTTTGTTCTCTTAACATCAAATCTAGAAGAAGTAATTGCTTGATTACCCAAGGGATGTGTGTTATCCAAGTTTCTCAGAGGTATTCCAAATATTGTTGTGGATTTAACATCTAAAATCTGTGCAGCTCTATAGGCTCTGAATTAGTATAAATTCTTCAGAGCCAGCAGCCACGGCAATAGAAATTCCATCCACGAGTACTACCACTCTCAAGAGATCTATCTCAACAATTTAAGTAGATATAACCGTATGAGAATTATGAAGAAGAAAAAAAAAGCATGACCCACCATAAGCAATGAAACATACAGAACATTCAAGCCACTATGACATAACTGTAGGATCCAGAGAAACCACTGTCTTAAGAAGTAAAAAACCACCCTAGTTCTCCTATATAAGTCAGTTGAGATAACCAACAAAGTTCAAACAGATACTACTGATGCAAAGCATAATCATAGAAGAATCATACACTTTCAGCCCAATTTAATAGTGGATAGCCAACAAACAAGTAAAGCGAGGTGTGCCTTTCTGCCATTCAACATTGAGCAATCGAGATCAACGACGATTCATACGAGATTTCTCGAGTCCACCCCAAGGAGCAGAACCCGAACCGTACATGGGACCCTTGTCAGCAGAACCCTGAAAAACAATGTAGTAATATTAGTCCTCAAAATAAAATCTAAATGTATAATCTCTTGTAATCTAATGGCGACTGAAAGAAAACAGCAAAAGAACATTAACCGCCATACCAGATGAGCACCATACCCATCACCATAAGGTATGGGGAATTTCCCCTCAGGGCTGCTGAAGTTCCTCCCATACGAGCCACCTACAACAGCCAGATACCACAATAAAGGAGATTAGCAGCAAAACCTCGATAAATTATGACGCCGATGATGGAAAACATGCTCTGCATTGCAAGCTAGCTAACGACTTTGTTTCTTTACTGAATAACTAGGGGTATACAGGCCTCAGCACTTTCTAACCTAATGAGAATGCTTCTGAGAAAGAGAAGTGGGGGTTCCTGGATTTTTGTAACCTAGGCACATACACAGGATAAAGTCCAATGGAACACATTATTTTTCAGATGATGAAACTACGCCAATTGTTAAAGCTAAACTAGAAGTGTTAAGATAAAATTAAAGTCAAAGATGGTTTAAATACGACTAAAATGCATATCTGATAAGCAAAATGTAGGTAATTAAGCTTGAAGGACAAAAACAACAAGGGATGATCAGAAAGACAATATCAAATTAACGAATGATATATGTGCATTTCAGTTTTCTCAATCTCTTTGCTTCAATATTCTTAAGGTTTAAAAAATGCATGAAGTAAACAGTGGAGGACATCAACTACACCAATACAATTTTGGGAACACTGCAGAAATTTAAATCATGCATACATAAAAATTAACAGAAACCGAAAAGGGGTAAGTGAGATGGGATATACCAGCACCCCAAGGTCTAACATCAGTATTTGAAAGTTCAGCGCGTAGCTTTTCAACTTCCCGTGCCATAGAAACCAAGTTCTTCTCCATTGCCTGTCTCTGTTCCATCAACTCAATATTCCCCTTCTTTTCATAATCGATAGCAGTTCTACACGACACATTTTCTTGTTAACACCAAAGGAATTATACCAAAGCTACATTCACACTAAACACTGTTGTCGAATATATTAAACAAAGGATAGGATGAACCTTGCACGCATCAGCTCCTGGTGCAGTCCATCAACGTCAGCCCTTAAAAGTGGAATCTGCTTGTTATCAGCTTGCAGTTTTGCAATATCTTTTGTGAGGGTCTGAACCTGCCCAGACAGATCCTGCCTAATGGAATTCAGCCTCTGAACTTCAACGCGGAGTTGTGTAGCCTCATTTCTCAAAGGCTCAGTGGCACGAAGATCAGCTTCGAGCTTCAAACCTCTCTCAATAAGCTCCCTTGAATGCATTTCTTGTTCCGCACGAATATCACCAATGGCTAGATTCATCCGATGAAGTTCCTCTTTAGCAACACCTAGCTCCCGCTGCAGAGCAATTCGATCTTCAACTAGCCTCCGATTTTCACCCAAAAGCCTCCGGATTTCATGATGCTGCATTTCAAGCTCTTCCTCCAACATAGCAGGATGAGGTGGCATGGGCCTTGCCAAAGGACCCCGAACAGGAGGTCCTTCTGGAATATATCCACGGCGGTTGTCAAATGCCTCGCGTGGAATGCGATTTCTCCCTGCCATTTCAAGTGACCCTACCCACCAAAAAAAGACATGTGATTTATGGCATGTACAGTATTTCATAAATTAGACAGAGAATTAACGCTGAAAAGATTTGCACCCAACTTTTGCGGAGAAACATATCAAGAATTTAGTGCTCCAATTGTGTTTAACATGACTATCTTTATTATTTAGTTGTGCTGAACGGGCCTCACATACCATTTTAACAAATTAATAACACGGTAATGGAAGTAACTGCATCCAGTATTAACAATTTCTTTCCAAGTAATGAAGGTAGAGTGCACCCTCAAATGTTATGCAAACACAATGAACCTAACCAATCCTAAACAACACCCTTTACAGCTTGAGACACTGAATTAATCATCAACTGCTGAATCCCACTCCATGGACTTTTCAAGGACCACGACAGCATCAGCACTGAACTATGGACGTAGATCCCAAACCAATATCAGGTAGGTCATAGCTCTTGATAGTTTAGATATAGTTGACGGACAATATATATATATATATATATATATGTATAATACATATAATACTTATCGTGTTTACCTCAATTTTTTGGCAATGAAACGGTGGGTACAAGGAAAACCTAGATGTGTTTAAAAGCAGTAAAAAAAAGAGGAATAAGATGGAAGAAACCCTAATTTCTAATTGACGAGTAGCGTAAATGGAATTTGATTCGGACCTTGAGAGAAGGAGATGGCGATGAAGGGGAGCTTGCCTGAGCGTTGAGATTGCTTGTCCCTGCAATTACACTCGAGAATTAGTTGTATTTATTTATTACAGCCCAGAAGAAATATATATATATCTTCTTCTCTTCAGTCTTCTGTTATTTTGTCAAGCAGAGATAGATATTATATATAGGTAAAATGGGTCTTCAACAAAAAATAATATTTTATGCTGCTTTTGCATTTGTTAAAATTAAAATAAGGAAGAGATAGTTTGGTTTTGGGGGAAAATATCGGGGGATAATTTTTATTCCAAGCTGAATGATGATTGATATTTTAATTTATTTTGTTTAATGCAATAGTCGGAGGAAAAAAATAATAATATAATTACATATGACTATTGCATTTTTTGTTATATAAAATCTTGTTTTCACGCTGTTTTTTAAAATCTGTTTTTTTTTTCAATTTTTAGATTGAGAAGAGCACTCTTTTTAAAAAAAAAAACTAAAATTACAAATCTTTCTGTTATAAACTGACAATGACACATTATATCAAGCAAAATATTGTTGCAATAAATAAATACTCAAACTTGTCTTTTTCATATGGATGCTCTTACAATTTTGAGTGCTCTTTTAAAATTAGAAATTAAATGTGGGTGTTTAAATAAAAAATGTTAAAACTATAATTTAAGGGTATCTTTACTGATACTCTTTTTTATTATTATTTATTTATTTAAAAAAAAGAAGAGGAGGGTGAGCGTTTGTCAAATATCATCCCTCCTCTATTTATTAATACTAAGGGCAACTCCAACCTTGCACCATCCCACCAAATTTGGTGTGATTTCTACACTATTTTGCTCCAAGAAAGCACCAAAACTTGCACCAAATTTGGTGCAATGAATAGTGTTGCACCATATTTGGTGTAACACTATTCACTCCACACCATCCCACCATCTTTTTTTCTTTTATTTTTTAATTTTTATCTTCATTGTTATTTTCATATAAATATCAATTAGGTCATTTTTATACTTCTAATTTAATTTTTTTAGTTTATTGTTTTAATTAGAAATATTAAAAATTTGTTTTATTAAAAAAAATTAATTTATTCTAATTAAATTTATGTATATTTTATTGTAATTAAAAATTTTAATATATAATAATAAGGACAAAAAATTAAATTACATTTAAACTTCGTAAATTTAAACTTACATTAAAACAAAATAATAATATCTATAATAAATAATTAGTACAATATAATAATTTATATGATGATATAAGATAATAGAATAATAAAGAGAATATTCTATTTTTAAAGAGAATATACTTTTTGGTGTTATATTTGGTGTTATGGTTGGAGTTGAAAAAAAAATTGGTGTAAAAATGACACCATTTTGGTGCTAAATCAACACCAAAATGGTGTTTTGGGTTGGAGATGGTCTAAAAAGCAATAAAATAAAACTCAATTGTAGTAAACTTAGATTTTAGCATGCAAGTATTTTATTTGAAAAAAAAATTATTGGGTAAAAAACACTAAACCCTTCAAACTATTATTTTTTTGCACTAAACTCCTCCATCTTCTAAAAGTGATATTAAACCCCCCCCCCTAAATTATTAAATTTTATCACTTAACCCCCAAAATTACATAAATACCCTTGTACAAAGTTGGCTAAAAAACACTAATCTCCCTCAAACTATCACTTTTTGGTACTAAACCTAGGGATGGCAAAAAAACCCAACCCGGCGGGTTTCCGACCCGACCCAACCCGAATGGAGCGGGTTTGGGGCGGGTTTTTTTTAGACCGGGGCGGGTTTGGTAAAAAAATTTTAAACCCGGACCGGGTTCGGGGGGGTTAGGGTTTTGCCCATTAAAACCCGACCCGACCCGACCCGCTTGTATATATATAAATATATTAAATAAAAATTATATATATATATATAATAATATATATATTATATATATATATTGTATTTATTTACCAAAAAATAGACATTTTTTTTACCAAATGTGGAGCCTTAGATTAAATACATTAACATCTCATCTTCTTTATTTTTTTTATATATTTATAAATAAATAATAATAATAATAATATAATAATAATAATAATAATAATAATAATAATAATAATAATAATTCGGGGCGGGTCGGGGCGGGGCGGGACTCCTAGGTATACTTTGCGGGGCGGGTTTGGGTTTAAAAAAAAAAACCCGTATCGGGTTCGGGGCGGGTTCGGGGCGGGGTGGTATGTATGCGGGTCGGGTTTGGTAATGGCCAAACCCGCCCCGAACCCGACCCGTTGCCATTCCTAACTAAACCCCCCTAAACTATTACAACTTGACACTTTACCCTCTAATTTATAAAAGAGTATTTATTTACAAGGGCATTTATGTAATTTTAGAGGTTAAGTGATAACATCTAATAGTTTAGGAGGGGTTAGTGTCACTTTTAAAAAATGGGGGGTTTAGTTTAAAAAAGTAATAGTTTGAGGAGGTTCAGTATTTTTACCCAAATTTTAAAGAAGAAAAAGCATAATCAATTTTTTTTATTTGTATGTTTACAAATATTTAAAATAAATATTTGTATTTTTTAAAATATTACTTTATAGTTAAATCAATATTAGAGGTAACCAAACTCACAAGTTAGTTTTAACATTTCTTATTCTTTTTTTTATAAAAATATTCTTTAATATTTTGGGAATGGGTTAATCGAAGATGTTGATAAAAAGTGTTTAAAATAAAATTTGAGCTCAGAATCCTTCCGGTGCACTTGGTAGTCCTAAATTTTGGCGTTGCTTACATAATTATTGTAAAGTTTATTTGTAGTTGAACTCATAAAATTAGCTCATTCAATGAGTTCAGTAAAAAGATAACTTATTGTGTGTCGGGTAAAAATGGCAAGATCCGATTTTTCAATGTGTGAGCACGGTCTCCTTTAACATTTTTATCAATGGCGAGCCCTCTCCAGCTTTCATCCCTAATCGAGGCATCCGCCAAGGCGACCCGCTCTTGCCCTACCTGTTCCTTTTAATGCGAGATGCTCTATCTTACAACATTATTCAAGCGATTCAATAAGGGTTCTTATTGGGTATTTCCCTTAAAAGAAACTGCCCCTCCCTTTGTCACTTTTTTTTTGCTGATGATTCCATCATTTTCACCTCGGTGTTGAAGAAAGAATTTGAATGGTTTGTTGGGCATTTTATCGGAGTTTGGTCACGCTTCGGGCCAACAAATTAACTTTGCAAAATCAGGTGTTTTGCTATCCACAAATGCTTCTCCACATTCTATTGAGTTTGTGTGTTCTAAGCTTGGGGTCGCCGAAATGGATAAAAGGTCGCAGTATCTAGGCTTGCCTTCTTTGTGGGGAAGATTAAAGAATCAAGCTATACACTTCATTCTCGAAAGAGTGTTAAGCAAAATCAAAGGCTATAAACAAAACCTTCTGTCTTAAGCAGGAAGGGAGGTTCTCATTAAAGCTGTCATCCAAGCCATCCGCTCTTATGCCACGGCATGTTTTGCTCTCCCAAACTATTTTTGCAAAAAGTTTAACGGCTTTGGCTCGTAATTTATGGTGGGGAAGAGATGGAGAAAATTCAAGAATTAATTGGAAACGATGGGATTGGTGCACTAAGCCCAAGTTTGACGGGGGTTTGGGCTTTAGAGATTTCAAGAGTTTTAATCTTGCTTTCTTGGCTAAACAAGGATGGAGATTGTTGATAAACCCAAACTCGTTCTGGGCTCATTTCTTAAAATCCCTCTACTTCCCAAAGTGTTATTTTTTGAAGCAAAAAAGGGGTGCAATCCTCTGTGGATCTAGTCAAGCCTTCTTGCGGGGAGAGAAGTTTTAAAGGTTGGAGCCCATTATAATATCATGGACGGTTCATTTATCAATATTTTGAAGGATCTGTGGCTGCTAGTTAATAATAATTTTTTTGTTTCCTCTACTCTCTCAAGCCCCCTTGCTGTTCAAAAAGTCTCATATTTGATTGATAGAAGATCAGATAATTAGAATCTCCTTCTGTTACAGGACTGTTTTAGTCAAGAAGATTTGAAAATTATCAAAAAATCCCGGTTAGCTGCTATGGTGGTAAAGATCAATGGGTATGGCACAGCTCAATTTCGGGATCTTTTAGTGGTAACTGTGCTTACAAATAAGCTCTGAAGTTCTTAGCCCCCTTGAAGTCAAGTTTAGTGTCTTCTTCATTTTCAACTTCTTCTAAATTATGGAAGTTGTCATGGAGTACGAGCATCCTTCGAAAGATTAAATTCTTTTGGTGGAAATTTTGAAAAAATGCCTTGGCTACGAAATAAAACCTTTGGGCTAGAAATTACAGTCATTTTCCCCTTTGCCCATAGTGTGGTATTGAAATTGAGAATGTTGAGCATTTATTCTTTAGATGCCGGTCGGTTGTGGAGGTTTGGCATAATTTTTGTGTTGGTTTTCCTTTCAATCCTGAGAGTGTAATTAATGTTCTTCAACGGGCCTGCGAAATTGTAAACGAGTCTCTATCTTTCCTTCAAGTCAGTGAAATTATTGGTCTCATTTCCGTTATTCGCTGGACGAGTTAGAAGTCGAGGAACCTTCTTATTTCTTAAAACATAGTCATCTCTGATGCTAGAGTGGTAGAGCAGGTCAAAGAATGGCTAGTTGATTTTATGCAGCTTCAGACCCCCTCAAATGCCCTTTCGACAGAACTCGGGTCTGTCAACTCAGCGCCTCTTAATGGCTCCTATGTGGTGTTTTGTGATGCAGCCTTCAGAAAAGAATCTAAGGAAGCTGCTATCAGAGCCGGTCTTATGTATTTTGAGGCCTTGGGGGAAATATTGCTCTCTTATAAATAAATATATTAATTTTTTATATTAAAAAATAAATTAATTTTGTTTCAATGATAAGAGTTCAAATGTTACAAAAAAACACATTATAAAGAACCCTGCAATAATATTACGATTAAATATTTAATTCTTTCTTATTGTTTTGAAATCGATATAAGTGAAAGAAAAAATATTGGCGCCCCTCTAATTTTTTCTTATAACATGAGAATATTGTGATTGAATTTGGAAAGAAAGAATTAGAGAAGTGCTAAAGAAGCCGTTTCCCTATACAATGTTAGAGTTTTGGAAACTTGAGTTATTTTCTTAAAAATTTGCATTATAATTTTTTTTTCTTTTTTAATATATATATATATAGAAATAAAATATCGTGCCCCTCTTAATTTTTGGGCCCTAGGCGGTCGCCCTGCCAGCCCTACCCCAGGGCCAGCTCTGCCTGTTATTGGGTGCGCCCTGTTTGATCCAGCGAGCAAACTTTGTGATGGTTTAGGCAAAAGTATTCAAGCTAATTCAGTGTTGATGGCTGAGGCAATTGCTATTAAAAAGGCATATAGGTTAACAATCGTGAGAGAATTTCTACCATAACTATAATAGCCGGTGACTATCATTCTCTTATCTCGCTCCTCTCAACAAACCTAGGAGGTTGTTGCAATCTATGCAGATATCAAAAGTTTGGCTTGGTATGTTAAATTTAACTGGATTTTTGTTCGTCGAAGCAGTAACAAAGTTGCTCATTGGGTAGCAAAATATGCTTCCTCTAAGTCCCTTCCTGTTAATTGGGTTGCTTATTCGGCTTTGGACCTTTCTCTCTTGTTAGATTGTGCTTTGTTGTAGTTTTGTTGTTTTCTTGCTAAAAAAAAACATTGTGCTCCATGTTAGATACGTAAGTGTCATCACCAACTATGCTTTCTTTTACCCAAAAACTGAAAATAAATAAAAGAGGCAGAATTATTATATCGCAGATGATATTCAGACCTGACGAAAAGAAAATAAGTTACAGGTTAAAGAAAACTATTAGGCCGTTGTTGGGTTCATAGGGAATTGGGGATGTTCGTACCAGGCCCAGTCCTTCTAGAAAGATATGTGAACGATAGATTATACCAGGCCCAACCCTTTTAGGATGAAATGTGCACTATGTACGTTAATATAAAACATAAAAACAATGGTATTTCGTTTTCATCTAACAAAATATCTTAAAAGTATGCAAAATATTCTTTTGCCGAGTTTAAATTAGTATGAATTGAACCCTTAACACCGATTTAAGGTATTTGACAAATTAGTATTGTGTTATAAGACCATTAGTAAAATAATTTAAATATAAAAATGAGTGAGTTGTTACAAACGGATTCCATCCGGACTTAAAGGTCCAAGTTTAATTTTAACTAGTTAAAAATAAAGCATTAATCTTCTCATAAGTTGTACCACTATAGGTATTATACTAAAAAGTCGATTTAAAGGAAATTTTTTTTAATTCTTGCTCTTGTTAAAAAAAATATCAATTTCTCAACAAAAATTATATAAAACTTGCGAGCATAGACAACTCAATTCTAGAACAATACACCAATTATAATGACAACATTATCACAATTCCAATAAAAACTTGTTAAAGAGTTCATGCAAGTGAGATGAGAGAAGCACACATTTTTTAAAAGAAAAATATGAATATGTAATAAGTAATAACACAATATTATTACAATCGTTCAATATTTTATCCAGAAAAAACATCTTTTACGCCCCATGATTTACTTATTTTTGTTCTTTTAGTTCATGAAAGTATTAGTGGATGGTACATTGAACGCTAGAAAGATAAAATTACACTTTATAATTAAAATTCATCATTTTAATATGGACAAAATAACTCACTTCTATACCATCAAGAAACGCAATTATGACAATAGACTTCATAATTAACATTCATCATTCTAATATAGACATAAGAAACGCACTTTTACACTAAGCTACAACACAAATGAAAAAATTCACCTACAAGAGATCATTTTCATGAACGAATGCTTATGTTCTCCACTAACCTAACAAACATGGCCCCACTAACCGAACAAAAGAATTTCTCTTGGTCCCCTTTTATTGAGTTTTTGTACAGACCAGTGAAAAAAACGAAGGGGATCTGTGAAAATTCGAAGGGAAAAATCAGTAGGTCCCACAAAAAATTACATACCTGATACCACCATTCGCCTATATATCAGCAAAAATAGACCTGTGACAGTAAGACAAATATATATATATATATATATATATATATATATATATATGTCAGCTTCTGATGCCCCACACGTGTGCACAATCTTTTTGTCTATAATTTTCCCTTTTTCTTTTTCGTCGTTGATGTTTCTCTTTTGCATCAAACTTTTCCAAAATCATGTTGAAAGGTTTTTTCTCTTTTTGATCCAAATTGGCATTCTATTCTTCATTCTTACTGTAGGGAAGTTGACAATTGAGTCCTCCTCTGCCACCCACCTACATGTAAATCAAGAAAATCCAAGAATTTTAAACACTAGCTAGTTCATTTTTTCAACATAAAATAGTAACATCAAGCTCTTGCTCAAGAGACTTAATAAAATATCAATATCACACACGTATTTGCACATAGAACCGACCTCTTTTTAGATTTGTCTTGTTTGGTTTAAAGTAAAAAAACCTAAAATTATCAACATGACTCAAAAGCTAGTGGTGCAAAACCCTTAACCATGAGCCACATCACATATATTTCAGAAGAGTTCAGTACCAGAAAAAGACACATTCCAATAGCTTGGTCTCTATTAAGATCTATGTATTTTTCTAAGCATGTGACTGGTCAAAAAAAATAAAAAATTCATGCACATGCCAATCCAAAAGGAGGGATATATTGCCCCAAAAATTGAATGGTTCACAATCAATAACCCAAAAATAAACTCACATGTTCACTGATCTCTGAGTTGGACATTGGAAAAGTATCATCACTCTCCTCATATTTTGGATCTACAGTACTTTAAATATTTTGTATGCATAGATTGAGCCATAGAAAGAAGGTAGTATGCTTTCAAATAGAAAAAAATATGAAGCCAGGCATAACAGATAGATTGATTTAAATTTTAAATCAAACTTCATTTTGCACAAGTGAATTTAATACACTTGTGTGGGCGCTTGCGCGTGGGATGTTTACTTTATTTTTCTTCCAAAAATTACCTGAATTGAGTGACAAAGTGGTGGAGGAAGATAGAAGCTTCAAGCCTGGCCAAGTCAAGGCCAGGGCAGAGTCTTTGACCACCTCCAAATGGGGTGAAGCTACAGCTGCTCATGTCCTTCCCCTGTCAGTCAAAGAGTCCCAATTTTCGGTTCCCAAGCTAAAACATAAAACCTGTTAAGTGCTCATTTGAATTGAATTTTCTTTCTTTATAAAAATTTTAATTTAATAAATTTACAAGTGTCTGTCATAATTTATTTACATGTTAAACTACTAATATTAGATTCAAGAAAAATATAAAAACTCAAACCAGATGAACACCAGAAGTACTAAAACAAAAGAAGGGTAACTTATTTCTTACTTGCCACCTCCATGGGTTGAATTTATAAGGAGAGTCATATTGATTTTCATCAAGATGAACTGATCTAAAATACGTGAAAACACACCATCCCTTTGGTATCAAATACCCTTTAATCTTTATATCTTTCATGGCTTTTCTCATTACACCATTTATAATATTTCCCATCCTTAGCGTCTCTGTAATCACCTGTTCATATGCGTAAAACTCAAATTAACTATAAACCATTCATACTCGAATGATCAATTATATTTATGATTTTAATTGCATTAACATTTAGGAACTTACATTTTGTGTGAATGTTAAAGACAAATAATCACTCCAACACAGTAGCTCTCCAAGCTGATCTTTTTGTCTCTTCAACATCATATTCTCCTCCTAAGAATCAAAAGATGTGAATATCTGCTATATAACAAGTTGTTTTGTGCATATTATCTTCAATATTTTTACAAATTATTTATACCGTTAATTGTTGGAGAGCAGAAGGACAATCCGAGAGGTATTTTATAGCAAGAGACATAAGAACCGGTACTGAATCCTCGCCCGGTATCATCAAGTCGATCATATTATCAGATATCAAATCATCTGTTAGTCGTTCGCTTGTATCGTTCAACAAAACATCCACTACATCTTTCGGAACTGTCGAATTAACACCACTATTTCTTTTTGCATGAATAATTTCTTGCACCAACTTCACCATTTTCTTCTTTGCCTGAAAACCAAGAAGTTCAAATTTTCTTTAATGAAATTAACACTAACTAACTGCCAGTTTACCACACCCAACTAATCAACTGCAGCCACATAAGAGCACGTACAACAGCGTGCCGTGAAATTAACTTGCCTGTAACGATCTGTAGAGCCTACTTCCGGGTATGTTTATGGGTAAAGACATGAGACCCGCGATGAATTCTTGAAACTGTTTCTTCAAGAACTCCATTTCTTCACCTGGATCCAAGCTAATCAATGCTTTCACTAGTACTTGAAAGGCAATCTTGAAAAAAGTAACAACAAAAAAAGGTGAGAAATACTAACTAGTGTAAGTCTTGAACCAAAAAAATTACAAACCCATAATTTGTTTTACAATTCCTTTACTAAAAAGTAATCTTTAAACTAAGAAACTAACTTTCTTGGTTTCATCTTGGATGTAAATGGGTTGATCTTCTTTCCAGCAGTTCATTGATTCTTGAACATATTTTTGCATATCTCTAGTGATTTGAGCTTTGAGAAGTGGGGATTTGAAGAAAGCACCGATAAGTCCATGGACTCTCCTCTGTAAGCTTCCATTAATGAGCAAAATAGAGGACTTTCCCATCAATTCAGTGAGAGATTTTGGGTAAGAAGGCACAAAAGTCTTTGAATCACTCTGTAAAACACATCTACTCAACTCTGCATCAGTTGAAACTATTGTTGCGCTTCCAAATATATGAGACTTGAAAACATTCCCATACCTTAAAAACAAAACAAATAAAGGGAAAGATTAATTTGTTTTTCATCTCATTGAACATAATCATAAAAAAAAAAAGAAGATGAAGAGAGAGAGAGAGAGAATTAATTAAGACTTACATGAGGCGGCGCTTATTCATAAAGGATTCAGGGTGGTCTGTATAAGCACAAGAGATGAAATCGATGGTTTCTCCGATAAAGGGCCATCCAAGAGTACCTAAGGGGAGTGGGGATTTGAATTTTGATGGGGAAAGGTTAATGTTAATGGAGGTTTTGATTTTCTTGTAGAGAAATATGATCAAGAAGAAGATTGTTGATGTAGTAAATAAAATCCAAATAATGTTGTCCATTTTTTTTTTGGATTTTTTCTTAAACTCAGAGGAGGCTCACTCTCTCTCTTTCTCTCTGAATATACATAATGTATAATTGGTGTTTACAGATGGGATAATAATGGTGACGACAATCTTGTAGAGTAAAGATTGTGCATGTGTATGTGCACGCGCGAGGGAGGTCGAAAGAACATTCATAATAATACTTGTTAAAACGTGTGAGAGAATGTTTGCTGGGGCTTCTAAGCAATAAAAATTGGTAGAAGTACAAAATGTGTAATAAAAACTTTGGGTACAATTTCTTTTCCTTATTGTTAGTGGTAAAGGTACCGTGGGACAATTTGTTGCGGTTTACGTGAGGATTTATAACAAATTGTTTGTGTTTGTCTTTAATTTTTAAATTTCAGGATGGTTTTATATCTCAATGCAAGGATTACATTAGACAACATACAAAATGATATGTTAATTATATAAGTTATATTTATATTAAAATGGTAAATTAGAGAAAAAAATATGTAGATAATAATAAAAATCAAAATCAAATAATCAATTATAGCTGAACAACATAAATTTCAAGTCCAATTTTTTAAAAATTAGCCTGTTGGGGGTGGGGGGGGGGGGGGGGGCAATTGCTTCCTTTAATTTTAATTTTTTTCTTTTTACTATGTATTGGGTAATTTTTGAAAAATATATATATAGGGACCTATGTGCAGAACATTATTCTTTAGAATATCTAAGTGTAAAAGTTTACATTTTAAAAAGCGTTTGAAACTTTAAAAATAACTTTAACCAATAAACCCCAAGGTCCATAGACCTGAAACCACACACTCCCACCCCGCCCTTAGCTTCTTTATCTCTCATATTTGTTTTATTCTTTCTTATTTTTTATTTACTCCTTCAATGCACACATTCACGGCCCACGGCGCCCACCCCACCCCACCCACATACTACACAACACACCTATCGTTGGCTCCCGCTGCCGTCCTTACTACCAAGACCTTGTAGTACAGTACTAAATCCATCATCTTGATTAATATTAGATCTATTTTTTAATAATAGGTATATATCTTGATTAATAGCATAATATTAGTTATATTATTGATTAATTGCATAATATTAAGTGTGTTAGATTAATTGAAGAATTGCTATTGAATATTCAATATTAAGTCTATTTCTTGATTAATTGCATAATATTAGCTCTATTTCTTGATTAATTGCATAAATATTAGGTGTTTAATTCTAAAACCCTAATTGTTTGGTGACATACATTGAACAAAATATTTTTAATAATATTGAGAATGAAAAAGTGTTACAATACTTTCAAAATATGAAATCCCATATTAAATGTAATTTGTAGTAACATTCAAATTAAGTTGTATGAAGTAGTATTATTAATACTATTATGTTTATGATAAAATTTTAAAACTTTAAATATGTTTTTGTGTACTTTGAACTTTAAGATTGACGTTGTTAAGAACTTGCATTTGTATGGACTAGGTTCCATGTTGAAATTTATTCGTACCCATTTTCTTCCCCGTTCAACTCGAACATTCTAACATGCAACATGAGTGTGGTTGATGATTGTATGGAAAAAACAAATCCAACAGGTAACGTGGAACTTGTGTGGCCATTGAATCTAACACATGATTAATAGTCATTTTTCTTGTTGAATTCGGAATATATGACCTAAGACTAATTGGCGACATGTGAAGTACCCCTTATCTTATATGGGAGGATGTAATTTCCCAATATAAAATTTATAATCTCAACCATATATAGTAATTTAGTGCGACGTAAGATGTAAAACATGCCAAAGACTCATTCATAAGAGATTGATGAGCCAAAGATAATATATATATATATATATATCTTGTACGAAGACACATTATATCCATACTTAATCGACCTAGGAATCATGTTGATGTATCTTAATACTGCATGAAAATGATGTCAAAGACAAGCTAAGAAGAGTAAAAATCAAGTTGGCATATATCAAGAATACATTATGATGATGTCAAAGACACATGCTAGCTAAGAAAGAAAGAAAATATTTACTTTATGGAAAATTATCAAATATAAAATCAAGTTTGGCTTCCCGATTCAACCCCGGCCACTTCTTTTTATTTATTTATTTTTTCAACTTTTTGTTTATCATTTTTCTTTTTTAAAAGTTAAAAAAGATCAGGAATGTTGCACATAAATTAATTTCTACAAAACCTAATTAGATTTAAACTCGAGATCTAACGTACTTTAGTTTTGAGTGGATATTGTTAGGGGGGAGGGAATGTAGGTTTTTGATTTCTTGATTTTTTCTTTCTACCATATATGTTTTTTTTCATTCTGTCGAAAATCGATTTTATGGTATAGACTCTTGTGAGACCTCCTTTAATGCCATGCGGTAATTTATAATAATACAGGGACTTTTGCATAAATATTTAAAGTTGGAGATTGAGTTTGTAAGGTCTCAAAATCTTGGGGACAAAACTGTAATTATTTTTAGTACTAAAAAAGGGAATAGTTTTCTTATATCAATAGTAGGAGTAGTAGTAGTATTTCAATGAACACAATTGTGTTATTATCTCTTGTAGTTAATTTTTTTGTTTTTACTTAGTTCCCACTAAATTAAAATTTTGGTTCTGCGGCTGAATGTTGTACCACCGGTATGCACACATTTACTCATTTACATTTACATTTAAGTGATTATCTTTAAAACGAGGCGTCGTAGTATAATCGTGCGAAGAGGAATTAAGAGAGAACCCTAGTCCCACTTCAAATTAATTGGTCAATCCCACTAAGCATTAATATATATTGAATTGAGCCTACTAATTAATTAATTAATTAACTTATCAGACTAAAGTGGGAGCGTACGTGTTAGTGAGAGCAATCATAAGGAAAATGAAGTATTATTAATTAAAGATTAAAGCATGTGTATCTCTAATTCTCTTTACTAGAAATTGACTCCAAATTAAACTGGTAGATTGATAAGCTTTAATTGTTGACTCAACTAAGCAACAGGTAGTAGACCAAAAATAATAATAATAAGCAACATGTACTCAAAGCCTAAGCCAAAAAAAATAAAAAATTATATAAACCGAAGGAAGTTGAATCTGTGATTATCTTCATTTCATTCATTGACTAATATACAACTCTTGCCCACATAACATAAGGCTACAATTTGGGGATTGCCTATAATTAAGGGATTTTACATAGCTAACAAATATACAAGATTATGGTCAAAGATTATATATTTATGATACATATATTCTAACACACCCCCGCAGTCGAAGGGGGAGGTTCACGAATGCTTAGATTGTCCCGAAAATCATCAAAGAGTACACGCGGAAGTCCTTTAGTGAAAATATCGGCTATTTGATAACGGGAAGGAACATGTAGGACACGCACCTGACCACGTGTGACTTTCTCTCGAACAAAGTGTATGTCCATTTCGATGTGTTTGGTGCGCTGATGTTGAACTGGATTACCCGAAAGATAAATGGCACTAACATTATCACAATAGACTAGTGTTGCCTTGTGGAGTGGACAATGTAGTTCAAGAAGAAGATTTCGAATCCAACAAGACTCGGAGACAACATTTGCAACTCCCCTGTATTCGGCTTCAACACTAGATCGAGATAGGGTGGGTTGTCGCTTTGAGGACCAAGATATCAGGTTGTCTCCAATTAAGACACAATAACCTGAGGTGGATCGTCGAGTGTCTGGGCATCCACCCCAATATGCATCTGTATAGGATAAAATGGACTGAACTGTAGATTTATACAAATGCAAACCATAATTAATCGTGCCTTGGACATAGCACAAAATACGCTTCAATGCATCCATGTGTTCAACATTTGGAGCATGCATAAAGAGACATACTTGCTGAACAGCATACGATATATCTGGCCTTGTGAGGGTGAGATATTGAAGTGCACCCGCCAATCGGCGGTAATGAGTAGGATCATCGTATGAAGCTCCAGCCGAGGAGCTTAACTTGCATTTTATGTCAACCGATGTGGGGCAAGGCTTGCAATGTGACATTCCGGCCCTTTCAATTATCTTTTATGCATATTTCTTTTGAGAAAGGAAAAGCCCATGCTTGTTTTGGGTGACAGCAATACCTAAGAAATAACTAAGAGGCCCTAAATCCTTCATAACGAATTCTGTGCTAAGAAGAGTCATAATAGATCGACGAAAAGCATATGATGAAACAGTGAGAATTATATCATCAACATAAAGTAAGATATATGCAATGTCAGTGCCACGACAATATATGAAGAAAAAATGATCAGATTTACTATAAGTAAAACCAATAATGGCAACATAATCTGCAAACCGTTGATACCAAGCACGAGGGGCTTGTTTAAGGCCATAAAGAGACTTCCTTAGCAGGCAGACATAATCTGGATGTGTGGGATCTTTGAACCCCAAAGGTTGGGGCATATATACTATTTCATTCAGATTTTCATGGAGAAAAGCATTTTTGACGTCTAACTGATGAATTTGCCAAAACTTAGATAATGCAATGCTGAGCACGGTCCGAGTAGTAGCCGGTTTGACTACCGGGCTAAAAGTTTCATCACAGTCAATTCCAGCTTTCTGAGACCTGCCATTGAAAGGAAGAAAGGAAGGAGAGAAAGTGGACGGTGGTGACAGTGGCTCCCTAAAGCTCTGATACCATGAAGGAAGTTGAATATGTGATTATCTTCATTCCATTCATTGACTAATATACAACTCTTGCCCACATAACATAAGGCTACAATTTGGGGATTGCCTATAATTAAGGGATTTTACATAGCTAACAAATATACAAGATTATGGTCAAAGATTATATATTTATGATACATATATTCTAACATAAACTTCCACTCTCTCACACACACAAACTATGTAATAGTTTCTTGTATATACGTAATATGTAGGTGGCTTAACTATATATTATTTAAAGAAAAAAAATTAAAAAATAACAAATAACTCGATAATTAATTAAAGAAAAATGATAACATGTACCCTTATGACAGATGTTAAAGATATTATAAATGAAAATAATTGAATCTTGTATGAAAATCTATGCCATATTTAATGCACGTTGGGAGTTAATTATTTTCAAAAATAAGTACTTAACCTGTGGCCTTAGGACACACATTAACATGACTCTTAATTAAAAGTAATTCTATCTCTATCTTTAATTAGTAGGTTTCGAATTCTATTATTAATTGTATATAATAAGATATAATTTACTTTTTTGAAAATAAAAGTTCATGAGGGCAATAAAATAAGAAATAAAAAGTATGATAGAATTTTAAGATGGTTAAATCTGATTATGATATATTATAACTCTGCTATTTTACCTACATGCGCTACTCACATATACATTTTCAATAACAAAAGATTGACTACTAATAAAAAGTCATCTGTGTTGTTGCCTGTAAACGAATTTAGAATAAATTTTGATGGCATATATATTAAAATAGATTATACCAGGTTTTTAGTTAGGACCCATATGCATCATATGATCGTACTTTAAAAAAGAAAAGGGAAGGAGCTGCGGCCTGAGACCCATTTTAGAGAAGCTAGGCTGCCGGCGGGTGATTTGTACGTGGCCGGGGAATATGAATATCATACACACATCATATCATATATATATATATATGCAGGGTGGTCAAAAGTAGTAGTAGAGGATTTTAAGGTCCTTTGCTAGCTATTAAAAAAGATTGGGATTTTATTCTCCCTTCAAAGCCATGCCGTTTTTAAGTTTAAATTTTTTTCGTTTTAAAAATCCACCGAAAGTATAATTAATTAATATGTTCCTCCTATTGACCTTTACTTATTATTAGGATAAAATATTTAAAAAAATCTTTAACTTTCTAATTTGCAAAAGTAATTCATTCTACATCATCATATACATATATGGATCATGTTAACGTGTATCCTAAATGCACATGTTAAATATCTATTTTTAAAAATAATTAATTCTCAACATACATTAAATATAATACAAATTATTATTTTCATATATATATATATATATGTTGTTCATGCTCTAAATTGACACTAATAAAAAAATAGAATGACCGACTGTTGTGTAAAACTAGATATAAAGACACGGCTTCGTAGATAAAAAAGCGTCTAATTCGATCTCCTCATCTCATTTTTTTTCCACCTCAAATTGAATCTTATGTCTGTCTGTGTATATATACTTAACAAAATTAAGAAAGATCAGATGGAAATATAGACATATATATATATATATATATCCACGCCTATGATTGTATGATGGAAATATACACATTATATTAAGAGAGTCCTTATTTTAATTTAGTCTAGGAGCCTCGTGCATTCATGTGAGTCACACTCAATAAATCCAGCACCCCTTCTCCGTCATCATCTCTCTCTCTCTCTTTCTCTCTTTCTCTCTCTTTAAAATAAAAATAATAATCACACAATCCAAACACCAAGGCCAACCTCTCTCTCTCTCTCTCTCTCTCTCTTTAAAATAAAAATAAAAATAATAATCACACAATCCAAACACCAAGGCCAACCTTTCCTGGTACTTTCATTCTCATCCTCTCTCTAATTCAATATCTTTTTTTCAATTTAATATATACGCGTCTTATGGCTAACGAGTTGTTTTTCTTCACCAAAAAATATTCAATACAACAATTACAGCAACACATATTATTACTTACCCAATCAAATTATAAGAAATCAATGACGCATGTGATTGATGAGAGAGAAATGCACACTTTTTTGCAATTTCATTAATAAGTGGTAACATATATCTTTGTAACTATTATGTTGAATATTTTCTCCTCTTTATCCCAAAGAATACTAATTTTTTCATTACAAATTAAAAGTTTTATTTTTTATGGTAGTTAATAAAATTTAGTTGTAACCATTCTTTTTAATATAAAGCCATAAATTTATTACACAAATATTTTTCCATACAAACTATGAATTCACAATAATTATTACGCTAGAGGTGGACATATAACAACTAGAATAGACAAAAAGAGTTCGATAACCACGTTTATGTGAGTCGCACTCCCATTAATTACACTAAATTCAATGTTTTTTAAATTCGTTTTGAAATGAGAGACTTCATCCTAGTCTAAAGGAGCATAAATTTTTTTGGGGTGCTAGAAAAACCACCCTAAAAAACTAGTATTGACACCCATTTTTAAGGCACCTGCACTTAAATTTTAAATTTAGAAGAGTACACTTAATTAGTAAAGCACCTTAATAGAAACACCTACAACAAAATAATGTTTTTGCAACAAAATTGTTTTGCCACTAAAAATAATTTCTTAAAGAACAAAATTCTATAATTTAGTTGCGATCGCAAAAACGTCATTTTGGTCTCAAATAATTCTATCACTAAATAAAATTTGCCATGAGAATTACAAATATAAATATGGTCTTAATAATTACCAGTGAAATACAAATATAATTATGGTCTTAATAATTATCAGTGAAATAGAAGTCGAAAACATTATGACATCCTAAAGATGAAATTGTTTTTCAATAAAAAATATTGCTTTAATTTACACAAACATCTATTTTCACCCATTAAGTCATTTTCCATGATTTTTTTTCTCTCAATAATACATGTTGTTCATCAATAAAACTAATTAAATAAAATTTAGAATGTGTTTAGTAGACATTGAATTTACTTAGAATTGAATTGCGTATAATTATATTCCATGGAAACTATCATCGGGAAGCATTTTATTGTCTTTATATTTAACCTAAAAAATATTTTATTTTTCATCTTTGGTGTTTAATTGCCATTATTGTTTAGTTAAAAAGTGATTATTTCTTACATGCTTTGTTTTTTTTTGTCATTCTTTTTTTCATGGATAAAGCTTGATTATATATCTCACTCCAACTCCAAGAAAAAGGAACAAAACTTCTTTAGGAATTAGGTTCAGGGAGGAAGAAAACATGAATCTCAGATTATGTATATAGAGAGATGTTGATGGAGGTCCATATAAAGAAAATTTATATATATATGTGTGTGTATGTATATAAATAAACATAAACATAGTTGGGTAGAGTACACACCAGTTATGAAGAAGAGTATCGATATTTCTTGAGTGGATTTATCTATTTAAAGCATGAGTGCCTTTAAAATAAAAGTTTTAAATATGTGAGTTAGATTTTTAAAAAAATGGGTGCTAATATTAATATTTTAGGGTGCTTTTATCGGCAAATTTTTTTTTTTTTAATCGGCACTGTAATTTTTGCAAAAGTATCCAAAACAATTGGATATATATATGGTGAAATGGCCAAAGTATCCAAAATAATTGAATATATATATATATATGTATGATGATGAAATGGCCCAATTGTTGCCCATATCTGCAAGAGAAGAATAAAAGATAAGGTAACCCATCTCTTTTAGGGAAAGCCTGCCTTACAACTTTCAACGTATCGGTTTGACTGTAGTCTCTCCTTTTGTATTCAATTTCTCAAATGGTCCCCCTTTTTTTTTCTTTTTTCTTTTTTTTCAAGAAATGATAGATTTAATAATTCTTGAGAGTGGGATAATAAAAGTAAGATTAAATAAACTCGCACCATATAAAATACCACACTTAATCACTTAGGTTAAATCTTAAATGATCTTTTTGATAATTTAATTTTTTTTTTTTTGCATCTTTTTTTCCCCTTTTTCTTCTATATATATTTAATTATGCTCAACTCCTTCATCTAGCTTTATTTCTTCGTTAGAACTACCTAACCATTACTTTCTTTTTATATATAAACATTTACTTTAATCCAATGCCATCATGCATCTCATTAAAGTTAAATAAAAACACACACAGAGTATCTCTCATTTGTTAATTGATTGCCATATCTTGGAGAGCACAAGAGCCCTAGAGAAAATTTTCTTTTAAATTTTATTATCTTTTTATAATTGAAACATCGTGGACTTGCCTCAAAATTGACGAGCGCATGTGACTAAACTCTAAAGTATGTTAAGCGTTGAAAGTACATTTATTCAAATTAAAAAAAATCGAATTACATATATAGATATAATACAAACGAGCTTTCTTACTCTTCTCAAATGCCAACCATATTGTCTATAACTTCTTTTTTTTTTTTTTTGACTCCGTTTAGTTACAAGTAGAAATATAATAAAAAAATATAATTAATTTTTGTTAAAAGTTGAAAATTTATTTTAGTACTGCGATAAAGATATTCTCAATCTCGTGCTTATGTTTATAAATACATATATATATTCTCCATTCGTGTTTTTAATTTTCAATTTCTTACACAAACCAATTAGTCTTAATTGTCTATATTATTATCAAACAACATCTTATATCTTACTCCTTTCATCAAGAGAACTATTAAGATCGAGTTGCTAGTAATAAGTGTGAACCTAGTGATTTAAGGGAAATTATTAAAATTAATTTGTCGTTATTTTATTCTGCACTTAAATGCATAAAAAACCATACTTTTATATAAAATAATTAAATTAGTATAGCGAATAAATAATAGTAGATCCAAATTCAAGTTAATACCTTAAAAGTAGGAAAGCTTGTCGAAATCCAATATTTTAGGAACTTATATTAAAACCGTTTTTAAATTTTGATTTGAAATTATCAAAAGTAAGAAACTAAACTAATTAAATTAAATCAAGTAAATAGTCAATAATAGGAAATTCCAAGGAAAGAAAATCCACCACGATGGACATAAATAAAAATATCTAATTATATTTTCAATATTCATCCATATTATATAAACAAATTCAAAATTATCATAATTCTTTCTTTAAAACTAATATAAATAAAAATAGGTATCGCATGTATCCCTAAGTATAATGATTACAAGAGATCCTTCATTTATTTTAAAAATAATTAAAGTACTAAAAAAACAAAGTTTATAATAATGATAATTTCAAAATCTATATTAATTCAGGACGAATAATTAAAAATTAACTAGAATTAAATTAAGCCCATTATGTCTATAACGGTTTCATCTCTCCGATTTGAGAGATAATTTAGTAAAGCATAATAAATAAAGAGCACATTAAAATAAAGTAATAATTCAACATTAAAACAAAAATTAAAGTATTTCAATATAAACTATAAAAAATTAGAAGGAAAAGTAGAAAGTGTCCTTGTTTATGATACTCGAACTAGCGTGTACAGCACGGCTTTACATTGTCCACTTCTTCACCTTCAATACTTTGACCGCACGACAACTAGTGTATATGGAGGATTTTCTCTTTCTAGAACTTTTTAATAATATCTATTTTTATGTATTCTATCTATCTATCTATATCAATATACTTTCTCTATCTTTAGCTCTAGAGAACGGATCTATACATAGGAATAAGGGATAAAAGTTTAACAAGTTTAGGAAATTAGAATTGGAAAGAAAATAATAAATATGAATTTAATTAAGATTCTAATTAAGAGAGGGAAAAATGAGTTATATTTGATCTAAGAGATAGCATGGAATTGAAGTATTCTTCTCGCTTCCTTTTTGGTCTTTAATTGACTTATTCCACATTTTTAGACTTTTTATTACAATTTACTTATTCTTTACAAAAAGACAAAGTAAGTATTATTTCTCCATAATTTAAGTATTAATTATATACTAACAAAATATTATTTGCATGTTTAAATAACAATTTTGAGCACTTATCACCTAGCTAGAGAGATCTACAGACTATAAGGGTCCGTATGATAACAACATGGAAAAGAAAATAAAAACACTTGATTTGGTAAAAAGTTAGAAAAGATGCTCTTCATTTTATACTCATTTTATGAGTAGATATTCTCCAACTTCATAATTTTTTGTGAAAACTTTTTCTTGATCAACCATCAAAGAAAATTTATCTATGAAAAAAAGTCACAAAGTAAGAAAATATCCCTAACTTATTTTCTATCTTTTCACAAAATCAATTGTTTTTATTTTTATTTTTCATGTTATTATCAAACGGAACCTAATAGATTGAAAAAAAATATAGGTAAAATATGAACATTTTATTACTGACAATCAAGTATTACAAGCAACTAAACAGCCCAGCATCGATCAACCTCTCTCTATACAAACAAGATCTACACAAACAATAATTCTAAACATATATAAATATTTGATATAAAGACTAAAAAAAAAAATTAACTGACTATACAAGCAATTTATCATCTCTTAAGTTCCACTCCCTACAAATAAGCCAATTTGCGTAAGTTGTAGCATATTCCTAGTCCTATATATGTTGTTTCTCTCACGATTCCATTAACTTTTGATAGCACATACTCCAACTCATGAATACATTACTGGAAAATAGATTAAATTTTAATATTTAATGCATATATATTTATATATACTAATGTGTCATTTTTATTTTATTTTTCGCTGTGGAGCTGGATCATCCTCCATGCTCCAATAATCCAATTCCGTTGGTTCTTGTATAGTGTAATATAACAAGTTTGCTAATCATCGACATGAGATAAATATAATTTTATATTCATAAATGTCTAAAAAGAAATTCGTTTTGAGGCAATTAGGTATAAGGGTTCATTCTAATAATAATATAATTATAAATGATACTTAAAAATTAGCTATGTAAATTAAGAATACTGTACAAAAAAGACACTAATACCCCTTCCTTATAATATCGTCTCATTATGACACTAACAGCAATCAGAAGGTGCTAAATGCATTTTGCACCACAATCAGAAAGTGCTAAATGCATTTAACACCCCCTAGACAGCAACCAAAAGGTACTAAATGCATTTAGCACCCCTTGGACAGCAACCAGAGGGTGTTTTAACACCACAACCAAAAGGTGTTAAATGCATTTAGCACCTTCTGAACAACAACCAGAAGGTAGCACCACTTGGACAATAAACCAGAAAATGCTAAAATGATTTTAACACCATTATAAAATAGAGAACAATAAAATTAATGAGATCAACATCTACTTAATTTATTTATATGTATATATATGGATTGACGTATGGTTCGTAAAAAAAAGAGTTACAATCATTTTTTTTTCAAATTCCGCTGAGCAGTTGAAATTGGTCGATTTCGATAGCAAAACGATCTCTGATCGTCTTAATTTTCAACACTAATATTGTAATTTTGTCTTCTGAACAGCATATCCAAAAATCAGCCAAATCCAACGGTTCAATCAAAAGTTATATATGTTTTATGATTGCACATCCAAAAAAAAGATGATGAAGAAGAAGATAATGATGAGAACGGCGCTCGCTCCTCTCGACGATACGATCGGAGAGTCAGGTGGTGGTAGTGGTGGAAGAGGTGAGATTATTGGTGAGACAATTTCTCTTTTCTCTTGTTTTCCGTTTTCTCTCTCTAAACTATGTGTATGTAAGAGAAAATAATGTCTTTTGTATAATTAGAATAAATGATATAGCAGGGTATTTTTGTCCATCAACATTTATCATTTTCCTTAAAATAAATTAATATTATGAAAAGTGTCCTTATTGTAAAACCAAATTATGAAATTAGTATTATGAAGCCTTTATTAAACATAAGTTCGTCCTTTGAGTTATAAAACATTACGGCGTGAGCCCTTATAACCCATCTTTCGTTTTTAAAATTAAAAAATCTTATCTTTCTTATTCAGAATTTAAATTTATTAAGGACTCGATCTCATCTGTTACTGCTAAAATCTAGAAGGGTATTTTAGACCACACAATCAAATGATTATATCTACTAATTAGAGCAGTAAATGTATTAAATTTAAGAGAGTCAAAGATTTATAGAGGGGTTGGCCTCGTATGAAAATACGGGTTAATCCTCCGCTGTAGAATAGAGTTAGGAGCTCGGTTTGCTTTGTATTTATAATAAACTAGCAAGTATTACAAACTCACAAAAGCCTCTCTAATTATTTTGCCATCGCAATATTACAATAAAAGGAAGGCTAAGCCATCCAGAATTTAATCTCTCTAACTTAGGAGCTCTAAAGCAGGCTATAGAGCTCTATCTCTTTATGTCTCACCCTTATAGTAAATGCTTGATGGTTCTTGGTCGTTGGAGTGTTCTTTTCTGGTTGTTCTCCCCCCTTTTTAAATGTTTGATTCTTCTCTATATATATGAGACAGAGGAAACTTGTAGATGAGCTTTAGGAGTAGGTTATGGCCATCCCCTGATCGATCATCACCACTTCTGACATTGCTTCTCCCTGAATTCCGGTATTTTGCATGTAGTGGGTGAATATTTAATGAAGTTGAGGGAGGCTCTGCTACGCTAGTGGAGTTGGTAGCAGTCGCCCATACTGCCCATGCTTTCTCTAACACAGTGGTTAACGGGAGCTCCAAAGCTCATCGGAAGAGCTCTGTTGTTCGAGCTCCATAGTTTGAAGCACGAAAACAAGTCTTTAGGCCGACGCCCATACTCTAGTCTTTAGGAGTAGCTTCTGAGCTCTACTCTGACCTTCAGGTGGCCTTCAAGTGGAGCTTCCGAGCTCCCTTCTTCAGAATGTCCAGAATTGCATGGGACCTGACTAATCTGACCCGAAATGGCCCAGAAAATTCAAGTCACTGCCTCTAGCGGTAATGCACGTCATTTTTAGGCCAAATTCATTCGTTTAGGCCTCCGAATCCATGTAGGCTATATGGACAGAGCTCCTCTGGCTGTGGTAGAACATGTAGTTGACGTGAGTGACCACGTGTCAGCTCGTGGTTGGCTGGGTAAATCAGATTATTAATTTACACCATCATCATCTATTTAAAAGTTATCATTGATTGAAACTTGAAAGTGTATATCATCATCTAACTCTTTGCGTCAAGAAGTTTTCTTTAACAAGACAATATGATAGATATAAATTATTTTCTCTTTACATCCTTAATTCTCTCGGCCGGCACGCATGCATGAAAATGCATCATTATCCAACTTTAGAAGCATCAGCCTCAAGTATTTGTAGTAACTTCAATGTACCCTTTTTTCACACAATTTAGTGTTTTATTTAATTTAAAATATTATATATTATAGTACAATGTCAATCTTAATATATATATACACACACATATAAGGAGATGCTATTTCCAAAATAATGGGTAAATTGCAACGAAAACCCTAAAGTTTTGGGTCAATTTCAATGTCGACCTCGAAGTTTCAATTGTTATAAATTAAACCCTGAGGGACAATTAGTGATCCAATTAAAACCTTTTACTAACTTTCATTTAAAACACTAAATGGCAATCCATATTGGTACTCCACATATGACGTGATTGGGATAATTTTGGTACCATTGTCTCATCTTCTTTCCCTCATTTTTATTCCAAGTAGTAAAAAAACAGGGTTAAAAATGAAACAATCAACTCTTATATATACAAAACACCATTAAACAATAAGAAAACAGAGCTTTAAACAAACACCACCAAAATGGACCATTGTTTTTGCTTTTGTGGACTTCCAACTATGATGAAAACCTCATGGACTGATTCTAAACCTGGTAGAAAGTTTAGAGGCTGTCCAAATTATGAGGAAAGGTCATTATAGGTTAGGGTTCTTGTTCAGATAATTGTTCCACAGCTGAGTTATTTTTATTAACTTAGGGTTCTTGAATTGAAGACTCGGTTTGGCTGTAATTTCTTTGATTGGTATGATCCACCAATATGTCTTAGATCAAGGCAAATCATACCCAGATTATTATGGAGGATTTTTGAATTATAGAGGGTTCAAATGAAGGAAAAGAGGTTATATTGTATTATATTTGTTTATTGGGTTATAATATTGTTCTTATTTTGTAATAGCTTAAGCAACTAGTGAGAAGAAATAGCCCCAAGGGAAATCATGCAATGAATAAATATGATTATGTAATGGCAAAGTTTACTAAGAAATGAAAATGCTCTATTTTTTGTGATTGAACTAAATGTGTAAATGTAATTGAGTAAGCAAATGAAACCCAATGCAATTGATTATAAACAAATAATCCAAACACCAAGCACTTAAACAAAGAAATATTGAACTCAATTCAAACATGTATTTCATTCCATATCATATGATGGGGTTAAATACTAATTTTATCATTGGCATACAAAGGTAATTCAACACTTTTACCTCCAGTAAAATACCAATTTTTACCTCCAGTAAAATACCATTTTTTACCTCCAGTAAAATACCATTTTTACATATGTGACCTAAGCATACACATCATGTACATTCTAGAATACATGTGACCTAAGCATACACATCATATACATTCTAGAATACATGTGACCTAAGCATACACATCATATACATTACCAAATTTACCTTTTTGCCCTTCTACATTTACCTATAAATACCCCCCTCATTCATTCATTCAAAACACACCAAAAAACATCTCTTCCTCCTCTCCCAATATCCATCCATCTTTCCTAAATACAAGCCAATTTTTGAGGGTCTTATACTCTCTCTTTTCATACCCCAAAAAAATACCAATCCTTATACGCTCTCTCTCCTACACAGTTTATTATTTATTCAGTTGAAATATTTGTAATCCTAATTCTATACTTATAAATAGAATTAAGGAAATTATAGAAAGAGAGAGAGATTGGTAGCTTGTATTATCATCCAAATTGATTGCCTTTGAGCTAATACAAAGCAAGCACACACAAAAGGAGGACGTACTGCCGGACTAGCATAAGCGCTACCGGGAGAACCTACCTTAACAAAAACGTCTCGTGTTCATCTTCATTTTTAATCAGTTTCTGCCGGTACTGTTCACAGTCACTGTTCACATATACGGTGGTACTGTTCACGGTCACTGTTCATAATCACTGTTCACATATACAGCGGTACTGTTCACAGTTACTGTTCACAATCACTGTTCACATATACAGTGGTACTATTCACAGTTACTGTTCACTTGCACTGTTCATATATACGGTGGTACTGTTCACAATCACTATTCACAGTTATGATCCAATTCACCATTATTCATTGATTGGTCGGTCGTCAATTATCTGTTCTAGATTTTGACACCATCATCATATATACCAAGTGAGCTCCACAAAAAAATATAAGTTATCAATAAAAAATGACCTTTTTTTACGAGCAAATCAACCAAAACAAACTACTTCCACAACAGTAAAGGACCTTTCTATACATGCTGAAGGAACAAAAAAAGTTAACTTTCTAGCTTTATAAGTTAACCTAACAAAAAGCAGTTAATCTTCACAAAAAGTGTTCACAAATTAAGGTGAACACAAACAAAAAAGATAGATCTGGTTCATTGTATTTAGATACCATGTGACGCCCGGTGAGTGATGGAGTACTCCCTTGGGTGGAGGAAATGTAGCTCAAAGGGGGCATCCCACATCGGAAGATGGGGGATCCTTGGAAACCCATATAAGTAAGAAACGGTCGCTAATTAAGTACGAGGTCTTTTGGGGGCTCACTGGCTTCGGATCCCATAAGAACTCCGAAGTTAAGCGAGTAATGGACCAGAGCAATCCCAGGATGGGTGATCCCCTGAGAAACTGGTCGTGAGCTCCCCAAAACAAAGCCGTGAGGGCAGGTCCGGGGCTGAGACCCGGCTGGACGCTGCCCAAAGCGGACAATATCGTACTGAGGTGGGACCGGGTCATTACAAATGGTATCAAAGTGGACCCCACCGAGTACGGTGTGTCGACGAGGACGTCGATTCCCTTGGGGGGAAGGATGTGACACCCGGCGATTGATGGAGTACTCCCTTGGGTGGAGGAAATGTAGCTCAAAGGGGGCATCCCACATCGGAAGATGGGAATCCTTGGAAACCCATATAAGTAAAAAACAGTCGCTAATTAAGTACGAGGCCTTTTGGGGGCTCACTGGCTTCGGATCCCATAAGAACTCCGAAGTTAAGCGAGTAGTGGACCAGAGCAATCCCAGGATGGGTGACCCCCTGGGAAACTGGTCGTGAGCTTCCCAAAACAAAGCCGTGAGGGCAGGTCCGGGGCTGAGACCCGGCTGGACGCTGTCCAAAGCGGACAATATCGTATTGAGGTGGGACCGGGTCGTTACATACCATGTTCATATCTCTTATTCAATACTTCATTACTTATGTGATGATTTTTCCTTTCTTTCGCTAGTTGTTGTGGATTGGACTTGACTTAACTGAGACAGGATATTCAATTGTGATGATCCATTATTACCACACTTGCCACACTTAAGAGAGTTTTGATGCTTCTTCCCTAATTTTGTACCATTACCCTCTTTCTCATCTCGAATACCCAACATTCTCTTTTTATTTTTCCTCCCAATTTGAGCACTGTAAATTGGAGGTAGAACTACAGGCAAACCTATTTTTTTCCACAAGTGTGGCCTATTTAAAGGCTTTATGAAATTCTCATAACACCTCAAATAGGTTTCCCTATGATAGTATTTATTTACAAACTCTTCAAGTTCAAGGCCACCATTTATCATTGTTGCTACCCCATGCATATAAGACATACCAGTAAGATCCCACCTCCTACATGCACATGTCATAACCTCTAAGTCATAAACAAAAGTGCCACCTGGACCTTGCACCTAGAACCTAGGACTCCCTACCCAAATTGTAGTGAAATGTGAAGCCTCCTTCTTTTGACATCTTAGGACACAAGATACCGGTTTATTTTGACATCTTATAAAAGTTTACATGCATCATCTTCATCAATGTGATCCTAAAGCATAGTAAGAATAGGTTTCTCTTTAGCATCTAGAATCAGCGCATCAAAGCTCTGATATAGGTTATTTAACAACATATCAAACTTGGGCCATTTTCAGAAATTGCTTTTAGACCACTGACTCAGTGGCCTTTTTGAAAGCCACTTAAATGTTTTCTCATCAGTGTTCATCATGTCCAACATCCCATCATCAAGCTATGCCATTGTTATTGCTTTGGCACACCTATACAACTTCTGTTTTAATAAAAGCCCCTTGTTGTCATCACATTTGAACTTGGTATATAGGTGTCTAACACAGAACCTATGTTCAGAGTTAGGGCACAATAACTCTAAAGTTGGGACAATGCCCTTTCGTTTGTCACTTATAAAAGTCCAACCAAAGGTATTGACAATTCCAACATCTGCCTTCAACAATTCTATAAACTAATACCATGAAGCTTTGTTCTCACTTTTAACAAGTGCATATGTATTTGGGAACATATAAGTATTTCCATATACCTCAATAGCAGTCAATAATTGACCACCAATAAAACCCTTCAAATGGCAACCATCCATACACCCAAACAAATGTACAATCTCTTCAATCTATTGTTATTTACCATATCCCTTTGAATTTGAACTGTGGTACTAGGATTTATTCTCCTTAGCTCAGTAATATAGTCATGCAACTTACCATATTGATCAGCTAAGGTGTCTTCTATCACTCTACATGTAATTTCCTTTGCCCTAAACAACTTAGACCTACTCATATGAACTTTATGGTCAGCTATTACTTGTTCCTGAAATGAACTCAAGGGCCACTGTAGATTGGACCTGATCTTATCTACATAATCCTTAGCAATCCAATATGTTGTTACATTATTGTTAACAAATAACTTATTGCATGTGTGCTGACTAAAATAAGTTTTAATTTGAAGTATGGGATCATTTTGCATACTTAACCCAAACACAGTCCATTTACACCCTTCCTTACATATAGCCCTAACTCTGTTTTTCTCACACTTAATGATTTTCACTTGCGTCCAGTGTTTAATGCCATGATTCCTTATAGCTTCAGCTAATGTTTTCGAATCTGGGAACAACATCCCAAGTTGGAATTGTGGATCTTCTATTTCATTATTTTTGTTAAATTCGGCCCATTTTTTCTTTTTGTTATTTCAATTTTCCCCCTCCCCATTTGATGAATTGTAACTGCCAAGTTCATCATTTAACTGTTCATCATAAGGGATATAATCCCCATCAAAATCACTTTTTTGCTCCCCCAACCCACTACACTATACCTCATTGTCAATGTTACCATCAAATAACTTGTCATCTCTCTCATACTCACTATTATTGAATGACTCAAGTTCAGTGGATGCATCGCTGTCACTATCACTAGACTATTTCCCCTATCAACCATTGTTGTTTCCTCCGAAAAATATGACTCAGTAGGTTTAACATGGTTAGGAACTACAAGTTCTTCAATTTTTCCAGGTAATACAATAGGTTCAACTATTTTAAGGTGTTTACGATCAATATAAATACTGAGAAGTTGTTTTTTGCCCATGTTGTTTAACATTCGTATGAGTTCCTTATCACTCTCAACCATAACCCATATATATCTGTCTTTACAATAATACTGAAAATTAAAAGCGGAAGAATTCCCTAGTTTCTCCACCATATCATGTACTTTAATCATTGAGATTAATTCAATATTACAATAATCAAAGTAATGTATTTCTCCCCCCAAATAAAACATAACAGGGCCAAACACAAAGTGACCATTGTGAAAGAACCTTATAGTAAAATAGTCATCAAAATCACCTATAAAATAAAATTACACAACAAATAAATACAAATGCCAAAAAGATTGTTTTAAAATACTAATAAAGTCAACTAAACAAAATTATCAATCTCAAGCATATTTAACCCCAAATCCCAAACAAACACAAAATAATATAATGCATGTTTCTATCTTTATAAACAAACAAAAATTCCAACAATAATTTAATGAGTCTCGACATTAACACCCAACACCAACCCCACTTCGTCTCCCACTGACAAGCAATAATATATACACTTTCAAACCACCATGGCATTATATATACAAAGTCCAACAATAGTAAAATTACTCACGAGACCACACATGGACAAAACCATGAAATACCGAACCTAACAGTGCAAAAATAATCAAACACAATGAATAAATGGCTGAAAACTAAGATTCTTCAACAAAAGTATAATATTTTATACAATAAAGTTAAACTAAGGTTTAAAATAGACTTTTTTACTTTGAAATCATACAAAACTAACTATAATCGGGATGAACGTTCTCATTTGGTGGCCTCAGATGACAAATCTTCATACACATTGGAAGTTTTTTCTCTTATCACCGATTGCTTCGTCTTTATCTCTATCTCTCTATATCTAAAGTCTCTCTCTCTAAGGTAATCAAGTTTAACCATAGATTATGGGGGGGTTTTCTCCTAAATCAAGCCACGCACTATGCACGTGATGCTTTAAAAGGCCGTTTGGTGTTTTAAATGGAAGTCAGTAAAAGGTTTTAATTTGATCATTAATTGTACCTCAAGGTTTAATTTAAAACAATTAAAACTTCGAGGTCGACATTGAAATTGACCCTAAACTTCAAGGTTTTCCTTGCAATTTACCCCCAAAATAATTGTTTATTGCATGAACAATTAAGTCACTTCATATTTGATATTTTTAAAATTAAGATAAAATTACTTTAGTAAAAAATTATTATATACTTTGGTAATAATATCTCCCTATATATACATACATACACACACACACACATATATATATATATATATATATTATGATAGCATTATGCATATACATATTTATTGTCAAGGCAAGATCGTTATGAATGTTAAATGAATTTAATGCATATTATATATGTTCATGTGTATTTTTTTTATTGAAATATGATCCAACACAAGGATATGATCAGGGTAATTTAAGGATATCCATGATATTACTAATTAACTTTGCTTCTTATTTTATTGCTTAAACATAATTGAAAATGTTGTAACAACCTAGTGCATATTTTGAGTGAGTTGCTATATGTTTCTCTAAGCGAGTGCAATAAATCCTAGCACATATTATGAGTGTTTATCCTACTTCGTCAAGATAAAGTAAACTAATCTTCTATATATATATGAATGGTCACATGCCCTTTTTAATAAAAAGCATTTTGGACACAAAAACAAAATTGTATGGGCTTGAATTAAAATGGACAATATATTGCAAACTAGGATGTATATGAAATAAACAAAAAATGGTGACTTTGGGTGCCGTTTGTTCCTGTATATCAAAAATTGGGTGCTAAAGTTTTGCATAATAAGTGTTTGGGTACCATTTTGGACGGAATCCGTTAGTAAATGTGGTCAACCATTAGTTCTGTTAAATTTTTTTACCCAATTTACCCATTTTACCCCTAGAAAAAGACAAAACATATTGCTCTTGCTTAGGGGTAAAATAAGTAAAAATTAAATGAACTAACGGTTGACTACGTTGACTAATTGATTCCATCCAAAATGGCACCCAAACACTTAATATGCAAAATTTTAGTACCCAACGTCTGATATGTAGAAACAAACAGCACCCAAAGTCTAAATCACCCAACAAAAAATGATTGTAAGAATTTTGGCTTGTATGTACACAATATTGAAGTTTATTTAGAATGCTAATTCTTTGGGAGTTTAAATGTTATTGGAATATTAATACAAAATTTAATGTACTTTATTAGGATATACACACCCCTGTATATATAATTTAAATTAAATGACATTAATATTGAAGTAAACTCACTTTTGTGACTTTAAGCACGGTTTCAATATTAAGAAACTTAGTTGATAAGAATTTATATACTTCATGGCTAAGTATTTGAATGAGTCAAAGATTACAACTTTGAACAAATCAAAAGTTGCTGCTTTGAATTTGACAATGACGGTGGAAGAATACACGTTGATTTTGAATTAGTTGTCACGTTAATTTGTAATTTGTTGTTATGTTAATTTGTAATTTGTTGTCATCATGACAGCTGATATACAACTAATATATAACTAAGGACAATTGATATACAACTAATGATAACTAAGCATTAAGTTGCATATTAGTTGTTCTACCGCCTCTCTACCATTATATATTCAAGTCTCCCCTTCATTAGAATGTATCTCATTTTAAAATAATAAAGAGAGAGTTAGAGAGAAAAACTTTTGAGATTTCTCCTAAACACTTATAGTATTTCCTTTGTTAAAGTGAGATTGTTTTCTCATATTATAAGAGAAAGGTGATTATTAATTATGCCCTGCTTATTTTAGAGATAAATTCTTGTAATCCTTTTGCTATAGTGAAATATTTCTACAATTTGCCAATTAAAATTCTCATTTTATAATTTCTACTTAAGTTTTAATTGAGTGTCTCGTACCTCGACGTCCTAACGGTTAATAGAATTAAAATACATTTCATGATTATGATTTATATTTACTAGACTGGAATTATTATTTGTTTATGGAAATACTAAAATCAAAGTAAAAACTATTTTTTTTTTAAGAAAAATATCAGGTCTAGACACGAGGAGCGTATATGATGTTTCTTTTAGCGTATTTTTTTTCTTTCTTATTATTGTTTCTTTAAGTTAATCTATTAGTTTAAGACATAAAAAGCACACACATATATACACAAGTTGACTCTAAAAAAATTGGTCCTCACTTAAGAAAAAGAAGTAGCGTCTATTTTAAAGTGTAAATGGATTAATTTTTTTATGAAACTTGTTGGAAATGATCTCTATAATGAATAAATCATATCTACCAAATGTTATCAAAAAAAAAATCAATTTAGAAGTTGGTGATATGATCATAAAAAATTTAATGGACAAAAATAAACACACACACACATATATATATATACATCATATCTTTATTCCATCGACTTCTGGTTTGAACTTTTTTGAAAAAATTTGGTCAAGATGAACTATGTGTTATAAATATCATCTCCATCAAATTTTATGAAAAAAATTCATACATTTTTTTGTTTACTCCTCCAAATAAATGGTAATTATTTTTTTAAAAGTGAGAACCATGTTTTTTTCGAGCAAACCTATGTATATATTCAAGACTCCTTAGATGATTTCCGATGGCCCAATTTAAATTAAAATTGAAAGATCCGTTTGATAACAACATGAAAAAGGAAAATAAAAATAGTTGATTTTTGTGATAAGTCGGAAGATAAATTAAGACATATGCAGAGATGTCTTCTTCCTTTGTTACTTTTTCCATGAAGAATTTTTTTTTTATAGTTGAGGAACAAAAAATTATGAAAGATGTTGGATATCTACTTATAAAATGAACATAAGATGGAGAGTAACTCTCATTACATGACTCAACTTATTTTCTAATTTATTATTCAAATCAAGTGTTTTTTTTTTTTTTTTTCATATTGTTATCAAATAGAGCCGAATAGTCAAAAGTTGTCGCGTCAGGTTTTGATTGTCTGTTTTAATATCATCATGGTTATTTTGCTGTCTCTTTCACTATACAATTGAACTACATGCCTAATGAAATTTAAATCAAAATAGAGACAGAGATAAGACAAAGAGAGTGAGAGTTGAGTATCCGTTTGATAGCAAAATAAAAAAGAAAAATAAAAGTAGAAGGTGAGATATCTTCTTACTTTGTAGTTTTTTCCGTGAAAAAATTTTCTTTAGCGGTTGAAAAAGAAAAAAATTTTACAAAAAAATCATGAACACGTCACATTTCTCAACTTATTTTTCAACGTAAGTGTTTATTATTATTATTATTATTATTATTATTATTATTATTATTATTATTATTATTATTATTATTATTATTATTATTTTTCATGTTATTATTAAATGAAGCATGAGATAGGGTTGTTAATCGGTGTTTTGATTATTTTTAAAACATTTCAAGTTTGATAATTGAGATAGGGTTGTTAATCGGTGTTTTGATTATTCTCAAAATATTTTAACTGAAATAGGGTTGTTATGTCCAATTTTAAATATAATTAGATCATTGGAGATCGAGTTTTAGATAATATTGATAAATTTGATAAGGCGGTCACCATTGAAGATACTCTTATCTGTTCTGTTTCAATATTTTTCCTTGAAATATTTAATCTCTCCCTAATATATTTGTAGGTTTAATTCCATGGGAATAACTTCAATTTGTCATCTGTCCTGTTTGAGACGACATCGTTTCAGAGTTTCATTCAGAGGCTTTCTGTCCATTATAGTGACGAGCTTAGCTTTTAGTACCACTTTTTTTATTCTGTTGTTGTACACATCAAAGCTTGATGATGTTATTATTTATCATCACATGATCAAGCAGATTGCACTTGAGTCAGCTACTATTTCCACCAAAAATCCTGTGGACCCAAGTGCAATGGAGAAATTACCCACTAAAACTGTTGATCAACAACCTGCCAATGTCAATGGAACAGCTAATTATTCCTCTCTAGCTCAAGTACAAATGGCCTCCTCAAATGGTACGTGTAGTAATAATAATAATAATAATCTCAAGAGTCCTTTTTTTTTCAATATCCAACGCAAAATTGGACATACTTTTCTGCATAAGATAAAAGGAGTTTTCAGAGCAATTAGTTCCTTGATTGAAATACTTTTCCGCGTCAAACCCGTTTTCATTTCAAATGTTCCTAAGTTACATAGTAGCATTGGTAAAAGGTCTCTCATATTAGCAAAGTCGAGGTCAAATGCCAGAAAGTAACTACGGCTCCTACTTTTTGGTGACGGTCGAACTCTAAATGTAGTGGTGGTCTGATAGATCTTACGTGAATTTCTAACCAATTTGCTCCATTACACCTCTTTTCTATATTTTGATATACTTAGCCCTTCAGAACTAGGCATTGTTTAATTCTCTTTCATGGACCAGGCAACTATAATGCGAACAACAAAGAGGTATTCCATGACGGAGAAATCTTTCACAGCGACTACACAGAAATGAACAAGACCATGAAGATATACATTTATCCCCACCCAAAAACACACCCGTTTGCGAATATCCTCTTGCCGGTGCCAGACAAACGAGAACCAAAAGGGAACTACGCGAGCGAAAGCTACTTCAAAAAATCCCTAACGAAAAGCCATTTCATCACAAATGATCCATCACAAGCAGACCTATTTTACCTCCCATTTTCAATGGCAAATATGAGGCATGACAAGAGAATTGGAGTTGGGGGTATAAAGGGTTTTGTGAGAGATTATTTATTTAACATTAGCCATCAGTACCCTTATTGGAATAGGAGTGGAGGAGCTGACCACTTTTATGTGGCATGTCATTCTGTTGGAAGGACTGCCATGGAGAAAGCTATGGAGATTAAAGTGAATGCCATTCAAGTTGTGTGTTCTTCTAGCTATTATGTGAGTGGCTATGTTGCTCACAAAGATGCTTCTATTCCTCAAATTTGGCCTAGGCATGGGAACCCACCTCATCAACCTCTATCAAAAAGGTAATTTGGCTGCTTTTCTTTTGGTACCAACTTAATATTTTTCTTAAACAAATTAAAAAGTACCCAAAATATTAGGTTATTTTAGACTGAATATGAGCCCCACGTCTTGCTATCTTATTAGTTTATCATATGTCAATCTTCAGGAAAAAACTGGCTTTCTATGCTGGAGCAATGAACTCTCGAGTACGCGAAAACCTTGTTAGGACTTGGGGAAACGACTCAGATATCTCAGTCCACCACACCCGCCTCATAACCGCCTATTCAGAATCCCTTCTCGGTAGCAAATTCTGCATTCATGCCAAAGGCTACGAAGTCAACACTGCACGCGTGGGAGATGCGCTCTATTATGGTTGTGTACCAGTTATCTTAGCTGACCACTATGACCTCCCATTCGAAGATATACTAAATTGGAGGGCCTTCTCAATTGTGGTTTCAACTTTAGATATCCCGTTGCTAAAGAAAATACTTGAAGAGGTAGAACTTGGTGAGTATTTGAGTCTACAAAATAATGTGATGCAAGTGAGAAATCACTTTCGGTGGCATAATTTTCCTGTTCATTATGATGCTTTTTATATGGTTATGTATCAGTTGTGGCTAAGAAGAAGTGCTCTAAGGATTCCCTTTAGTTGAGTGATTTGATTTTTGTGGGAATAGAGACGAACACAAAGTCGAAGCATGTAGTCTTACATGGTTTTTGTTGGTCACGATGGACCATATTTCTGATTATAATTTTTGTACATTGGAACTTGTTGAGACAGATGAAAGGTAGGTTAAATTCAATTATGAGAAATTGACATTTTTCTTCGTTTGGCTTTCTGAATAATTGATTAAACAGTCTACTGTATAAGGCATCTTTATCTTTAGCGAGAAAATGCTCCCGCAAATCAGCCAGATATATGCTCTTTCAATGCCAAAATAATCCGTGTAAGTGCAGCACGAAACCATTTAGTACTAGCTTTTACCTTGTATCTCGAAGGAAAAAACTGGCCAAAGCAAATGAGACTTTTGACACTTAATATACAGATATTAAGAGAGGGTGAAGATGGGTAAATATATACTCGAGAATGGGGTATTTACAGGAGTTCAAAACCAAGTTCAAGTAGACCTAATTGTCAAAGACCATTTCACTTTAAACACAATTTTGGGACAAAAGAAAATGCTAACCGATCGTATTGTCTTGACATTGAACAGAAATACTTGGGGATTAATTACAAAAACAAACCGATCAAATTCCATGACTGTAAAACCTAGTTTCCTGCCACCAAGCCACCGGGAGTACGGCGGAGTCGGAGGGAGAGGTCAAACACTAGTAATAGAATTATGTAAATCTGTTCAAACTTACCAAAAACTAAAATCAAATATGTTCATCAATTACAAAGTTGGGATGGACTTGGCTCGAAGAAATTGTTTGATAAGGGCTTTCTCTTCATCAATGCGTTTCTTCTCCTCCCTATCTCTCGGTTTCACCTTCCTCTTCTCCTCCAATATCCACTTGAACAGTTCTCGCTGCTGATCCTCTGGTATAGGTTCACGCAATTTCATGGGATCTGTGGCAAGTGAAGGGGACGATGTTTTTTCACTAACTGAAGCAGCAGCAACAGTGGTTGATATAGGAGTAGAGGACGCGTTTAGGAATTCGCTTCCCTCTACATCCGCATCTTTCTTCTTTGTCCTCATAAAAAGGTAGGCTACAAAAATTACATGGACCTTGGTCAAGTTAGAAGAACAATTATATTTACAAGTCTTACATGGGTGGGTTTTGGAGGGAGGTGGGGGACAGAGGGGTTGGTGACTCTTACCAGAGGCCTGAAACACGGCAGTCCTGGGATTAAGTTTCAGTCTCAAACTATCATCTAAATACTGCTGAGGTTGGCACTCAAAGGAAATAAGCAAGTGGTCGGTCAATAGACTCACTGACTCAGAACTCTTAAGCTGAGCTCAAAAAGCCGACCAAACGTATTCATTAGTCAAATTTGTGGAAGCCCACCTTTTAATCACAACTTCACACTCCTGTCCTACCGTAATTAGTTTTGTGGCCTCCATTAATTTTCCCACTTTGACCGTAATTTTGTTCACTCGTTGATTGTGTTCATAGTTTCTCCCAGAGACTCCAATTTTGTTTGTCTCAACTTGGTTCTAACATGTACCATAAGCCATCACTTTCATACACAATGATATATATTATACACCGACACTGGATAACAACACCAAGCACGGAATAGTGAATGAGAACATTAAAGAAATCTACTTCACAAGTGTGAATGGACACACTCTGGGAGGTGGCTCCGTGAGGATTCGAACTCTTCCAGTTTGGAGAGCCGATGCACTAGGCTATCCTCTTTGCGTTGAGCTAAAATAGAAGATTGACCAAAATGCAAGATTACTTGTCTAGGTTTTCTCCCAAGATTCTCAGTCTAGTTCCTTTGGTTTCGTTTCCTTTCCCCTGGCTTCGAGGAGTTTGAACATAATTCCAAGTATCAATGAACTCTCTCTCTCTCAAACTTTACAAACAAATCCATCACGATGTGATCTGTTTGGACTCTGTGAGAATCATGCAGTTTGAACCAGGTAAAAAAAAAAAGTATTGAACATCCCTACCATTAGAGAATCCAATTAGGCGTTACTCAAAAGACCAACAAACTTCCTAGCCCTAGCGGTTTAACCTCACAATAAACAAACATATATATTCTGAATCAGAGGAAATCCAGATGACTATATATATATAGGTATAGGTATACCTCCAACAGCGATGTTGACAGTTAACAGAAGAGGCCAGATGAACTTATAACGCCGAGCGAACGATTCCTTGGGAGGCTGAGGCGGTGGTGGTGTTGGATTCGGATTACTTGATGGGGGTTGAGTACTCGCCATGGACGACGGTGACGGAGAAGCTTCTTGTGGCTGTGGTTGTTTTTGATATTGCTTCAACTGTGCTGTTATACCAATCAATCAATCAATAATCTATCTATTAGAAAATAGATTAAGAGAAGATTAACCAAAAAAAAAAAAGATTCGTCGCTTATCAACACTGCAATCAGTTTTGGAAAAACAATCAAAACCAAAAAAAAGGCAATAGGTGATTATTAAGATGGGATTGTTGTATTTTACCTTTCTTAGGCTTGTTGGCGTAGAGCTTCGGAGCCTCGCTCATTCTTACTTTACTGCAATTACACACACTCACAGTCTGGTGACGACTTTTGCTCTCCTCTCTCACTTCCTTTCTTCGGTTTTCGGACTTTAGCTATTACTGCAACATTACCATACCAAGTTAACTGTTAGGGTTTTTTTTTTCCATCCTATTAGCCTGTGTTTGATAGTATACTACATTGTCTATGTTTGGTGTTACTTAAAACTAGATTAGGGAGTAAATTGTTTATTTTATAAAAGTGTCTCATTTCATGGAGAGAGTAAACAATCTCGCTTAAAATATAGGATGTAATTAATAATATTAGGTTGTGTTTGGTGCCTCAGATTAGATAATCGAATTAGGTTATTTATTTTTATTTGAATAAGATAAAATATTTTTACCTCTTAGATGAGATTTTTTAATCCCCTGCCAATAGGATATGATAAAAAACTTTAGTAGAATAAATAATCGATTCAATATTTAATACTGACAAACATTAAATTCGGGATAGAATAAAATAATCATATCACACTCTCTTATCATACATGTTAAACGCAACCTTAAAGAATCTTCTTATTCAACGCATCAAAGACATACTTGTTCTATATATAGTAGCCAAATAATCCCGTATACCAACTAATAGAGGGCATTTATCTAACTTTTGCAATAAAATTGTTCTTTTATCAAACTAGCTTGGGTCGCCTCATTGGCTCTTTCCCACTTTCACTTAGCCCATTAGCAACTCTCTCCCGCACTACATAAAAATAGGCTAATATCATCATTTGGTGAAACAAAAAAAATTATTTTAAATATTAGCAGATTTAAGAATTCTTTCAAGTGTTATTTCATCATTAAAAAGATGTGCACATAAAAGTTTAACATAAAATTAAGTGTCACCTTATCATTAAGGAAATAGTGAATCCACCACTCTTCATCAACTTAGGAGATAAAATACTTCTCATATGCATCATTCAAATGAATTGGTGAAGTCACAAATTTTATGTTTGTCCTATTGTTATTTTTATTTGATTAGTGCCACAACAATTTGTATAATAAAATTTCTACAATAAGTCACTATGTTTAATACTATTATTCTACATATATTGACTAGGGCAACAATCCATATAAAGAGGTCATAAGTACACTTATTTTACGTGTATTGACCGTCGTGACAGTCTCCATTTTTTGCTTATGGCCCTATCATGAGCAAGGTTCTAAAGGGTGCTAGGCGGACCTAGGACAACGACCTAGCGCCTAGTCGTAGCCTAGGCGGTTAGGCGCCAAACGGTTCTTTTTAATTATAATTTTAATTTTTAAATATATATAAAATTATATATACAAAGTAAAATATTGAAAAATCATCAAATCAAAGTTGAAGCTTATTAATTAAGAATTGCAAAGAAAAAAAAACAAAGAGAAGATTCAAATCCTAATTATATTTAAAAAAACCACAACCCATGTTAAAACGGGTCATTTTTGTCAAAATTTATCAAAAAAGAAAAACTCAAGCCTCCTAATGCTGCCCAGATCTGCCTAACCCCGCCCAGCTCCGCCTAGCCCCTCCTAATGAACAATCCCCCGCCTAATCCAACGCCTAGCCCTTATTCCCGGAGAGGACTGCCTAGACGCCGCCTAAGCCGCCTTTTGGAACACTAATCATGAGTTACATTTTTATTTTTTTTTGAGAAAAAATAAGAGAACAAAATTGTCTGAAGTATAACATTTGACTTAAGAGAAGTTGGCATAAAAGGTAGCTGTCCCGAAAGTAAAGAAGAATTGTTCCTTTGGGGGCAGGAACAAGTCCTTGAATTTTCAATGATCCTATAATTATGCATGCTGAAAACAGTAACCAGTCCTTTGAATCGTCAATGGTCGTTTTAATATACATAAAGAAGATAAACACCACGTTCCTGCACATCCTACTATAGTTTGACATCCAAAATGAACAAAAAGTCACCGGGGCAAACAACTACCAACTAAATTTCGGTCCAATTCTAATTTTATACCTTGCAATTGGTGCATGACTAAGCCACAAAACCAGAAGTAATTAACAGAGCGCGTGAATAAATATAAATATGGATCAAACTTTATGACACATGCAGAGCGATCAGACTGGTATTTATCTTTGCACAAATCCTAACTGCCCCAAGCTCAAATAAATAAACACATTAGAAACATCTGAGTTATGTCCTCTACCCATAAGAGTTCTTCACTAATTGTACATAACAAAGACTTGGAAGTAACAATAATGACTTTTGAGGACAAGGTGAAGAAATCCCAATATTAGACGACCAAAAACTACAGTCTATTCAAGATATTACGGACTATTGTATCGAAGTCATTGGTTAGTGAATTCGTTAGCTCCAAGGACGACCACCACTGTAACCCCGTCCGCGTTCTCGAAATCCCCCGTGACCTATATTTAATGGCAAACAAAAAACAAAAATATTATCAGGGAAGACACAAGTAAACAAGCAACAAATGCGCACTCAAGAAATTTGGCTCTTTTGGCTTCAACAACCACATTTACTATTATACTTGGCAAAGTTTGTAGATGTCTAATCTCTTCGAAAACAGTTAAATCTGTGTATATAAACTCTGGCAAAGACACTATCATCCGCATAAGAAGCCAATACAGAAGAATCATCGTCAATTCAACCATTGCCATCAAGAGAGGAGTCATGCCCACCCACCAAGGTTCAAATATGGGAACTCAAGTTTCCCTTCCTCCCAAGGTCAAACACCGGGTGTATCCGTGTACCACCTGTATCAAAAAATATATAGTCCCCCCTCCCACTTTCTTTTTGGAGGGTCTAAAATTGATAGTCCATTTTCTTTTCGAGACATAATCCATGTTCCACAATAGAAACTGAAGGAGTATATATTTTCTATTGGGCAACATGGACCTGACTCTGCATTTTTTAAAAATTATCAAATCATTAATCTGGACTCCAAACTAGTCCTTTGGCAACAAATAAATCAGAGAAACTAAAATGGGCATCACTCCAGTTTGATGGGAGACGAAGTTCCAACATAGCAACCACCAAACTGGATTAGGTCCAAACTTCGTCTAATTTCTGACCTATGGTGCCAAGTAAGGTTCCCACATAAAATTGAAAAGAAACACGTGTACTCGAGAGTCAACTGACCTGATGGGGGAGGAGGTGCACCACGCCCCATTTTCGAAAGCTCAGGACTGACCTTCTGTCCAGCCTCCTCAAGGATGCTGATGAGCTCTTTAGCAAATCTGGCATTTGCAGCAGTAAAGAAAGTATATGCTGTTCCTTTGGCTCCAGCCCTTCCTGTCCTACCAATGCGATGAACATAATCCTCGAGGGATCCCGGAAAATCATAGTTGATCACATATTTAACATCCTTCACATCTGAAAGTATATACAAAACAAAGTTTTGAAAATAATAAACAGCTTTAAAATCAATTCAAGGTTCAAAATATTCTCACTGCAAGAGCTAAGCGATGTCAAGACCAAAAAAAATCCCTAAACAAGATGTGAAGGGCTAAATGCAAAACTATAAAGGCAAAGAAAAGAAAGAAAAGACAGTGAAAGACAGAAGAAAATGAAAAGCATGCCCTAAACAAGATGAAGATTTTGATTGTGCTCTCTATCTTGATGAGGTGATCCTATGATATCGTTACAATACATACCCAATACCAATGCTAATTGTTACAGGCCAGAATTAAACATTACATATAAATGTTTTGAATATTTGATAATGCAGGCACCGAATTCAATACACTCAAGTAAGCTTTAAGCCAGCCCATACGTACCCAACCCACGAGCAGCAACATCTGTTGCAGTCATTATGGGACTCTTTCCCGCTTTGAATTCTGAAAGGACCCAATCTCTTTCTGCTTGACTCTTATCTCCATGAATAGATAGTGCAGGCCAACCATCCATTCGAAGCTGCCTAGTGATTTGGTCACATCCCTTTTTGGTGTCCATAAATATCAGAATCCGGCTACCATCCATAATATCCTCTAGCAACTTCACCAATCTGAATTAATTATGAAAGACCCGTTATAAGGGAACAAAACCAATGCCATGTGATTTGGACTAAAATATGGTAATACCAAAAATATGAAAAGAGTGCAATAATATAGAAGATTGGCCTACTTATTATATTTTTGATTCTCAGAAACAATATCCACATGCTGGCGAATTGCATGGTTAGCCTTCAAATCTGGAGAACCAATAACCACCTGTGCAAAGTCCAAGAAGAGAATTGGTGAAATGATGAATATGCTTGAGAATTGAGTTGGAACTGAGCAACGGTTAGGAGGCCATAAGAAACCAGAACGTTATTATTTACGAAACTAAACAAAAGCACAGATTTGTGGACAGAAAAAAAAATTTGGAGAAGGACCAATAGATTACACAAGCAGAGCATCATAAAGAGCAACTGCAAAACTGAAAAAAATAAATGGACATATATATCTCTATGAATATATATTGTGGAGAAAAATGCGTTACAAAGAAAGATCCTTACTTTGTAAGGGTTGTAAAGGAAACTCCTTGCAAGTTGTTCAACCTCCTTGGGCCACGTAGCACTCCAGTACAGAGTTTGACGATCTGGACGAATCTGTAGATGGAAAAATTAGTTACGAATTTCAAGATAATTAGACCCCAATACTTAGAGACAAAGGGAGAAACAGACACATAAAGCAACAGACATAGACACACAAACACACAAAGAAGTTCACTGTCACAGTTGAAATCTTTTCTTCACATAAATAACTCAATATAACAGTGCATTAATAAGGTAGGCACTAATTACACACACCACTTTACTCGGTAACACTCCATCTCCTTTACTCGGTCCTATTGCACCGAGTATGTGCACATTACCTCAGTCCTATAGGACCGAGCTATTGTTGGGAACAAAAAAAATACACTAGCTTGGCCGTATAGGACCAAGGTAATGTGCACATACTCGGTGCTATAGGACCGGGTGTGTGCACATTACCTTAGTCCTATACGGCCGAGCCAATGTTGGAGTGCCATAGAGTATTTTGGTATGTGCAATTAGCGTCCACCAATAAGAACTGGTCAACTACACAATATCAATTGAACATATAGTAATTACTATAAAAGATAAACACGCTGATCTTTGTGCTTGGATTGTTCAGAGTATGCAACTAACACACCATTTTGACTCAACTAAAATGCTGTAGCATTGATTGAGTTCTCACTCGTCATATCTAGTAGGGTGCAAGAAAGATGATTCACGTTCGAGTTGGACAAAAAAAACAAAATATTGTGTCTTGTTCGTCTTACTAGCTCTTCTCGTGTCATGTCGTGTCGTGCCATGCAATAACACAACACCAAAGGTCCAAAACCCAAATTTCCACCCCTGATTCAAAGTAGTATTTCAATATTCACTATAATGTCGCAACCTTTCACTAAAAGAGTATTAACTAGCATATTGACCCCCGACAAACAGAGATGAAATGAAACCAAAAGTTTAGACTCTAGTCCCAGCCAAGTCCAAGTTAATTGACTCAATTCATGAATAAAACCTAAGCATTCACTAACATTTCAGCAACTTGAACCAACGCAAGATAATTTTATGCCATAACTGAAAAGGCTCTCACACTCATACTGGCACGTGCCAGAAAAGTAATTTTTTAAGTTGCAAATTGCACCAGTCAAAGCAAAAACTATAAGGGTGTGTTTGATTGGTAACATTTTCCATGGAAAATGAACATTTTTCACTTGATTTGACAACTTAAGGTGTTTGATTGCATTTTTTTTCTAGGCAATTCAATTCTCACTTTTGCCTCACACATGTGCATTTTCAAGGCAATTGAGGAAAATGTTTTCTTTGGGGGGGAGGTGGTTTTTGTTTTCCATGCTTGGGCACGGTTCACGAGACAAGGTTTTTACCATTTTCTACATTAAAAATGCCATAACTTAAAATATAAAATTCAAAATAATATAAAAATTTAATATTTAAAATCTACTAATCAAGATCAGTTAAACAAGATCCGTCATGACTATATAATTATGTAAAAAAAATACCAATAATTTTTTCTACATTAAAAATGCCATAATACAACAAATATTTTTCGGGTAGAAAACTAAGGCAATCAAACATACTGCACTACATTTTCCATGCAACTCAATTCTAGGCAATTCAATTGCCCGTAACTTATTTTCTTTCCATGCATGTTCCATGCTTGCAATCAAACGCACCCTAATGCTTTTTAGTTTTTACTGTTCATATTTCTTAGTGCATCAACAATGTCTAAAATGGAACCCAGTGTTATACAAATTTTACAAAACAAAATTGGGTTCTTCACACTTCTGCAAAAGAATTCAACAATATTGGGACCAACAGTAAGTTACAGAGCCAAATAAGAAACACAAAAATAGGTATGAAAATGTAAGATACACATCAACTCAACAATTCTTAATCCCAGTTGGGAAATATGAACAGCTTCACAATAATGGGCGAAAATATTGAAATAACATTCTTAACATGTTATGAGTATAATAAAGAAACAAACCTGAGATACAATTTTTTGGATCTGTGGTTCAAATCCCATGTCTAGCATCCGATCCGCCTCATCCAACACAAGGTATGTCACTCTTCGCAAGTTCGTGTGATGAGATTCCAACATATCAATTAGCCTTCCCGGAGTAGCAATAACGATTTCAACACCTAAGGACGAAAAAAGCGATGATGGTGGTGGTCGAGATGATGATCATACAAATAATATTATCATAAAGAAGAAGAAAAAGCGTTAGGATATACCCGATTCATGAACATCACGATACAGTAGTAAAGTCACCTTGAGCTTATCACCACCTACCTTTCTGAAGATCACGAACTTGAGGTCCCTTTGGGACCCCACCATATATGCAGGTATTCTTAATCCTTGATGATGCACCAAATTTAGTAGCTTCTTGTTGTATTTGAACAGCAAGCTCACGAGTTGGAGCTAACACCAACACTATTGGGCCATCTCCAGAAGCTGATAAAATACAAAGAACATGTCAATAACTATGTGCAACAGAGAAAAGGTGATTGGCAGCTAATAGCGAAAGCGCTACGCCCAAGGTAGTCAATATTGCGTATCAGATGCGTATCGTTTTACCAAAAAATAGTATCGTATATCGTAACATATCGTAAGATACACTTTGATTTCGATATTCATACGAATATACATTTATATATATAAAAACTCCTGCATACATACATCAAATATGCATATAAATCAAAAATATTAATATTTTATACATATTTTATTAAATATTAAAAAACTCAATACAAAAAATTAATGAACTTTTAAATAAATAAAGTCCATATTAGCCTAAAATCTTCTTTACTACCAATATTTTAAATACATAATAAAAAATTGGGGCCCTTTAATTTAAAATTCCGATCTTTCTCCACTTTCAACTTTTTATACCCATTAATTATGTCAGAGAAAAAGAAGAAAGTAGGTCGGCTCTCTCTCTCTCTCTATCTATATCAATGTTTTGAATAGCGCGCTATTGCATTTTTTGGCAGAGAAACGCTACATAACGTGGATGTACTTGCGTTTTTACCAAATAGCGTGAGCTATTTGATGACGTGGCACGCAATTTCACGCTATACGCACGCAATTTCACGCAATCGGCCAATTTCTCACGCTAATTGAACCAGCCACTTAAAAAAAAATTAAGGGCAAAATCGATCAAGTTATAAATTATAATAACAAACCCTTGCCTCGTCAAGATGTTCTTCTCTCTTCTTCTCGTCGTCTTCTCAATGGAAACGAGTGCTCTTCTCCTTTCTTCACCGTTCTTCTCCTCTTCTCCAAAGAAGTGAAACCCTAGCTCGAAAGAGAAGAGGCTCGATCTTGCTCTGCTTTGGGTGGGTGGGTTTGAGCTGATTAGGGTCTTGTATAGGAGAGTAATCGGAGACGGGTGGGTTAGAGAGAATCATTTTTGAGGAGAAAGCTTTTGGTGGAGAAGAAGGGGAAAGATCGTTTGTGAGAGAACAGTGAAAATAACGAAGGGAGTAAAATTAGAGAGCTAGGTTTTTAAATTTATTGAAAATGACCCTTTTATTTTTGGGTTCTTTTTTTGTTATCCTTTTTCATGAGTTTTTTAATGGTTTTTAGTTTTTTATTAATATTTTTTAGTATAATATTATTTTTTTTTTTTTATTATTACGCTATTCATTATCCAAATTGCTTATGCTATTATGCAATTTGTGAGCGCTACGCAATTCTAGAACCAAAACGCAACGCGTTACACTACCGCGATTTAAAACATTGATCTATATATATATCTTCCTCCCTTTTCTCTTATTCTCTTCCCACGACATCCTCCATTTTCTTCTTCTTCCCCCAACACGCTACCGACCTCCTCGCCGCCGGCAGCAACAAATCAGGTTCTCTCTCCCTGCTGTCCTGATGGACCTGATTGCCATTTCTCTGCTTCTATCGTAATATTTTTTGGGGGCCTCAGGGTTCAACTGAGTAATTTATTTATTTTAGTTATTTTTTTGGACAAATCAGGTACACTCTCTCTCCTCAACGTTGTTTTACGGAAAAAAATCTCAAAAAAGCATCTCGTACAATACACAGATCTCGAGATACGCTAGCGTGTATCGCACGATACATTGTGAAATCCGATACATAGTCCGATACACATCGTTTTACTTCCGAGACAATACTTATTGTGTATCGTACAATACTAACTACGTTGGCTGTGCCATCGTATACACTATACACAGCTCTTGCTTGCTGTCTGTATATGGTAGGCCCTGGTCAACTGCCAGGTACATACCAATACCTAATATTGGTTGTAAGATAGAAATCTCACTCTTTCATATACTAGGGGATTTCGCTTGAAAAATACGAGGTACTTTATTACTTGGTCTAGAAAGCGAGTTCGAATGTGTTCAATTCAGACAAAAAGCTAACATAGATGTTATGGACAAAAATGGGAGCATATGGATTAGTTCGGAACTTCGGATTAATATGGAATTATTCATCAATAAATAATACCTAAAATTGGCTGTGCATTGACATGAACAATTGCAGGCAATAGATAGGCAAGTGTCTTCCCTGAACCTGTTTCCGCAATGCCAATGAGATCGCGACCTTTCAAAGCCATTGGCCATCCTTGAGCTTGAATAGCCGTAGGTTCAGCAAAGCCAGCTTTTACGATTTCTTGCATCACATAATCTGTGGTAAAAATGTTTACAAAATTCATAGGTCATTGGTTAACAATATAAAATACTCAATAAGTAGGCCAAATAACATTGATTAATACAATACTAGCAGCCCTTTTGACAGATTGCAAACACCACTTTGTTTTTGAAAATTTTTTATATCTTACAAATTTGTATCATTGTATGAGTGGCTCTGGCATGCAAATCTCATATGGGAAGGGATAGTCATTTATCGCAACCTTGTGGGGATTCAAGTGGGCTAATTATGAGTAGAGCCTTATACAGAGTTGTGGCAAATATTACATCGTTTGGGGCTCGGTAGACTTATGCCTTTGGCAAATTTTTATTCCTGCATATATTATTAGTTCTGACTTCTGAGCATACAAGGTTTGGGTGGTTTCCCGTTAAATTATGTCCCTTTGACCTGAAGCTGTGCTTACTCCTGGTTAACTCTTACATTTGAAGAGAAGCTAAATAGTGACAATCTCATTAAAGCCATAAATGTACCAGTCACTTGGTACCATGTTCGTCCCCAAATTAGAGACCAGGAGACTTGGCAACCTAACACAAACACCTTTTTTCCTTTTTGGAAAAGCCCCGAGGTGGAATCAATAACTAAAATTATGTATATGCCTGGTGTAACTTAACACATTAATCAATAAGAAATCTACCAGCAAATTGTCTAAAGATTTTAATACTATGCACAACGGTACGTCACAAACTACAAAAATTTAATACTACGTGTAAAAGTTTGTCACAAAGTATAATCACGTGCAAGGTCATCAAATTACACAACAATTCTGTACTATAGAAAAGAAAAGGATAATTGGCCTTTCTATTATTCAATATATACCTGGAAACCTAACGTCGCGGAAGGTCTTAACCGGCTTAGGAACTTCTCTACCTTCAACGGTGATTTCTCGGCGTTGCCTATACTCCTCAACCTCGGTCTCTGTCATTGCCGAAATAGCAGGAGACTCAACGTAGAAGTTTTTCTCGAACGGAATTAACCCTTCCAAATCAAACTTGCGTGGTGACTGTGCACCGTCGTAGTCGACTCTCTTGCTCGACGATGAACGAAATCCACCATTGCCCGAACCCCCTCCAAATCCCGAGTCACTGTATAATAAACAAAAATTTCAAATACAAAACTTAAACCCTAACTAAATCCAAAGCTTAAAAGCGTAGAATAGATATCTATACAAACATGTAAGCACGTATTAATTGGGGGTTACCTTCTTCGGTCACGATACGAACCGGGATCGCCTGAGCGGCTGTCGTATCGGCTCATTTTGCGTGCTTACACCAGCGCGTGAAGCAATTGATTGAAAGGTTTTACTGAGATGGCTATTGTTTCCCGGCAGCCTACGAGACTAGGACGAAACCCTGGGAGTAAAGGTTTTCCCTTGAGCGTTCTAGAAAAAAAGGGTTATTATTGTAATGTAACATGATTGCTGCATACTAGATTACTGCCGGTGCAACGCACGCACGAGCTTAACAAGATTATTTTTGTTTAAACGTAAAAATAAATGATATTAGTTAAGTAATATTTGTAATTACTATAAACAAACAGAATTAAAAAGCAATTAGAATTGAGAAGTTAACTAAATTCGTAATATTTGAAGTTCATTGTATAAAAAATAAGTGACATAAGTATCCATAATTAAAATAATATGTGATTTCTAAGATGGATCCATCCCAGTTATCTTTAGACTTTAGATATTTTTAGAAACAATTTTATTTTAAATCTTTTTTTTACTTTCTCCCGGAAAAACATCCAAAACGAATTAAAGAAAAAAAAGGGATTAAAAAACAAAATTTAACTTAACAAATCAATTGAGCATTTTATATATGTTTTCCTATAATTTCTCTAAAAATAGGTGAAAAGTAAAGTGTATTACCTGGAATGACGGAGAGAGCAACGTGAAACATAATAAGGAGTATGGCTTCACACATATATAGGACCTCTATGAGAGAAATAGGAGAGGAATAATCCCTAAAGTGTTGGAACGAATGAAAGCAGAAGAATTGTGTACAATGAATTTGGAGAAGTAAAAATAATTGATGGAAGGAGATGAATAAAAAATAGAGTAAACAGCCCATTTGGCCACTAAACTTTTAGTTTTGTACCATTTTGCCCACTCAACTTTAAAACGAACAACTTTAATCATCAAACTTTTCAGCGAGTACCGTTTTGCCCATTCCGTCCAAATGAGGTGTTAAAACTAACTGAATGAAGCCATGTGCTTAGCACATGACTACATTTAAGGTTAAAATGGTCATTTTAGCACCAATCATCTTTTACACAAGGCAGCAAATACAGGTGCAAAATTTTGGACCCCATATGTGAAGCTAAAGCAACCGAATATGTTGGGTGGGATTTGAGCTACTAAGCAAATTATTCTGGAAGTGCAAAAAACTTAGATTTCCTATGCCAGGCCAAGTCGAATTGCCTCTTCTTCTTCTTTTTTTTTTTGAATAATGGGTACATAAATACAAAACACCATTATCGGTGACCACACCAACGACCACATTGGCAACCACCACCGCCGCTGAACCGATTGCTACCAACATTCACCTAAAATCCAAATTCAAAGCAAGATTTAGAGAAAGAAACTCGTCGGCGTTGGACTGACTACTACCGGTGTTCACCTAAAACCCAAATTCAAGTCCAGATTTAGAGAGCTGCGACATCGGTGTTCTCTATCTATATAGCTTTCTCCCAATGTCACCGGCGACATCGTTGCTTCTATACACCTCCACCAACGGTGTCGGGAAATTACTGATGTGAAAAATATTATTTCTCAAATCTCTTTTCCACTCAGAGCTGTTAAATTACCCTCTCATACCTTAAATAGAGCATAATTTTAAAGATAATGGAGTATGTTTGGGTAATGGATTAATTTGGGGGGTTCTTTTAAAAATTAGATCTAGAAATTGGGTTTTGCTTTCTTAGGTTTTGTTCAATAAATTGGATAACAGTAGAGACGAAGAAATTGAGTTGAGCATGTTTATGGGTTTTGTTTTCCTTTAATGGGTCTGTGAGAAATTCTCTGTACTTCAAGAAAATGGAGGCAAGTAATGTGGAAATTGGCAGAACTTTGAAATTCAAGTGAGTACAGTATGGGGAGTGGTTGGTTGGCGATGGTATATTTTTGGTGCTAAAATGACCATTTTAACCTTAAATGTAGTCATGTGCTAAGCACATGGCTTCATTCTGTTAGTTTTAACACCTCATTTGGACGGAATGGGCAAAACGGTACTCGCTGAAAAGTTTGATGATTAAAGTGGTTCGTTTTAAAGTTGAGTGGGCAAAATTGTACAAAACTAAAAGTTTAGTGGCCAAATGGGCTATTTACTCTAAAAAATAAATAAGGCTGAGATATATAAATGGGATATAAATGGTCTATGGTTAGAAAGGTGGCACGTGGCAGTTTGGTAATATGATGTTGCATTTTCATTAGTTTTAGTAAATACCATTATTTACAAATTAATTTATTGATATAATCTATATAAAAAATATATACTTGAGACATTCCAATTTTTTAGGGAGGACAGCTACCTTTTAAACCGGTTAGGAGGGAGATATTGGCACTTCAAAAATATTTGGTAATATTCTCATTTTCATTTAGTCATTTGCAATTGAATAAATAAGGTGTATATTACTCGGTTCTTAACAACCGAGTAATGCATTATCAAATTTATACTCGTTCTTCATAACCGAGTAATATATACATTGCTTTATTGTGAATAACTAAATAAAAAATGGGAGTGTTATCGAGAAATATTGAAGGTGCCAATATCTCCACCCAATCGGTTAATTACCGTTACTATATTTTCTATACTCGTGATGCACGTACAACTTGTGTACTTTTTTATTTCGGTGAAATTTTGACAAAAATGATTACTGGCCAGTGATAACACATTTGTTTTAACTTTCTCAAATGTTTGAATTTGAATCTTACTACAAACATATTTTGTTTTAACAAAAAATTAAGATAATAAAGAAAAATAATTCATATTAGTGAACATTTGTATTGTGCTGTGGAAGTCACGTCAAGTTAAACATTCTCTTAAATATACATAGTTTGTATATAATTTATAGTATAAATTAAATTATTTTATAATGCTTATGCAATTTATTTATTTTAAAAAAAAATATAGTCAAGGACTAGATCAAAAAATTTATTGAAAAATTGTAATAGGCTATATAAATGGAGGTTGCCCTCCCCAGTAAAATTGTTCTTTGGGCGACTTGGAACTACTCATAAATAGTTTTAAATTTGTATCAGAGTCGATCTCAATCTCAAGTATTATTTGAATACTTGCTTTTGTTCTCATTTCATCGCCATCCGGTCACCCTTGAACTTTTCTTCTAAGATTTGTTTCACTCTAGGTTCGCCTTACCTACGTCATCATCCCAATTAATCATTTGCCCTGTTAAATTATTGTTGACAGGATTTGAATGATACCCACTCATGTGAATAATGAATAGTCATACTATCGCAAAATTAATAGTCAACAATTCAACTTTACTTTTCATTATAATTTAGTGTGCCCAAATAGTGAAATTGACTACTCCGTCCATTCTAAAAAATAGTAATTTTGGTACTTATATATGTATATATAAAAGGCTAAATGACAACAAATAACAATGTCCTTTACTCCTTTTTTCAATTAGGCTAGTAATTTTTTTTTTTTCATCGAACACATCAGTAAACTTTGTCAATTTTTTTATTTAGGTCAAAACGTAACTTTTGTCAAATTCCTCTAATGGAAGTGTGATGTGGTAGCTGACAGGGCCTTTAAATCTAACGTGGCTGCTAAGTTGACATTTTAATCTGACATGGCAACTATCTATCTCATTTATATTATTTATTTCTCCCTTTAAGAAAATTATATTTTTTTATCTTTTTTTCTTATTATTCTTAGTATATTATCTCTCTTCATTAAACAACCATCTCTGCTGATGGTTGAAAAAGGAAGATTTGACCTTAATGATGACAGCAATGATGAACAAGTGTGGCCGTCGTATGTGGTTTTCCAGCGCGGTGGTCTGATGAGGGTTATATATGGTGGATAAGAAAAGATATGAGGAATGGCTGGAATTAATTAAGGTGGAACTATGGTGAAGATGATGAAAATGTGGAGCAATAGATTAAAGAAGAAAAAATGAAGATGGCTGGAGAAAATAGCAGTGATGGCCGTAATTAATAAAAGTGAAAACGTTAAGCTATAGTGAAGATGACGAAAATGTGGAGCTATAGTAATGATCAAATAAGAAAACAAGAAACAATGGAAATGGCCAGAGAAAATGGAAATATTTGCCATGTTAGCAGCCACATCATATTTAAAGGCCACGTCAACTAGTATATCACATATTCATTAGAAGAATTTGATGGAAGTTATATTTTGGACCTAAGTGAAAAATTGACAAAGTTTATTGGTGCGTTTGATGCAAAAAAAAATATTAACCTAAGTGAAAAACGAAGTAAAGTACATTATTGTTTTTTATCATTTAACCTATAAAAAACACTAGTTTTAATATAATTAATAGTCAATGATATAATCTATACATGCTCTATTATGAGATTTGATATATTAATTATATCTCAAAAATTATATAAGACTTGTCAATTTAAGACATCTTAAAAGTTAAAATAGAAATGTGATGAACTTTTTAAATAGATAAGTTATTAATTGGAGACTCCTAAAAAAGAAAGCATGATTATTATTTTGAAAAGAAACGAGTATTTGGATGTCTATTCTATTATTACAATCATTTTAATTATATTTTATTAGCATAGGGTTTTAGCTCTAAAGCACAGATACTTCAATTAGGATCGGAATATCGGTATCGGATGCATATTCTACATGGATACGGCATGATACGTATCCGAGTATTTAACATTTTTTTTTTATATTTCAGATACGGGAGGGATAAGGAGAGAATACTTGCGGGGATACAGCGGGGTAAATTTTGTAATTTTTTTTATTGGAACCGCTTTGGTAGAATTTGGAAGTATGTTGAAAAGTAAATTTGTTTTTTTTTTGAATTTTTTTCAACCAACTAAAAAATCTCAAAAAAAATTTCAAAAAATAGTCACAATGGATCTTATTTTATAGATCTTTACTAGGGGTGTTAAAGTCAATCCGAAAACCGACCGAACGAACCGAACCGATCCGGACCGATCCATAAAATTTCGAACCAAAAAAAAAAACCAAAACCGAAAATAAGAAAACTGAAACCGAAAAGTTTGGTTCAAGTTTAGGGTAAGCTAGTCTAAAACCGAACTAAACCGAACCGAACCGAATTATGTATAAGAAAAAAAATGTTAATATATACTTTAAGGGCACACGTTAATTATACTATAATACAAAAAAGATGACATTTTCATAAGAATATATTTCTTATTAATTACATATTATGATAATCTTAAAAAAATAGTCATTAGTGCGTGCCTTTATTATTTAATTAACTACATAATGTTAAGATTTTTTTATCACATACATGATAGAAAAATAATTAATCATTTTATTTAATGTGTTTCATTCTTATAAATGTACAAATAAAATTGTAATTAAATAGAAAATATGGTATTTATATGTTGCTCATTGTTTCTAAAAAATAATCACTTTAATTTGAATATAAATCATTATTACATTACTATTAGTATTATATTTTTATGTTAAATTGATTTAAAAAAAACATATGTCAAAACCGAATCAACCGAACCGAAACCGAACCGAAAACTTTGGTTCGAGTTTGGGTTTCGAAAATTTAGAAACCGACATCGAACCGAACCGAAACCGAACTTTTATATTTGGTTTGGGTTTGGGGTACCTTGGTTTCTACCCCGACCGAAACCGAAAACACCCCTAATCTCGACAAGTAGGTTATAAATATATATTTTTTATTTAATTTTAATTTTTGAATTTAGAGTTACGGTGTTTTAAAAAAAAATTAAAGATAAAGTAAAGTGAAATAAAATTTGAGAATTTTAAAAGTAGAGTTGATTTTGAGTTGAGTTTTTAAAATTTGGGAAAAAATTTGAAAATAGACGCCTACCAAACAGGCCCTTAGGTTTTTCATTTACCGCTAAGTGAATAAGTCAACCTTTTATCAGAAGATGAACGATCGACCAAAACACTCTATCATTCATCTTTGATCATCGTTGTTCAGTTTCTATTATTCTTCTAGTATTAAAGTAAGAATATTATATTTATTTTTAAGTTATTATGCAATTAAATTGCTCAGTCGTTTGCTTTAATTTTATGAATATTCATGATATTGTTCATGAATTTATAAAATTATTATAACTGAATAATTATATATATATATATATATATATATATATTATAATTATTTTTTATTATCCGTATCCAAGATGTATGGTATCCTATATTTTTCTAATTTTGACGTATCACCGTATTGGTGCAATGTTGTACCCGTATTTCACAGGGTTCCAGCTTAAAATCAAAAGAACAAGTATTTACACGGGCCATCTAAGAACATAGATTTTTATAGGAGAAAAAGGAAAGAAAAACATAGCATATTCAAGATGAGTTCAACGAGGTGCCAAACTTACAAAATGATTTATGCACGAGATAAACGTGTTACTTGCACGTATATATTTTTTAAAAAAAAAAGGTTTGAACACAAATGAAAGAACATAAAAATTAATATAGTTAGTCATATCTTAGTTCAAATTATATATATTATAGGTCGTAATCCATGTTAAATGAATTATCAACTATTAAAAAAATATTTTTAATTTATTAATATTTTTCTTTTTAATCTTTTATGCATTTTTGAGATTTAAAAATTATTGTACGTATTGTATGGGTAGATATATAAATTGATGGAGTGGTTGGACGGGGTTCCAAACCGGGACCTAAACGGCGTCGTTTGAACGGAACGCGCAGTAATAACAGGGGAATTAGCCTCGAATTGCGCTTGCTTCTAACGAACGAAGCAAAAATTGTGAAAGCATGGCAGGGGTTACGCTCTCCATGTTTTCCCTGAAGACGAAATCACAACAACAACAACAACAAAGACTCCCCTACTACAGCCCACATGGTACCGGACCAAATACCCCCAACAGTCTCTCTCCCACAACTACTTCGACCAGCCGCTCTGTTCCCCTCATTCTCAGCCGCCGCAATAACAAACTCACCGAGCAAGGTAAAATTACACTCTCGGTCCAACAACTTCTTTTTATCAAACATTTAGGCGGCAATTTATTTATAATAATAATAATTTAACCATGAATTCTTCGTTTCTTCTGCTGGGGGATTAAACAGTGGAATTGGATGCAACTTATATGGGTTACGAGACATGGTTGCCCAATCCACCCAAACTACAAAAGCCTCGATCCATACACAATGCGGCCTCTTTAGCCTACATCGGTGATTGCGTATACGAGGTTTTGTTTTGTTTTGTGCCATTATCTCCTCATTAATTTATTTATCCACTGCTCGTCTCGTCATTTTTTAGGGATTTTGCTAGCTTATTATTATTATTATTATTCAAATCACGTATGAGTTTCCACGATTTAGCGCAAGTCTAATCATATGTTTTCACAATCAGGTATAATAACTATAGCCTTTTGCAATTTCAAACACTATGTATAACCTGCGGGCTTTTGACATTACAAATAATTGTTACTAAACTCGTGCCTATACCACTATTCATGCCTGCATTTGTAAAACTAAATAAATGGATGTCTTCTATTTCATATTTATATTATATATCCACGTAGGACGACATATCACTCTCTATATTCATTATTCAGTTTATTTGATTTGACCTTTAAATGGAGTTGGAATAGTCAGATTTAAGTGCTAAACAAGTGCAGTAAGAAAAATGTTCAAATAATTTAAGCATCAAAATCTCTCAACAACTCAGACTGGTTGTTGGGATCACCCTACGCCGACTTAGTTAACTAAAGCCAGGGCACTAATTTAATAACATTGAGATTGATGGCAATTTTTATTTTTTATCCATAGGAAAAAACCCTTTTATTGTGGCCATTCACCTCAAGAACACTGCCTGCTTAAAAATTGATTTTGTCATATCAGATAATTGTAGAATGTGTCCAATATGTACATCGAAAGGGATATTGTGATTTCATAAAAACAAGTAGTGCACCGGGTATAGAATATATTGAGACATGATATACTTTCAGTGTTTATTACCTACACCCCTGCATCCCCGTCTCTACTTACTTGAGAGGTCTACAAAATATGTAGGATATCCAAGTAGAAACAAACTCTAAATTATCCTGGATGATGCTTCTTTTCGTGAAAAAGTATTGAATTAAGTGTGTGGGAGAAGACTATAGATGTGTTGATTGGCAGCTCCATCCAAGGACACCGAAAATGGCGGGAACAACTAAGTTGCCAACGAAATTGTATGCATTAGTGGTCTCTCTCTCTCTCTCTCTCTCTCACACACACACACACACATCTGAATGAAATTTTGAATAGGTGTTGTCTACTTGCACGTTTGAACACTTTTAATCTGATTTTTTTTTTATAACCATGGGTATCGGGGCCCCACCCCCACTAATCCCATGAGGCCCTAGTTGCTCAACCGGGAGATGCCCCCAATGGCCCAAGAAAGGTTTCACGCAACGGAGAATCGAACCTAAGATTGTGCGCCTGCCCACACAATCCCGAGTTCGCCCTTATTTGAATGTTAAATACTCCCTTGGCCTCAAAATAAGAGCTCCACTCCCCTTTTTGGGATGTGTCAAATGAAGAATCTTGTTTCCTTTTTTGCGCATAGTCAATTACCATATCTCACAATAGAAAATGAGTTTTATTATTGACCATTGATTATGCTAAAATTAGTGTTTATTAAAATGTACCAAACTCAAAGCGAGATTTCTAATTTGAGGCCGAGTATATGCTGTTTGGATTATTCTACTCCTTGTCTTATTTTTATGGAAGGCAGAGGGGTTAGGGCAGATATGCGTGGTCCATTATAGATAAAGGGTAACTTTCTTTTATCTATATCATTATCAATGTTAGTCAATCATTGAAGAAAGTCAGAAAGTAAGCCCCGCTCGTTAGTTGTTACCTTTGAAATTTGAACAGGCTTAGATTCAGGCTTCACAGGTAAAACAAACACTGCTCAAGAAATTTGTCATGAAGGAACCTGATCTGCGCAGGTTGTGAAAACCGTAATACTAAAATCATGTGCTGTGAGTAGGAAAAAAGTTACTCCATTTTGTCAAACTTGTTCCAAAAGTCTCAAAGTTTGGACTATCAATGTAAAAGCAAATACACATGATCATTAGCACATGGTGCTTATAAGTCTTTATAGACATTAAGAATAGCGATATCGTGCCTGACCTACTCTGTGTTTTCTTAGTTGCTGAAGTATTTTCTTGCTTTGCTGATTTTAACATTCATACCATCTTATTCTTCTTGTCTCTTGAAATACATACAGCTATATGCTCGCAGGCACTTTTTGTTTCCTCCGCTGAACATCGAAGAATACAATGATCGTGTGATGGCAGTAGTACGCTGTGAAGCCCAAGTATGAAATACTATCTCATACTGTTGGATGTTTAACTGATGTAGCTTTTTCACATATAAAGACATTGTTCCCATACAAATGTTCCATAATTGCATAATATTCTGAATTAAGACGCCTCTGTCATAGATCCTGGAGGTTTTTTTCCCTTTCATTCCAAAAGTTACGAAATCTTAGATTTCACAGGTTGGTTGTTTTAGTATTATTTTTGTTGAAAACTTGAAATGATTAACATTTCTGTTTGTTTTGTGTTCCAGGATGCATTGCTCCAGAAGCTTACTAGAGATAACTTCTTGTTGAAAAAAGAAAGGTTAGGGTACAGAGCTTCCTTTTTACTAGGCTAAGAGATGGAGACCGACACATATACATGATGTGATTATTGATATATACAAAAAGAGCCATCTGCTAAATGGAGTGAAATTATTGTTGGAAATTATGTTTGTTCTCATGGTATCTGATATATGCATCTACTGCAGGGATATTCTACGTTGGGGAAAGAATGTTATTTCAGCTAAAACACGGACAAAGAGACGCGCTGGTGTAGCTGTGTACAACAGAGCATCTTCACTTGAAACACTAGTCAGTTCCTTTTCTCCTTTTGTCGAGCTCATAAACAATTCTGTTAGGAAATGGATTTGATTCACTTGGGATTTCATATTTTCTAGACTAGAATTTGTAGCTTATACCTAGTAGCTTTCTAACTATATAACATGTAATTGTATTTACATAAGTGGTAATAGCATTATGTTTTCTTACTTTAAGTCGTGTGTTCAAGCCTTTCTATCAACATTTTTTAACAAAATAACTGGAAATTTACAAAATTACCCTTAAAGAACTAAAGGGAAGAGCATTATGTGAGGGGCACTTAAGTAATTCAATAGAGACAGCCGAAAAGGGGGCTCACGCTTATATATAGCATATAGATAGATAGATAATATTATTATTCCAACGTTGCAAGGATGGTAGCTGAGATTTTGGTGCATGGTTTCTTCCATGCATTGGCTTGAATTGTGCGGCATTATCATGTTTAAATTTTGAATTTAGAGAAAAGTTCGGGTTTTGGATTGTTAATAATGATATTAATGCAGATAGGTCATCTATACCTGACAAACAAGGAACGCTTGGAAGAGGTCATGCTGAAGTTAGGCTTCTCAGTTGGTGATTCTACGCAGTTGATCCATGAGGAAAACCAATAGTGAGTTTAACAAATTTTAATGTCTTAATGTGCTCTTTAGTTTAATTTGATGTACTGTAATATGGCCTTATCCTTGGGAGATATTAATCTTTAAAGGCTCCATTTGATACTTCTTTATTTTTGGTGGAAATTTTTTCTTCCTCACCACCAAAAGAAATTTTTTTCATGAAAAAGGCAAGAGGACATCTCATTACATCACTCAACTTTCTAACTAGTCACAAAAAAATCAATTGCTTTTACTATCATTTTTCATCTTTATATCAGCGAAGCCTGAAAGTTTATTGTCTTTTCATGGTTTTTATGTGGAATTATTCTATGGGCGTTGTTTAGGTAATTAAGGGGCCTGCTGACAACTTGATCGGATCCTGGAAACGTAATGATATGATTTTTTCTCCAGATGAAATACTTATATTTCATCTTTATGTGGATTTACAGATCAATTGGCCCTTTTGGAATACACAACCCAACAATTCGAGGAGTAGGAAGGATCCAAAGTATCTCCCAAGTGATCAGAGAGACGGTAAGCATCAGTTGCCATTACCTACATGACTTGTCTTTGTGAGTTGGAAGTATTTTCGGCTGCAAAGTTATACGAAGATTTCATTTGAAAAGACCAAAATTATGCAAAGACCTGCAACAATTATTGGAATTACTTTCGATGATGTCCGTTATTTTGGATGTTATTTCCCGTCAGAAATTGTAGACCGGGAACGAATTAATATACAGTAAAACGTGCAACGTTATGTACATTACCAGATGAAATTTCCAGTTTTTAGACAGTTTCCTCTTCCCACTTGGCCAAAGTTTGGTATATATCATATTATTCACAGCATGTTACTTTTAATTTAAGACGTATTGAAATTTTTATTTTTATTTTTATTTTTATACTGAGGGAGTAGATAGATATATATCTTCTATATTAAGCCTAAGGGGGAGATGACGGTTAGTTTTGGTGTGCATCTTCCCAAAGTTCCCTTTCACTTCATTGTTTGGGAAATGCTTGACCTTTACAGTAAAGATGCATTGTTTGATGCATGTTCTAGTGTATATAAATACCATTCCCTCTCTTTGTATTAAGAGTTTGTTTGTATATTGTAAATGTACCTAACTTAAATAATCCAATTTTGTCCAATTGAAAAATCAAAATAGCATACGGGATAAATTAAAATAGTATATAACATTTATGACCAATTTTTTAGCTATCATAAATGCAATTTCTAAAGTTATCACAATTTTTTACAATGTGTCACAATTGAAGCAAAAATATATTTCTAACTCAATTGCGTAAAAACTCATGGTCCACGTATGCCCACATTAATTATTTATTTATTTATATTTCATTTGAAGAGTCACGTATAACGCAGTTGATGGTATGGATAAATGTGTCCAGACCGCCTTCTTCACGAACATTCTTGGCAGATATTTAATGCCCAGAAAGAAAAAAGAAAAAAACAAGTGTAGAGAAATAGAGATAAGGAGATAGGCTTTAACTACAAAGCATCCATCCACATTTGCTATCAACAAAAACTGCACACAAATAAACGAGTGAATGTTGTATGTATCTATTGGATCAAGTAGGGCCCAATTGCACAATTCTATTTGCACATCGTTCTCAGAATAAACCCAATATATATGTATTCTCTCTCTCACCCTCTTAATTAATATTCTCACTTTTTATTTTTAAATATCTCAAATGATTACTTTTATTTTCTTTGCGTAATTGATTATGCTAATAAATTTATTGTTTTGTTTCCTCAGAAATTACAAAAAAATTAAATAAAACTACTAAGTTGATACAGGATATATATGTGTATATATATATATATATATTTTAAATTAGGCATAATCATGAATTATGACACCATGCATGTATAATTCTTGCATGTTACCAAATAAAGAATTAAAGAAAATGGTTCATGCATCACTATGCATGGATGATGGGGATGATAAGGCCTATCCGTAATTTTGAACAAGATCCATCTATCTTGTTCAAATTAAACTACACGCAATTAATTATAACTATACAATACTCTCCATATACGTATGTTAATTGTATATGTGAAAGCAACAGATGGAGGGTGATGTTTGGTTTGGATATATATAAACTACTATTGAAAAAATAAAACAAAACAATATACGTAAATAAAAAAGAAGTAGGCTGAGGTGTCATCCGAATCCTCTAACTTAATGCGACTGTGCTTATAGTTATATGATTTGAGGTTTTAATTATCAAAGTTTAAGGGATGAGTACTGATACTAATCTGAAAATGAAAGTATATATGTAAACATATTCGAAAACGAAAGTATTGAATGCCAATTTGGATTAGGGTGGGCCCTGGGCCCAATCGCTAACAAATTAATTGCAAGCACAAATTTAAATGATAAAAAAAGGCAATTTAAATAATGTTTTAGAAAATGTATTAGTTAATATTTTAAATAGAATCACTACAGTAATTAATATATTTTTAATCGCATCATCACATAAACTAATGAATATTTTTTTTTGATACAAGCATTACATAAATACGTATGGTGGTCGGTCACTGAAAAGGGAAACAACAAGTTCCCGTTGATTGAATTTAGGCATGAAGTGAGTTACTACTAACACCCCATGTGTACATAAACTACTGAACTTGAACATTAAGTTGGTACGTGTAATTGATATAATATATTTAATTAATTAAAATGTTATGGTCAAGCCCATTGCTGTGAATTTGACGTTTTCGGTTGGGTTCCTAATTAAGTTGGTTTAGAGGCCGCCCCATAATAAATTGTACATAGAGCTGTGGGGTCTGGTGGTTGAGCCATTTTGCGCCATGGTCCCTTCCTTCCTTACCTTTGATGATTGTGACTTTTGAGTTTTGACCATTACCCCACCGTCTAGAACAGAACATGGGTTTGCCCCACATACAAATTAACCACACCCCCACCCCCACCCCCACCCGCAAAACCCAAATTCTATGTACCTTAACCTAGCTAACTTCGAAATGAGAATGAATTGAAGAGTGGTAAAAGAGGAAATGGAGGTTCAACGAAATTATGTACGTACGGTAGTCAAGGTCCAGGACTACCGCCGCTTAAATTTTGACGTTTATCAAATATTCCTTTCTTATTTTGTCAAAAGAATTTGCTAATTTTAAAGCATGATGTACCATTGCCCGAAATTAAAGACAAAACATTTCCCTTATTAATTAATATTCATCCATCTATCTTGACTTGGACTACCTTATCAAAATGGTAAAATATTTTCAAGGAATCGTGGGGCGGAAGAGAGAGAAGCCCAACACTTTCATGTTTTTGTCCAAATGAATCTTGTAGCCCCCCCTCTCTCCATCTATTATATATATATACATATACGTATTTATATAATTCAGAGTTTTTTAATAATGATTTTCTAGGTTGAAAGCTGATGAGTCAGATGTTAGAATTAAGATATAATAATTTGGCAAACATCATCATTTTGAACACTCTATGGCCCTCTCATTGCAATCGAGCGAATTCTTCGGTTACGTTAAGAACATTAACTAAGTAATTTCATGATTTATGTACTTGTCAAGAGCGTGAATCCAAACCTATATATAAGTGCATTTTAATTTGATATCCAGCTTATAAAATAATATATATATATATATATATAACCTTTTATATGTTCAATTAATTATTTTAAGTTTTTAACCAATTGTTTTAAGAAAAGAGCCAACAATATGATCTTGTAACTTGTTAGCGTGCTTTTAATTAGGTCTTTGTGACTTATTGTTGTGATTGTGGAACAGGTATATGATCATTACTTGTATCAAAAAAATGTTATGTTATGTAATCTTCGCTTGTATTAAAAAATAAAAATAACCTTCAATTCAAGTATTGAAAAGTTTGCCTGTGACTACTGTGGAGGGAGAAGTACTGTGTAATATTTTTAGATGTAACCGTGGAAAGAACCTTTGTAGCCCATTTTGTTAAATGACATAATAAAACAGACTCAAAATAAAAATTAGAAAAACACAAGATAGTCTATTGTGAGATTGCAACAAAGAATTCAATAAGACGTAAAAAATCAATTGGTCCAAAATCTATAACTTTAAAAAACCCATATTGTTTAAAGCAATACTACACGTACTTACTGAATAATCTTACTAGATATTTCAATAAGCATATATTACATGAGTTATACACAACTCATGCAATACACCCGGAAATAATAAGTAGTAATAATGTCCGGTAAAAAAAATACTTTCCATTTTTTTAATAAAATGTGATTTAAACTCTTCAAGTATTATCTTAGCTAGATATTTTTTCTTTTGAATTCTAATTCATTTTCACAAATATACTTGTGCAAAAAGATGAGTAGTGTTGATATTTGTTTGATAAAATACAAATAAATCAAAACTCAAAGGAGGTCCAAGTTATTTCCCACAAGACACGTAACAGAAAGTTTTCTGTTACAAAAATTGAAAGAGAAATAAATATAAATATTGCTTGTGATACACTGATACTTATATAAGGGAAAAGTGCATAAATATGGGCCCAATACGTAGGAAGATGCATATATGTTATATGCGGAAAACCCAAAAGGCCCACTGGTTGAAGATAAACATAGCTAAAATGTGTAATATGACCCACACATTTTCTCCTCAAAGGATCAGACAGTGAGAGGCTACTGCTGTATTGGATTAAGGAGGAGAAAAACTTCTTTGGCTACAGTTATTCTACATCATCCTTCCACCTCAATATCCTAAATCAATTAAATTCTATTACTTGTTAATCTTTTTTAAAATTATAATATAATTATATGTACATATATATACCCTCCTCTCTCTGTCTGTCTCTCTCCATCTCTCTCACCACCTACCATCACCACCACAATCACCCACCGACAACACCACTACCACAATCGGACTCAAACCGGACTCCACCGTCGCACCCAATCCACCACCACCAACAGCCGGACTCAAACCGGAATACCTCACTCCTTCTGCACCGTCGCGCTTTGACTCCGCCTTCGACCTCCGTTGCTGTGGTGGTCGAAGGCGGAGTCGAAGCGCGACAGTGGAGTATGGCTATAGTGGCAGTGTTGGCAGTGGGTGGTTGTGGTGGTGATGGTAAGTGGTGAGAGAGATGGAGAGAAACAAAGAGAGAGAGAGAGAGAGAAAGAGAGAGAGAGGAGGGTATATATGTATGTATATATAATTATATTGTAATTTTAAAGAATATTGACAAGTGGTAGAATTTGATTGGCTTGGGATATTGAGGTGGATAGCTGATGTAGAATAACTGTGCCAAGGTCTAACGAATATATATATATATATATATTAGATTTAGGTGGGCTTGCATGCATGGCAGATTGTCAAATATCCACGGATTATATTATATATGTGTGGCAAAGTACTCATCCATTCATGTTCTAGCTGTATACTTCAATATATATATATTTCAAAATATTTTTTAAGTTAAGGATTTTGAATTTGTTTAGCTGTATAACATGATCAATATATTAAATTCCAGTATAATAAATATGAGTTATTTTTAACTAAAATGTCATCGTAAAACTATGCAAAAATTACATATATAGAGAGAAGGACTAAGAATGACTATATAATAAAACTACGTCCTCATTCTGGTGGAAAGAAGAAGAAGATAACTGTTCTAATGGATTGTTGTCTTTGTATCCATTGGTCCCACTTATGTATAGCTGACTTGTCGTTCTCATCTTGCTGCACCCCTTGGGCCCTACTTGCTGATGTGTATTACGATCTTTTTCCAAATAGAACCTAGCTGTGAAGTTTAATAAAATAAAAAGAAAAGAAATAAATAAAGTTAGTTTGAAAATTAAATAAAAAAAAGTGTTGAATAATTTATTATAATAAGGTGAAAGGGTGATGCTAAGTAAGAGTTAAAATCGACAAAAGTTAGATACAGGGATTATAGTTTTTGTTGACTTAAACTTGAAAAGTGGTGCAACTTGTTTATTTGGGTCCAAGTTTGCACGTTAATATATATTTTGATTAATGATAGTGTTTGAACCCTATTATATCTAGTTTATATGAGTAAAGCGGATGAGAATGAGGAAATAAGCCCCAAGGTATATGTTAATAATAATATTTCAACATATATTAAATTAAATACAATTTTTCATTTATAATTTAAATCATTTATAATACAATTCTGGAGAAGAAAGGGGTTAGAATTGCCTATATTCGTGTTATCAAGGACATGTATGAAGGAGCTATGACTAGTGTGAGAACACATAGTGGGTCCACAGAAGATTTTCCTATAACTATAGGACTACACCAAGGGTCAGCTTTGAGCCCTTATCTGTTTACCTTGGTCTTAGATGTACTCACGGAACACATTCAAGAGCCAGCACCGCGATGTATGCTGTTTGCAGATGATATTGTCCTAGTGGGTGAGTCCAGAGAAGAGCTAAATGGGAAGGTGGAAACTTGGAGACAAAATTTAGAAGCGCATGGCTTTCGTTTAAGCAGAAGTAAGACAGAATATATGGAGTGCAAGTTCAGTAAAAGGCGGAGCACTACTAACTTAGAGGTAAAAGTTGGGGACAATGTCATACCACAAGTTACTCGGTTTAAGTATCTTGGATCCATTATACAAGAAGATGGGGAGATAGAGGGAGATGTAAACCACCGGATTCAAGCAGGATGGTTGAAATGGAGGAAAGCTTCGGGTGTGTTATGTGATAAAAAGGTACCACTCAAGTTAAAAGGAAAATTCTATCGTACCGCGGTTAGACCAGCGATGTTGTATGGGACTGAGTGTTGGGCGGTCAAAAGCCAACACGAGAATAAACTAAGTGTAGCTGAGATGAGAATGTTGAGATGGATGAGTGGCAAGACTAGGAAAGATAAGATCAGGAATGTTACCATCAGAGAGGGAGTTGGGGTGGCACCTATTCCAGAAAAGATGGTTGAATCTCGACTTAGATGGTTTGGGCATGTATGGAGGAGACCTGTAGATGCCGTGGTAAGGAGAGTTGATCATATGGAGGGAAGCCTAGTTGTTAGAGGCAGAGGAAGACCTAGAAAAACTATAGGTGAAACTATTAAGAAGGATTTAGAGGTGAATGGTTTCACTATAGATATGATTCACGACAGACCACTATGGCGTCGTTTGATCCATGTAGCCGACCCCACCTAGTGGGATAAAGGCTTGTTGTTGTTGTTGTTGGGTTTTGGCCCCTATTTGATTTTCATAATTCAGTTTGGTACCTACTTTTATTTTTTCTTTGGCTTTGACCCCCATTTTGGATGGTTATGTTAAGTCAATAGGTTAAACCGTTAACTTTGTAAAAATTGGGGTTAATCTACCGAAAGTACCCTCATTAAGCCTAGGACTCTTACACTTGTCTATCTAATCCTCTACCCTCTCTTCCTTTATATTTATTTTTCGCAACCTTACCACCAACCATCACTACCATCCGCCCGCCACCGTCGGCCGTCACAACCATCCACCCACCATTACCTTATTTTATCCGCTATCTCACCATCACCAGTCGCCTCATCATTTTTCACCGTTAACTTTGTAAAAAATGGGGTCAATCTACCAAAAGTACCCTCATGGAGCCTAGGAATCTCAAACTTGACTCTTTAATTTTGTACCATCTCTTCCTCTATCTCTATCTTCCGCCGGAAACCCCACCGCCGGCCATCACTACAATCCACCTCATCCCTTTTATTCTCCACCTTCACATAGCCACCACATAAACACCATTAACACAAAAGTCGCCAATTTAGACATGGAAAGAAAAGAAAATAAAAAACTAAAATTTGCATGTACAAAGAAAATAAACCCACAAATTGATGATTTATTGCAAAAATATCCAAATCAAACCCTAAATCAACTATAATACTTTGGCAAGATCAAAAGAAATGAAATCAGTTGTGATGGTGATCAAATGAAGATTGAGAGATTATAGATCTAGAGTTGAGGTTTGTGTCAATGGAGAGATTATAGATCAATAGTTGTAGATCATACTTGGTAGTTGGGGTTTGTGATGGTGATTGATGTTGTAGAGCTAGAGTTGCACAAATGGAGACACGGAGAGATGGGGAGAATCGGTGTTCTTCATGATTCCTCTTTTATTACCATTGCATATTACTCCTCCGAGCCGGCTAGCGATCAGAATACTGGAGCTGAAGCAGGTTTTTATTATATCTTTCTCTCAAACTCTTGTTTTGTGTTTTTTGTTGGCATTTGAATAATTGATTTTAATTTGAGAGATTGGAGAGCTTTCGTTCTTCGCATCTCTTTGCTCTCCCTTTCTCATTGGTTCTTTAATGTAATTGATAAAATGGTATTACGGTATAAGTGTATAACAAGGGTATTTTGGGTAGTTTGACTCTTTGTTAACGGTTTAATCCGTTGACTTAACAAAGCCATCCAAAATGGGGGTTAAAGCCAAAGAAAAAACAAAAGTTAGCACCAAACTGAATTATGAAAATCAAAAGGGGACCAAAACCCAAATAACCCTAAAATTTATGTGTGACATATGAAATATTTAATTATGTCACATTCAATTTGGAACATAACCAAATTATAAAAAGCTTTAATTTAAGGTGTGTTTTAAGGTGGACAATAAGTTGAGTAATGTGGTAAAACGGTTTTCAATTTTTATGAGTAGATGTCTTCTATTTTTTTCTCTTTTGTAGACTTTTCTTCCAAACAAATATTTCTATACAAAAATTAAAAAAATATATTTCATAATATTGCTCAACTTATTTTTATTTTTTCACATAAATTAATAATTTTTTATATTAATTTTCATCTAGTTATCGTGTATCATCCTAGTGTCCCTAAAGTGTGAAAAGAATTTTTAAAGTACTATTTACAGTTGCTTTATTTAGCTAGCTGGCGCTCATACTCTCATACAAGTAGGAGGCAGTTAAACATAAACTAATGATTTTGGTGATTGCTGAAAGCAACAGCTTAATGTCTATTTTCGTGGAGTAGATGGAAAAAAACAGCTTGATCCCATAATGCTCTACCCAAAAATCATATCATTGTTTTTCCCGCATTTTAATTCATTCCTGCTCTATAAACTAATTTATAATAAAATACAATTTCATCTTGTGAGGGTACTTATCAATACAATTTCAAAGTAATATTGCTGTTTAGATTTGTATTTGGCCTTAAATGGTTAAATATATTATATTTTAAATAGTGTTCAATGTCTTATTCTTTTTCTCAAAAGCCATCCGAATTTAACACTGTTTTTTATTAAAAAAAGAAAGTAAAGAGTGGTATGTCTAAGGTTAAAAATTATGAGCACAGCGCTGTTTAGAGCACTATAAAAGACTTTTTGGAATTACGTAATACAATTTAAGATCCAGGCATTTTTAAAAGCCAAGAGCATCTCTAATGTAAAAATGGATTGGATACCTCTTAACTATAGATACATGCATATCTTTCTTTTGTGGCATAAAAATGTTTTTTAATGGACAGATTTTACAAAACCCATCTCCAATGGAAATGCTCAAGAAATTGTCTATTAATAAATTCATAAATTGATAATTTTATATGTAAAATGGATGTTGTTTGATCGGTCTTAGTTTATACTTTTTCAATGTGTAACTTTTATTTATAAATAAATTATAAAATTACAATTAAATTATTTGAAAGCTTATTTATTTTTATTTTTATCACATTGTCATTTTAAATAATTATGTTAAAAAATATTTTTTTAATTCATTATCCATTAATTTTGTGTGGCATTCTATTTTCGCCGGATTGATATTTGGCAGACATAATTAATAGCATGGATGATCTTTTAGCCCAATTAATGCCAGTTGTATGTATATGGTAATTCCACCAACTAGTCTACTACCGGTAATATAATGGAAGTTGATATATATGTATAACCACCACTCTGACTATGGAGTGGTCCAATTCACACGGGGAGGCTTTGCTAAAAGTATCTGATGTAAAATTTCACTTTTCAATCTCATTACAAACTTTACGAGAACCGAGGTTTTAAAATCAAACCACCACACGAAGCAACTAGCTTGGTTTGGGGTGGTAAATAAATCTTCACCCGAATTTAACTCTCCTATTTTAGTTTGACATAACCATGTAATAAGGGACAATTAAAAAAAAGTCTTATTAGAGAAAGATTTTCACACTAAAGCCAATGAATAGTTTTTTTTTATAAATAAAGAGCCTATTTTTTATTTTATTAATAATATGACATGTGTTTTTTTTTATTATAAAATGACATCACAACCCTTAAAATAAATTAAAAAATACCAATATGCATCAAAATATGGATTGCAATATGAACTTTACAGTCTATATTTCACTGCAATATGAACTTTGCAGTCCATTTTTTACTGCAATATGAACTTTGCAGTCCATATTTTACTGCAATATGAACTTTTCAGTCCATATTTTTGGTGCAAAGTTCATATTGCAGTTCATATTTTACTGCAATGTGAACTTTGCAGTCCATATTTCTAGTGCAAAGTTCATATTGCAGTCCATATTTCATTGCAATATTCATATTTTTTGTGCAAATTTCATAAAGAGGGGGGTAATTTAGGTAATATATAACATGTTTTTATTAATTAAATGATATTTAAATTTATTCAAATATTTTCATTTAAAATATAAAATAAAATAGGCCTCTTACACTAATTACCAATTAAAAATAGGCCCTCCATTCAAAAAAATATTATTCATTGGAGTTTTGGTAAAAATCAATGTGTAGTAAGACCTTCTACCTAATTTCTAGATGTAATAATTAATTGCGCGCGCACATATATATATAGGGAGAGAATCTTAAGATGACCAATTATTAGGTCATTAAATGTGGACCAATCATTTTGACGGGATAAATAAATGAATTTTTTGATAAAATTTCGTGAATATAATCTTCATGATTAGTAGATTGCATCTACCAAAGTTTGTCAAAAAATTCAATCGGGAAGAGAGTTAACTAAAAAATTGATATATATGTGTGTTTCTAACCGTTAAAATTTAAGATGTTTAGATAACTCACTTTTCGGTTAAATTTTTAGATAAAATTTGGTGGAGAAAATCTACTAATCATGGAGATCATCTTCACCAAGTACATAAAAAAAAATCATCCGTTTACTCTCTCAAAATAATTGGTCCACATTTAAGGACCAAATAAATGGTCCTCTTTAAATCCTTCCCCTATATATATATATGTAAACAGATATTTAAAAATTAATTTGTGTAAACCTAATATATATATATATATATATATATATATATATATATATATTTGGATACCTAACATAATATTCTTGAATATTGTAAATTCATTTAGACACAATTTTCAACAATGTCCAAAACCCTTGACATGTTGACTAGCACCCATCTTTGTTCATACAGCTAGTTCCATTTAAAGAAAAATAAATAATTTCTCTCCAACCAACACCTATTTTCCTATTTTAAATTTGATCCATCCTCACAATATGTCTAAACAAGATCCAAATCCCAATCGATCTTTTTGTTTTTTGAAATCAAAATATTTTATTCATCATGCATTTTCGTGTATACAAAGCTTTAATTTGATGAGACAAATCATACCAACAATGCCAAATGTCACATATGCCCTCCTTCTGTGGTACGGAAATAGAAGTGGAGAAGGGCAAACTACTCTTTTTCATTACAGAAGTACAAATCATAAGATATTTGAGAGGAGGGAAGTATTTACATAATTAGCACAAAACTAATTAATTAGTGATGATTAATTTTCATTGATTAGGTTGTAGAAAAAAACATGAAAATGAGGCAGCTGGTAGGTGTACGTAATGATATATGCAGGGGGGCGGTGGGGTTGGTTGGGGGAGGGGGGGGGGGGGGGTGGTTATTGGAGTAGAAGTCCATGCAAGCCTTTGCTTAGTTCAAGGGGGACTCTTAATAAAAACGCTAACAAACAAAAACTTTTCGCTTTTTCCATTTTTTAGCTCTATCTTCCTCCTCCAAGCATGTAATCTATCAATTCGATCTTCGTTTGTATACATTGTTGCAGAAAGGGAAAGGTTCTCCATTTTCGTTACTTCTCAATAGATCCTTACATGAATCCATGCATTATTGAGAGCGAAAGCGTGTGATTTAGTCAAGTTAAATAATGCAATGTACGAAAAAAATAATTACTATATAAAATGATGCCATAATATTGCCATCCATGACAGAAATTGAGCTCTTCAATTAATCACTCTTCAACCTGATCAAAGGCAAGACATTCATGTCAAAACTAAAGAATTTACAAGACATCACTTGTAGTTGGTCTCAAAGTTTGCGTCTCACATGACTCGAACTGATCATATTCTATGCTTCATGAGAAATTTATCGTGATTCAAGATTACCACTTGATTGGATAGTTTTGCATGACAAATCAATACTCAAATATTAAAGTACTGGAATGCTAGTAAATTCAATTTTACGTGGGGACTCTATTATCAAAATAAATATGAACTTTAATTCATAGTAATGTAGAATTACTTGTGGAAACTTGTGCCAAATACACTATCAACTCTTAAAAAAAAGTATCTCGTATTGCCAAAATAACTATATATAATATAATACTACTTTGAGAAGTTGTATATTACTTTTTTATTAAATAAAATTGTTTTGACAATATATCATCTTAAAAAAATATCTTCATCTAAACCATTTAATATTTTATTCTTTATACATTTGAAGATTTAAAAACTATTTAACTTATTCTATATATATATATAGATAAAAGCATATAGTTTGTTTTTTCATAGTAATAATTTGCTCGGGTAAAATTACGGTAGCGTTAACACTTGGCTATTGTATATTTTCAATTCTTAAATCAACTTTCATAAGAATTTATAAGATTGTTTTTCCCTTTTTCTCTTCTACCGCATTGAAAGCTAGGGTGAAATTGATTTATTTTTTTACTTAAATCATTTTAAATTCATCCAAAGAGAACCGGAGAAACCAATTTAAAATTTAAGGGTATTTAATGATGTAATAATATATTTTTTAAATACATTAATATGAAATTCAAAACAAGAGTAAATTCAGGCCACTAAAAAAAGTTAATAACGTAATAATTTTAATTAAACACGTAAAAAAAAAATTGTTATTGTTACCCTTCGTGAATGGTGGTGAATAAATTAAAATTCATTGTTTATCTGACAGAAACTTGTGTCATTTTCTGATTGATTTGTCATTTTTGCACACTATGAATAGCCCTAAGCTAAACCCAATCCGTGACGAAAGGACTACTGTAGTCTTCAGCAGTGGTAGTCATGTAATCTACTGAAGATGATGCCTCCAAGTCCAAGGCGCGTCCTCATAATTGTTTTATATTAAGTTCTTAACTGATTTCTGTCATTAACTAATTGGGCTTTGTTAAATTACATTACATATAAAATAAAAGATTAAATGTGTGATATTTTATACCAAAAGTCAATATTCAAATATTTCTTCTCTCTTATCCTAAAAATTACTTGAATATATTATTGTTTGAATTTAGAAAAAAAGATGGATTACATTTTTTTTTTCTTTCTATTCTCGCACTAAAGACGAGTATATATATACTAGATCAGATCTCCCGTCCTCAAATTAACACCATTCTTGGCCATAATTGAAATCTGACATTCTGAAGAAGGTATGATCATAAATTGAAAAATAAAATTAAGTACGATCATAATTGAAAAATAAAATTATTAACAGCTAGTGTTGGCCCATAAAGTAAGTAAGACCGAACGTTTTGGGATGGAGTGAAGAATCTTTGTGCAGCCTAATTAAAGAGGAAAAAAAAAAAAGAAGAAGCTCAGCACTAAAAACAACTTTACTCGCAACATTCAACTAGAAGAGTAAAGGTCTTAGTAACTTCTAAATATTCATCATTAAAATTTCGCATGAGCACGATATCACGAGCTTGAACCTCTTCAAGGCACGTGCGGCACTTAGCGCTTTCAAATTTCCGTCCTCACGGATTTACACTAAGTCAGCCTTCCCACAATGGCTTAAGAATAACGAACACACCGAATGAAACTTAAGCAAGGTAGAACACAAGAGTTTATAAAGGAAACTTTATATTACTCAAGAACACTTTACAAAGCTTAGAATACAACTCACTCTCTATGCCTCCCACAAATGAACCCTCCACCTATTTATAGGTGAGGCCTTCTCGAATGGACGGTTGAGATCAAACCAATCCAATGGTCTAGATTTACATTCCGGAACTTTCTATACAAATATCTCTAACTAGAATACTCTAGAATAATCTACTAAGATTATTTACAACTAGGCTATTCTAGAAAGTTCTACATCTAGGTCCTTCTAGAATACTCTAGAAGGTTGGAGACTCTTCTCCATTATTCCATAATGTTCTAGAAAATTCCGTAAGCCTCCGTAGCCTTGCGGAATTTTCCGGTTTTCTCGGACAAAATTTAGCGGGTCGTGACACTCTCCCCCGCCTAATCTGGCGACGTCCTCGTTGCCTCGTACTGCCTCAGCTTGTCTTCGAATTGCCACAAGTCGGCTTGCGATTCCCACGTTGTTTCGGACTCAGGCAATCCCTTCCATTTGATTAAGAATTGTTTGCAAGGAGGTACTCCACGCCTTCGAACTTCTCGAACTGCTAAGACCTCCTCAACTTCTTTATCAAACGACTTGGTCACAATCGGTGGTGCCCGTTGTGACTCGCTTCGGCTAGGATCCTCCAAGTCTTCGTGGTATGGTTTTTAGCATGCTCACATGAAAGACTGGATGGATCTTTAAGGTGCTAGGAAGGTTAAGGCGATACGATACCTTGCCAACCTTAGCGATTACAGGAAACGGCCCTTCGTATCTTCGCACCAAGCCTTTGTGTACACTCCGATATGCTTTGAATTGTTGAGGGAGAATCTTCACAAGGACTTGGTCACCAACATTAAATTCCATCGGCCGCCTCTTCTTATCCGCCCACTTCTTCATTCGCCTCCGGCTTTGTTAAGGCACGAACGAGCTAAGTCGGCATGCTCCTCCCATGACTTTGCCATCTTGTATGCTCCGGGGCTTTTCCCTCCTTCTATGGAAGTGGTCAATGTGTGGGGCGTCAATGGTTGTTGTCCGGTCGCCAACTCGAATGGACTCCTTCCCGTGGCTTCACTCCTTTGTAAGTTGTAAGAAAATTGAGCAACATCTAGGAGTTTAGCCCAATCCCTTTGGTTCGCACCCACAAAGTGTCGGAGATAACACTCCAACAAGGCGTTCACTCGTTCTGTTTGCCCATCTGTTTGTGGGTGAAAGCTTGTTGAGAAGTGTAGATCCGATCCTAGGAGTTTAAACAGCTCCGTCCACAACTTTCCCGTGAAACGGGGGTCACGATCACTTATGATGCTCCGAGGTAACCCCCAATACTTTACCACATTCTTAAAGAATAGCCTTGCCGCTTCTTCCGCTGTGCAATCCTTGGTGGCCGGGATGAATGTGCCATATTTAGAGAATCGATCAACCACCACAATAATTGATCCGAACCCTTCGGATTTGGGCAAGGCACTAATGAAGTCCAAGGAAATAGAGTCCCAAGGACGCTCCGGGACGGTAAGGGTTCCAACAACCCCGATGGTGCCCTTGCTTCCACCTTGTCTTGTTGGCACACAAGACAAGTCTTCACATAGAGTTCCACTGTGTCCCTCATTTGCGGCCAAAAGTATGCTCGTTCAAGTAGTGCCAAAGTGCGTTTTTGACCAGGGTGTCCAGCCCACCTCGTATCGTGGCACTCCTTGATAATATCTCGCCGCAAGTTGTTCCATTTGGGAACGTATACCCGCTGCCCGGTTGTGTAGAGCAAGCCATCCTCTACCCAAAACCGCCTCGTTTTTCCTTCTTGGGCAGCCTTTATCAACTCCTTAGCTACGGAGTCGTGCTCCAAGCCTTCTCGAATCAGGTCCAGAAAGGTCCCCTTGGCTTGGCTTATGGCAGCAAGCTCGGCTTTTCGACTCAAGGCATCGGCAACGACATTGTCTTTGCCCGGCTTGTACTCCAGCACATAATCGAACTCCGCCAAGAAGTCCTGCCACCTTGCTTGTTTAGGAGTCAGCTTCTTTTGTGTTTGGAAGTAACTCGTGGCAACATTATCCGTCTTGATGACGAACTTGGAACCCAATAAGTAGTGTCGCCACACCCGTAGGCAATGAACAATAGCTGTCATTTCCTTCTCCTGAACCGTGTACCGACGCTCGGTGTCGTTGAGCTTACGGCTCTCGAACGGGATGGGATGCCTCTCTTGCATAAGAACTCCCCCAATAGCAAAGTCGGAGGCATCCGTTTGAACCTCAAAGATCTTGGTGAAATCGGGTAATGCCAAGATTGGTTCACTTGTGATGGCATCCTTCAAATCCTCGAATGCCGTTTGACATTTTTCGGACCAATCCCATGCCTTGTTCTTTTTCAGCAGGTCCGTTAGTGGGGCGGCCCTCGCCGAGTACCCCTGGATGAATCGTCGGTAGTAATTGACTAGGCCAAGGAAAGAACGAAGTTCGGTTACCTTGGTCGGCACTTCCCATTCCTTGATCGCTTTCACCTTTGCCTCGTCCATCTTTAAACTTCCTTGGCCAATAACGTGACCAAGAAAGTGCACCTCCTCTTTTGCGAATGAACACTTCTCCTTCTTGACATATAGCTTGTTCTCTCGTAGAAGCTTGAACACAGTTCGTAAGTGGTCGGCGTGTTCTTCCAACGTTTGGCTATAGATGACTATATCATCAAGGTAGACCACAACGAACTTGTCCAAGTATGGTTGGAAGATCTTGTTCATCAACGTGCAAAATGTGGCCGGGGCATTGGTTAAGCCGAACGGCATCACCAACCACTCGAATGAGCCATATCGAGTGATGCATGCCGTTTTAGGCTCATCTCCTTCCGCTATTCGGACTTGGTAATAGCCCTTTTGCAAATCCATCTTAGTATAATACTTAGCTCCACCAAGTCTATCGAATAAAATCAGCAATCAAAGGAATAGGGTATTTGTTCTTGATTGTTACCTTGTTAAGTGCCCGGTAGTCCACGCACATCATCAACGATCCATCATGCTTCTTTTGGAATAAGACCGGGGCGCCATAAGGTGCTTTTGAAGGCCTTATCATCCCTTTGTCGAGTAGCTCCGTCAATTGCTTTCGAAGTTCCTCCAACTCCGGCGGTGCCATTCGATAAGGTGCCATGGCCGGTGGTTTCGTACCCGGTTCCAATTCAATCTTGTGGTCCACCTCCCTCCTAGGTGGTAACCTTTTCGGTAGTTCTGGCGGCATCACGTCCTTGTTCTCCTCAAGGACGCCTTTGATGATATCGGGCGTTTTCTCGTCCCTTTGCCCGATCACGGTCTCGTCTTGGTCCTCCATCTTTAGGCATGCCAAGTACGTCATATCCCCCTTCTTCAACCCTTTTGCAACTTGCATGGCTGAAAGTTGCCCCACAACTTTTGCCTTTGACACAGCAGGCACCATGCATGAAGACCCCTTCTCCAAAATGCAAACTGAGTCGAAGGAAGGTATTGGGATGGCGTTAACCTTCCTCATGAAGTCCAGCCCGAGAACCAAGTTGAAGTCGTCCATCTTTGCTACCGAAAGATCCACTTGGCCCTTCCACGATCCTAGTTGGATTTCCGCTTTGTGAATTGCTCCGGCTAGTGGTGTGGTAGGAGAGTTGACCGTCTTAAGGACTCCACATCCCTTGGTGATCTTGAGTCCCAATCGTCTAGCTTCATCCTCGGTGATGAAATTGTTAGTGGCTCCTGTGTCCACCATCGCTAATGCGGGTTGCCCATTCACCTTGGCTTCCACGTACATCAATCCTTTGTTTGCGTTGGTCGGTGGAATAACCTTGGCATTAAGGGCGTTGAGTAGTTGAAACGAGCTAAATTGTTCTTTCTCTTCTTGGCAAGAAGATAAACCTCGTTCCTCTGTCATGGCTGCCAACGTTCCTAACTTGGGACACTCCCTCATTAGATGCGGTCCCTTGCACACGAAGCACGCTCGAGTTCCCATCGTGCTTTTCTTCTTCTCATCGTACTTGCCTTGAGAACTCAAGGGCTTGGAAGCGTGCTCCCCTTTGTTGAAGTACTTCTTCGTGCCGTCCTTCTTTTCTCCCCCGCCTTTGCCCAAATTACTCTTGGAGCCTTTTGAAGGATTGGAATGGTCGGTCGTGCCCCTTTGGAACTCGGACAGGGATTCGACCACGGTGATAGCATCATTAACCGTTTTTACTCCCCGACGTTGCACTTCTTGCTTTGCCCAGTTTTGCAACCCATCGATGAAGTAAAACAGTTGATCCTCATCCTTCATTGTCGGGATTTGAAGCACAAGGGTTGTGAACTCTTTCACGTATTCTCTAATAGTGCCCTTGTGTTTCAACTCCCGCAGTTTCTTACGAGCTTCATAGACAACATTGGTGGGATATAATTTATTTTTAAGTTCTTTCTTCAATTCATCCCAACTATCTATCTTACAAGAACCACTTTCTATTTCGGTGTGTTTTCGACGCCACCATAGAGCAGCAGTGTCCGTAAGATACATAGTTGAAGTGCGTACCTTATTCGCTTCATCGGTGATGTTGGCCCCCTCGAAGTATCTTTCCATCCTCCAAATGAAGTCTTCGAGCTCCTTTGCATCCCGCTTTCCATCAAATTCTTTGGGCTTAGGTAAGTCGGCACTTTGAGTCACCACTACCATATTTGGACTTGAGCCAGTTGCAACCTTCTTGCAAGCATCGAGTCCTTTCGACAGTTCGTCGCTAAGCTTGTTTACTTGATTTTGGATTGCCCGTATGGCATCCATCACTTTAGCCTCTAGCAACGTAAAATCATCCCTTAGAGAACCATGTTCCTCCTTGACCGTGTCAAGTTGTTCCATGGTGGTGGACTCTAAGGTCGAGAGTGAACTTTCCACCATCTCGATACGTTCCCCCATGTTGACGAGAACTTCGTCAAACGCCCCAGTAGAGGGAACCGGTGGGCGACTCTTGCTTCTAGTCTTCTTGCTTGTTTGGAGGTCCTCCCTCCTTCCCCGCTCCTCTGCGACATTCGGAGTTTCAACACCTTCTTTTGCCATAATAACGGTTGTAGTAAACCTTCCCTCTGATACCACTTGTCACGAGCTTGAACCTCTTCAAGGCACGTGCGGCACTTAGCGCTTTCAAATTTCCGTCCTCACGGATTTACACTAAGTCAGCCTTCCCACAATGGCTTAAGAATAACGAAACACACGAATGAAACTTAAGCAAGGTAGAACACAAGAGTTTATAAAGGAAACTTTATATTACTCAAGAACACTTTACAAAGCTTAGAATACAACTCACTCTCTATGCCTCCCACAAATGAACCCTCCACCTATTTATAGGTGAGGCCTTCTCGAATGGACGGTTGAGATCAAACCAATCCAATGGTCTAGATTTACATTCCGGAACTTTCTATACAAATATCTCTAACTAGAATACTCTAGAATAATCTACTAAGATTATTTACAACTAGGCTATTCTAGAAAATTCTACATCTAGGTCCTTCTAGAATACTCTAGAAGGTTGGAGACTCTTCTCCATTATTCCATAATGTTCTAGAAAATTCCGTAAGCCTCCGTAGCCTTCCGGAATTTTCCGGTTTTCTCGGACAAAATTTAGCGGGTCGTGACAACGAGCTTCTTAATAACTTTTAAATAAAATTTCGTAAAAAATATATGTATATTTCTTGGAATGGATGTTTCTTCTTCCATTTTATTTAAAGAGATGATTATCTATTCTAAAACAAAACTCATAATTATAAATATATTTGTTATTGTCACACAAGGGGTGAATATTAAACACTATAAAATCGTGGGATGTAATTTCCTTTTCTTTGAAAAAAAGAGATCTAAGGGTGCGTTTAATTGCAAGTATGGAATTTACATGGAAAGAAAATAAGTTCCAGGTAATTGAATTGCATAGAATTGAGTTGCATGGAAAATGTAATTAAATGTGTTTGATTGTCTTAATTTTCTACCCGAAAAATATTGGTTGTATTGTGGCATTTTTAATGTAAAAAAAATTATGGGTATTTTTTTTACATAATTTTATAGTCATGATGGATCTTGTTTAATTGATCTTGATGAGTAGATTTTAAATATAAATTTTTTATTAAATTTTGAATTTTACAGTTTAAGTTATAGCATTTTTAGTGTAGAAAATGGGTAAAATATTGTCTCGAAAACTGTGCAATTGCCTGGAAAATAAAAATTAGCCCCCCAAAGAAAATATTTTCCTTATTTACAAGAAAAATGTAAGTGTGTGAGCAAAAGTTGAAAAATATTTTCCTAAAAAAAAAGCCAATCAAACATCTTAAGTTATCAAATCAAGTAAAAAATGGGTATTTTCTATGAAAAATACTCCCAATCAAACACAACCTAAATGAAAATAATATAAGAAGGAAACTGGGCCTAACATGAATAAGGCCGAAAAGAGGGACCCATGGGGGGTGGGTGGGTCCCGCTTTTCCCTTTCGAACACTGGTTTGCTTTGTGTATTTAAATTGGAAGCTGCAAGGAATAATAACATAGCCTACCAATAGCCATGAATATCACGTACACACACTGGCTACTCTCTAAAAAATAATGTAAATTGTTCAATTTTCTATTCTCAAATAAAAGAAAAAAACAGTAAAAGAAAGAACAGCTGTTCGTTTCGTTCTCTCTCTAAATTAGCATTCTCTCTCTAGCTAGCTAGCTAAAAGAAGCAGAGAATAAAGTGGGAAAGCGTAAAGAAAGATTAGGAAGAAGAAAAAAAAAAAGGGCATTGCTTTGTGAAGGCAAAGTTGCAGAGAGGTAGAGAAAACGAAAATGGGGGGTTTGAACTTGGTGGTGGTGGTGGTGGTGGTATTAAATTTAATGGTTTATAGTGGTACAGCCTCAGTATCATATGACCATAAGGCTATAATCGTTAATGGCCATAGAAGGATCCTTCTTTCTGGATCCATTCACTACCCTCGAAGCACTCCTGAGGTACATTTATTTATTCTCTCACTCAATCTACTTAACTTCACTTACTTCATGGGTTTATATATATATATATATGCTCTATAAAGTTTTTTTTTCCTCATCGTATTCTGTTTTTGGCAACAGTTCAGCAAATGGGTCTCTCAATTTTTTTTTTAAACACACTATAATGGTATTTTGGGTATTATTTTTGGTGGTTTTTTTGGCAGATGTGGCCAGATCTTATTCAGAAGGCAAAAGAAGGAGGTTTGGATGTCATTCAGACCTATGTTTTCTGGAATGGGCATGAACCTCAACCTGGCAAAGTAAAGAAAAACTAAACTCTCTGTTCTTTTCTTTCTTTCTTCTTTATATTTTTGGAGTCGTATTAATTGGAATGGGTATTCATTATTTTTGCAGTACTATTTTGAGGAGAGGTACGATCTGGTGAAATTTATTAAGCTGGTGAAGCAAGCAGGACTCTATGTTCATCTCAGAATTGGCCCCTACGCTTGTGCTGAATGGAACTTTGGGTATTGCTAAAATTACAATTTCCAAAACAAGAAGATATAATTAAATTTAAAATTATATATATATATATATATATATCTGTCGTACTCTTAACTTAAGCACTTATTGTTCCCTTTCCCAATTACAGTGGATTTCCTGTTTGGTTGAAATATGTTCAAGGTATCAGTTTCAGAACAGACAATGGCCCTTTCAAGGTTAGCCCATCATCTCTTACTCTTTGCTTAGGACCTGTAATTTCCCATTTTTCATCAATACCCTTTTTATGCTTCTATGCCATTCATGTGGTCTTTTATTATGAAATGAAATGAAAATTCACTCTAATTTTGGAATGATGTTAATGAAGGCTGCTATGCAAAAATTCACCACGAAGATTGTCAATATGATGAAAGCAGAAAGGTTGTATGAATCCCAGGGTGGTCCTATAATTCTATCCCAGGTACTCAAATCAGCCCATTTCCTTCATTTTCCTTACTTCAATGAATTGCTCCAAAATTCAACTCCAGATAACCATATGCTTGAAATAAGAAGCAAACCTTAAGATGTACATGTATGTGATAGATTGAGAATGAATACGGTCCGATGGAGTATGAGCTTGGTGAACCAGGTAAAGCTTATTCGAAATGGGCAGCCCAGATGGCTGTGGGTCAAGATACCGGAGTCCCATGGGTCATGTGCAAGCAAGATGATGCCCCTGATCCCATTGTAAGTGCATTCACATTTTTGCAAGTTTTTTTTCTTTAACCTTTTATTCTTGTCATGTTCTTAAAGGCTTAAAAAAACATTGTTGATGGTTTTCTTGCCATATTCCCGGATCCTTGGTAAAAGAGATATGTAACACTCTGTTGTCTCCTTCTGTGGTCATTATTGATACTGAATTTTTATCTCTACTTGCACATGCTATGCTTATGGTGTTTCACACTCTTATCTGTTTGTGTTTTTTTTTTTTTTTTTTTTTTTTTATAATCACTGGAATCTGACTATTGTAGCGGTGGGCTTGTGACCATGTTTTCTTCATGTTCATTGTTTAAAAAAATATATTTTCCAACTCATGCATTGTTTAGTTTTTTTATATTCAATAGGGATCCTTTGATCTTAATATTTATTCCAATCATATGACTGGTTCTTTGACTTCTTTCAAATGATACATTTCCTAATATTTTTCCCATAAATTCCACCTTAACATGCTTTTTGGTTGATCATGCATCAGATTAATTCTTGCAATGGGTTTTATTGTGACTACTTCTCTCCGAATAAGGCCTATAAACCCAAGATGTGGACAGAGGCCTGGACGGGCTGGTAAATTTTGCCAAACATATCCTGTATAATATGTTAATTTTTCATATTCCTATTCTACTGTCTCGTATTTACTTAAATCTTTTTCTTTCATTTATTTCTCTTTTATGGGTAGGTTTACTGAATTTGGAGGTCCAGTTCCTTATCGCCCAGCTGAAGACTTGGCATTTTCGGTTGCAAGGTTTATACAGAAGGGGGGTTCTTTCATCAATTATTATATGGTAAGCTAGTCGCTTTTTATTTTTCTTGAAATAATTGAATTGCTAAATAAATTATAATAATCTCTGGTTCTATGATTTTTGTTCTCCCAGTACCATGGAGGAACAAACTTTGGCAGGACTGCGGGTGGTCCTTTTATTGCCACTAGCTACGATTATGATGCTCCTCTTGATGAATATGGTATGTAGATATGTATAGCATCTCCTCTCTAACACATGGTTTCAAATTCTCTATATAGCCTTGTACTAGTTTGAATTTGAATTAAGAGAAGGCGGGCTTGTTGATTGGGTATGCCACATCACAGGAAGTGGTTATTTATGTCATTTCACAACCACCACCGGTTGTGAAATGACGGAGGTAACCCCCTTCTTTTGAGTATAACTACAAAGTTGCCCCCAGTTCAACTTTGTAATTATATTCAGCTGCGAATTAACTTGTATTAGTTTGGTATAAAGGCCACACTAGATCAAAATTTACAACATATGGCCTTATAGAAATATTTATTGAGCCATCCAATTGATTCGCAGATCCTTGTCCTTATCATATGTTTGATGTATTTGTCTCTATATGATTATGATAATTATATTGTTTGTACCTCAAAAGGTTTACTTCTCACAGGTTGAGAACTTTTCCTCCTTATAGAGGTCCTCTGTAATTATTTTGTCTCTTGTTGATAGCAACACACAACAAATCATTAATTCTTCAAAGGTTTATATGTTTAATGTAAGGAAAAGCTCATGACAACTTATGTTTTGTATAGGACTACTAAGGCAACCTAAATGGGGACATTTAAAAGATCTGCATAGAGCAATAAAGTTATGCGAACCGGCTTTAGTATCTGGAGATCCCACTGTTAGATCTCTTGGAAACTATCAAGAGGTTAGTTTTTTTTACTTCACTTCTTTAAAAATGGTCAACATATCTTAAATTTTAGGTGAACCCCACTCTTTAATTTCGTTTTCATTATACAGGCTCATGTTTTCAAAGCAAAGAATGGAGCTTGTGCTGCATTTCTTGCAAATTACAACCAACATTCATTTGCTAAAGTGGCTTTTGGTAATATGCATTACAACTTGCCTCCTTGGTCTATCAGCATTCTCCCTGACTGCAAGAACACTGTTTATAATACTGCAAGGGTGAGAAAGACTTTTCCCGACTTTTATGTTATGACTTTATTTTTTCTAGTGTCATTTTAAGTACCTGTTCCCACGTCTGTAAAGTTCTGTTAGAAAAGATATTGACATCAAAAAATTGAATAATATATGTACAGATTGGCGCTCAAAGTGCACAGATGAAAATGACCCCCGTTGGAGGAAGATTTTCTTGGCAGTCATACAATGATGAGTTAACTTCTTATGGTGATAATACATTTACGACCGTTGGATTGTTGGAACAGATAAATACCACCCGAGATATTTCTGATTATCTGTGGTACATGACAGAGTAAGTAGCCAGTCTCTTTCTTTTTCATACAACATCACACCAAAATACTTTTATGCAAATTTTGAGTAAGATATTTTTGTTTCATTCTTGTCAAATTATGTTATTCTTATCCCCATTTCGTTTACAGTGTCAAGGTCAACTCAGATGAAGGATTTTTGAAAAGTGGGAAATGGCCTGTGCTTACCGTATTTTCTGCTGGTCATGCTTTACATGTTTTCATCAATGGCAAACTATCAGGTAGGCAATGTGTCTTGGATATTAAGGGCGTGTTTGGTGCAACTTGTAATCATAGCATTCCAATTAACACGAGAATAATGAATTTCCCTATTTCAGTATTTTTTAGGAGGAAAATATATTGATCTTCTAATTTCAACAAAATGTGTAATTTCTTTAACCTATCTAAGCTTCCCTTTGAACAGGAAAGTAGCTTGACTTATCTGCAAAAATTGAAGTAAATTTTCCTAACAAGTTCTTTCCTATTTTCAACAGGAACCGTCTATGGAAGTCTAGAAAACCCAAAAATAACTTTTAGTGATGGTGTAAATCTGCGAGCTGGTGTCAATAAGATTTCACTGTTGAGCATAGCTGTTGGCCTCCCGGTTTGTCCTCTCTCTGACAAATATATCTACCGTCTGATAAATAAATTTCATGGTAACTTGAAATTTACTTTCCTATATTTTGTTCTCAGAATATTGGCCCGCATTTCGAGACATGGAATGCTGGTGTTCTTGGTCCAGTTTCACTCTATGGTCTTAATGAGGGGAGGAGAGACTTGTCATGGCAGAAATGGTCTTACAAGGTTTGTCTTCGCAAACTATACAGAATCTTGTATACTTCCTTTCATCATAAATCATTATTTGATTATACATTCTGCTCCAGGTCGGCCTAGAAGGAGAAGCTTTGAGTCTGCATTCCCTCAGTCGAAGTGCCCCTGTTGAGTGGATTGACGGTTATCTCGTGGCTCAAAAGCAGCCGCTGACATGGTACAAGGTCAGTTTTTTGTCCCTCGACAAGAAAAAGAAAAATTCTGTTCTCCCTTTGAAAAGTAGAGATTTTTATGACATTTTGTTGTAATGTTTTCAGACTACTTTCAATGCTCCGGCCGGAAATGAGCCTTTGGCTTTAGATATGGGTAGCATGGGTAAAGGTCAAGTTTGGATTAACGGCCAAAGCATTGGACGATACTGGCCCGCCTATAAAGCAGCAGGTACTTGTGAGGCCTGCAACTATGCCGGTTGGTTTGACGAGAAGAAATGCCTAAGTTATTGTGGGGAGCCCTCTCAAAGATGGTGAGGAAAAAGCAATTACTAACTTGTGTAAGAGTATGTATCCACAGCAGTTCATATCTGTAGGATAACTAGGATAGATCTATCCTATAATGCTGTGTTGTATATTAGGGGAACGATAAACTTAAGTTTGGCTAAGTTCCTTATCATTCGGAAATCTGATGTCCATTGAGCCAAACCAAGACCCTGTGTTCATTTGGGACTCGAACAGAGAATTGCCATTTCTTGTCTGTTTCAGTTCAGCTGGACATCTCTTCTCTGTTTGTCCTCTTATAGTACTTACCATTCACAAATTGGATTGATGCGGATGCTCTAAGCTTTTTTTTGCAGTTAACGTAATTGACTTACTTAATAGAGGATATGCTGCTTTCAGGTATCATGTTCCAAGGTCATGGATACATCCAAAAGGGAATTTGTTGGTTCTTTTTGAAGAATTGGGTGGAAACCCAGATGGGATCTCGATTGTGAAAAAGGAAATAGCAAGCGTATGTGCTGATATATATGAGTGGCAACCTACCCTAATGAATTATGAGATGCAGGCCTCTGGTAAAGTCAACAAACCCTTGAGGCCTAAAGCCCACCTATCGTGTGCCCCAGGCCAAAAAATCTCATCCATCAAATTTGCCAGCTTTGGAACCCCCAAAGGGGTTTGCGGCAGCTTCCGTGAGGGTAGCTGCCATGCCCATAATTCTTATGACGTCTTTGAAAAGGTACATACAAGTACCAATGGTACATATTTTCAAGCTCTTGATAAAACTTACTTTTTCGGTACTAACTTTAGAGTGAAATTTTTCCTATGCAGTATTGTATTGGGCAGGAATCATGTTCAGTAACTGTAGCACCTCCATTATTTGGGGGAGATCCGTGTCCGAATGTTATGAAGAAACTATCGGTGGAGGCAATTTGCAGCTAATGACCCAGATAAGAGATTCAAAGCAAATGAATAAAAAGATGTTTGGTTTTAAATTTAGTCCCTTTTTGTTGTTACAAAATACTTGCTTCTTCTGGAAAAGTAACCAGCATAGATGATCCAAGATCGCCACGGCCTATTGTTTTTGCGGCTCTGCCATGGTGAAGTTGTACAAATATACAACACACCAATTGGTTCAAAGCCCCTATATAGATTTTGAAGATGATTGCGGATAAGATTATAATTAATGTATATAGCTTTCATTTATGTTCCTGTATTTGCACAAAATGTAATGCGAAAATTTCGTATACAAGCACATTGAGACTGGTGATAAGAAAACGAGTCCATGCGCTTGCATTGTGTTTTTTAGCGTTAGAACATGTAAGCTATTGGCTTTCAAATTTTTATTTTCCTTATGTAAACTTCTCTTCGGGTAGCAATTATTTTATTGCGCTCTCCATGTATTATTAATATAATATTTCATCAAGCTTCTCTATTTTTTGTGTTTTGCATTTTCAAATGTCTTTTTATGCCAAGGCCAACACAATTTTCTTTTAGTCAACAATTACCACCACCACAGACGGTGGAACATAATAAAAAGTTTGATAAATACGGCTATAAGAAATCTTCTCATTACAAGAAAAAAGGATGCCAATTCAAATGTTTCTAATTAATTTTATGCAGAGTTGTAGGAAAAGTCAATAATATTATTTGGACAACAGAAAGAAAGAGAGCAGTTACCAAAATATTAATGAGATCTATAATGCGTACAATAAATAAAATATTAACTTTTTTATTTTTAACCGTAAGAGCAAGTAATAAGGAACACGATGAACTTAAAAGCGCTTCCACTAAATGGTTGGTGGATCTGCGGTGATGTACAAAAGAAAGAAATAATCGATTTGACAAACAAATAAGACTAGTGGAGACGAAGCTCAAACTGATAATTTTATTGATATTAAACTGAGAATTACAAAAGGGAGTACAAGGGAAGAGAGATAAGAAAGAGAGACAGAAAAGAAAGAGAAAAAATCAAGCTTGCTTATACAATGAATCTACATCCCTGTTTATACAAATTACAAAGGGTCAGACTTCAAGCTATTTTAAGTCCGTAGTGGGACGTGTCGTGAGAGCATGCGTGTGCTAGATTGTATGCAATCGTGCGGTCCTTGTTCACCTTTAAAAAGTTTTAAAAGTCTTTTGTATTTTTGCGTTAGCAGAATCCTTCTTTATAAAAGGTGTTAGAATAAATTATTTTACAAGTCCTTTTCCTTTATACTTAGGAACACTTTCTTTAGAATCCTTATCGGAATTTTTTTCTTTTTCTTCTTCTTCTCCAAGACTATCAATCCATTGTCCTACATTAAGTCCATCCAGATAGTCTTCCATATATTCATTAAGGTTTACATCATCTAAATTTTCATCCTCATCTCTATTAGAGGACATAGGTTTAGCAAACTGAGCTTTAGAAGAGGTGGACATATCGTCATCGTCTTTTAGAAATTCTAATTGTGATTGCAATGCATTCAACATTTCTCGCTTAATTTGCTGGGCTGAGGCATTTGGATATTTTTTATTTAAAAATGCAACTAACGGGGTTTTAAACTCTTGTTTTACAAATCTATCATGCTCTTGAGCTCTTTTTTCTTCTTTCATGTATCGATCATAATCTTTATAATTAGCAATGTCCTTATTTATTTTGGCCAATAAATTTGGATATTCAAATCTTGGCCATCATTTATAATATAAATCTCGGGCAAGTATAAAAAGATTGTGCTTATTTCTAATGGAAAAAGTCCATTGGAAAATCCATGGTATAGAATAGTGTCCCAAAAATCTTAATAGAATCACATTGGTGATAGGCTGAGTTTCACTAATATGCTTGAGATGTATAAAAGAATATTCTTTAAAAACAGGCCGTAAGTTTTCTGGTAAATAATCAGCCTCGGGACCATATTTAATAAACCGGTTGTAAAACCAATAAAGGAGAGCTTTAAGGTCCACCGATAGTTCTCGTAATGCTTCAAAACGAAACCACCAAGTATGTGTATTATAGGAATTTTGATATAAAAAGGCTTTGGACTAAGCCTCTATATAATCCCAATAGTTATACCCATTATATTCCTTTCTATAATTTTGCAAAATCCTCGCTCTAGTAGGATTTACTCCCCAATCTTAAAGGCTAAGGACCCCAATAATAAAAGCTTTAGAAAAGTGGATCTCAGATTTACGAGCTCCAGGGTTTAAATTGATCTGTGTAATTTTTACAGACTATGTTTCTTTTAAAATAGCCTCATAATATTCCTGAGTTTTTTGATTTATAACGGGAAACTCCTGGTAAAGTTCGAAGTATTGTTTAGAAAGAGCAATAGGATTATAAAACATTTTCTTACCACTATCTTTTAGAAAGATAACAAAATCTTGGAATGATTACTTTAATGGAGTAGTTGGAGCTGTCTTTAAAATTTTAGTGAAGGATGAAAAAGATGCATCATGTTTAGAAGTCTGTGATTTAGAATCCAATGGGCTTCTTAAAGAAGAAGTTGGTTTAAAAGGTGGTCTCTCGCATCCTCTACCTCTTTGGGACGGAATTATAGTTTAGAAGTACCTTATTAAGAATTCTCAGGTTAGAAAATTTGGGAGAAAATTAGTTTTTCCTTTAATATATTCTATTTTAAAATCAAATACAGATAAAATGGCCTGCCATCTAGTAAATATATGTTTAGAAGCAGGGTTCTTAACATCTTTTTCTAGAACATCTTTAGCAACTTTACAATCAATACGCTATAGAAATTCTTGATTTAAAAGGTTATCTTGGAATTTAAAGATGCAACTAATAATAGAAAGCATTTCTTTCTTTCTTTATAACATAATAGTTTAGTTGGGCATTATTCCATTTTCCTAGTGTGAATCGGGAAAGAACCTCTTTTCACTATTTTTAAATTTTTGGTTTAAAATACCACCAAAACCAATGTCTGAAGTATCAGTCTCAACTATTTTAAAACTATAAGGGGATACAAGTGCTAAACAAGTCAACTTTTTAACTTTTGATTTTATAATTTTTACAGCTTTAGTATGGCGCTCACTCAAAGAAGAGAGATTCTTTCTTAATCTTTCATATAGAGGAGCACAATCAATCGCTAAGTTTTTATAATAATCTGTTATATAATTAACACTCTGCAAAAACCTTTGCAACTGGCTATTTTCAAGAATTTGATCTAGGAATTTATCAGCAAAAGCTATAGAACGATTTATAGGAATAATCTCGTCATTAGATATCTCATGGCCAAGAATTTATTTTTTTTGTTTGAAATAAAACCATCTTTTTAGTAGAAATAGCCAAACTAGCTTTTTTAATAACATTAATTAAGATGTTTAAATGTTTAAAATGTTGATCAATATTTTGAGAAAAAACCAAAATATCATAAATATTGACTATAGTAAAAGTAATATATAGATTAAAAATATTATTCATAATATTTTAAAATTCAGATGGAGCATTTTTTAATCCAAAAAGCATAACGTTCCATTTATAATGTCCAAACGGAACTGTAAAAGCCGTTTTATATTTGTTTTATTTAGTTATTTGAATTTGCCAATAGCCTGACTTTAGATTAAATTTAGAAAATACTTTAGCCATTTGTACTCTGGCTAATAAATCTTTTTTATTAGGAGATGGATATATAATCAACTGAAGAGCTTTATTTAAAGGCTTATAGTTTATAACAAGTCTAGGAGCTCTGTATTCAATTTCAAAAGTTTTATTTACATAAAAAGTGGTACAACTCCAAGGAGAATAGCTTTTTCTAATAAGTTTTTTGTCTAATAAAGATTGTATTTCATTTTTACAATATTCCAATAGCTCATAATTCATTTGTGCGGGCCTAGCTTTAGTAAGGATCTTACTTTAAAAAAAATCTTTTTTATATGGAAGAGGCACAATATACTGCTTCCTATCCCAAAAAGCATTTTAAAATTTGTACATCTTGTTTTAAATAATTTATTTGTTTTTCTTTAAAAAATATGTGTTCTTTTATAGCATTGATATTTTTAATCTAAAAAGTAGTTATAAACTCAAAAATAATGTCTCTACCCTCAAACTGGGTTGAAATACCTTTAGGGTGTGTTTGGCAACCCCAATTCCACACTATAGAATTGGAATTGGGAGATGGTTTTAAAATTCTATTGTTTGGACATGTTAAAAAGTATAGTTTTGGAATTCTACTAGAATTCTAAAACCACAAATTATAAAGGATTGAATTCCATAAAAATAGTAGAGTTTTCTAATTCCAATTTTTATTGAATTGTAAAAAATAATATTAATAAATAATAATAATTCACCATCACCACTCATATCACCCCCACCCCCATACACCCCCACCTCACCCCACTCCAGCAGCAGCAAACCTACCCCCCCCCCCCACAAAAGCAAGCCTTCACAGGCTCACAATGCCCTCTGTTTCAGGAAGAAAAAAAAAGTAGCTACACACACACACATACATATACATATATATATATATATATAAATTACATATGTACACTTGCAACCCCCCCACCTCACCTATTTAATCTTTCTCTTTATAAAAGACTTTTACATATACAAGTATATATATTACATAAATGTACATACACAATAAATATAATATATATATATATACATATATGTATACAAAGTATATATATTAAATGAATCTCAGCTATCACCGCCTTATTGTTTATTTGAAATTTCAAATGAATTTTACAATTTAGCCAAATAAATAAATTTTGAATTCTATTAGAATTTCAAATGAAAACTATATACAATCCAAACAATGGTATTGCAATTCAATAGTATTGCAATTCTTGGAATTGTAATACTATAGAATTACAATTCTAATAGAATTCTAAAACTATGCATCCAAACACACCCTTAGAAGTTACTATAAAAAGTTCTATAAGGCTTAAAAAAAGAGTTTCTAATATTATTCTTTGAGAAAGATTTTTAACAGAATAAAGGTAGAGGGGACATAAAGTCCATCATTACAAATATAGATATTAAAAAGTTTAAAGTTTATTTTAAGTTTAGAACTGTTAGCGATGGTAAGGGTTTGGATAGTTTTATCAAAATAATGTGGAGGGACTAAACTTTCACGAATATAATTATATCCGCTCCATTATCAACAAGAGTTATATCCTTTAAAACAAAGTTTTCGTTAATAATAATAGTAATATTTATATACCATTTTTGAAAAGTAACTTGATCAATAATCTATAAAAAGTTTTGTTCTTCTTCAAAGACTGGAATCACTAAAGGGGAGGCATTAGAAGAAGTTTAAAGGGCTAAAACACAACCTATAATCTCCTGAACTACTTTTTTCAAAATATTTGTTTTTGATTTTAGATCAGAAAGAGAATATTCATTTTTAGGAGTATCTGCTTATTTAAGATCATCAAAACCTTTTGTAAAGAGTAAGGTTCATATTTCGGAAAAAGGATTATTTTCTTATTCAGATTTAAAAGTAGAAATATAATATTATATCAATTTTCTTTTTATAGAATGATCCTCAATTTTATCAATACTATCAAGTATATATTGTTCATCTTTAGAAAGAACGTTAATGCTTAAACCATTAGCTTCTATAATAGCTCTATAATAATCTGAATTATAAGTGCACACATGATCAGATTTAGAACTCTCATCAGAAGATGAACTAATATCGTCAATTTTTAACTCACTCATCTCACTTATAAAATCCTTATTTTCATCATCTAAAGGATTTAAAAGAACATTTATAAGTTGTTTTCTTACTGATCTCATTCATTTTTTTTTAGTCCAGCATTTATTTGCTTAGTGGCCTACCTTACCACACTTTTTACAAACGATATTATTAGGATTAAAAGATCGTTTAAAAGAACGCCCAGTTGGTTTACAAGAAGTAGTTTTATTAAAAGAACTGGTATTTCTTTTAGTTTTCTTTTAGAATATATACTTTTTACGCGGTTTAGAAACTCTTGTAGATTTAGAAGAAACTTTAAGATCAAGGTCGAATTGATCATAAAATTTGCCTATTTCTTTTCTTTTAGTTAGATTTTAGGATTTTAATTGTGCTTTTAGTTTAATGTCATTGCATAAGGTTAAGCTTTCTGCGATGCATTCACTAATTAAAGCCCTATAAGTATAATGGGAGTAAGGAATAGAAGCACCACCATGTTTACGAGTAATTTGATTTTTAACCTTTTAAGCGAAAAAAAACTGGTAATCCTGCAATAAATTTTTCTTTCCAGAAATCAGCATTAGCGTATTTTCTAAGTATTACTTTAGAAAGAAAGTGTCTTTATACCAATGAAAATTAGTTAATGTTAAGCATCTAAGATTTATAAGCAAATCTTTACTTCTATCTAAGGCTTCAGGATTATTTCCTAAAAAAGCAATAACAATAACCGACAGTGGCGGATGCACGTTCACGTGAGGGTGGGCAGTTGACCACCTTCACTTTTATAAAGTTATACATTTTTAGATATATGAGATTTTTTGACCACCCATTTCTTTTATTGTCTTGTAGAGAGAGAAAAAGAACAGTGAAAGTCGTGGGGTTCTGTACTTCTCTTCCTAATTTCTTATATTGTCTTCTAGAGTCAGTAGAGAGAGAAAGGGAATGGTGGGTTTATGTACTTCTCTTCCTAATTTCTTATATTGTCCCATAGAGAAAGAAAGAGAACGGTAGGAGAAATTCACCCAAACTCCATCACGGTTTCTGACTTTCTGTACTTTTCTCCTTCATGGCTTTGCTGGCGAATTTCGATTTCCGAGTGCGTTTTTCTACATGACTTCATCTATGTTCTCTTCCTAATTTCTTCTATGCTTTTTTTTCTTTTTAATTAGTTGTATTTATTTAACCTCCATGACTATTCTCTTCCAAAAATTTAATCTCCACAACTCCATCTCTATTTTGATTGATTAAACTGAAATTTGGAATTTAAGGATATATAATTAAACTGAAATTTGCTTGATATAATTGATTAAGTTGAAATATATAAATTTTTATTTTTAGGTATGGATAAATATAGAATCTCCATAACTAGTCAACATTGACTGGTCGTCAATGTTGACTTTGCCCACCCCACAAAAAATTCCTGGACACGCCACTAATAACCGATATTAAAGAATAAAGTTCATTAGGCTTATCAGAAGGTTCTTGAAGAAAATAGGTCTCTACCATCTTCAAGTTTAGTAGTGACAGTAATTTGAACAATTTTAACATAATTTAAAATCTCATTTCTTTGTATTTCGGTTAAAACATTATCCCACCAGCCATAAAGTTGGCAAGTAAAACCAACAACTATAAATTCAGCGATTTGTTTATCTGTATTACCAGTGGCTTTACAAACAGTAGAATACATAGTCATACGATATAACTGAGTCAAAATAACATATTTAGAAAGGCCGTCAATACCCCATTCGTAAATATTTTTAGCACTAAAACATGTAGTTGGAACATTTATATCTTCTTCAAATAAAATGTCCTGGGAAATGGACCTAGGATAATAATATTTTCCAAGAGCCAAAGGACTTGTTTAGAAGTTCCTTACTTGAAATTAACTTTATTAGCCTGGATGTTAAAAAGATCAGTTTGAAATTTAGAAACATTAGAATATTCAGATTCAATATCCAAAAAATCTTCTTCTTTAGTAATTAGTAAAACTTGTTTAGAATCAAAATTTAATTTCATTTTGTCAAGTTTTTCAGTTAGAGCGTTTATAATTTCTTGACTCTGTTTCGACTTACCTAATTTAAAACCTTAAGAGAGATCAATTTGAGGTTTTATAAGAGACGTAAAAAAAATTGTTTCTTCAAAAACTTTATCTTTTTCTTTTTGCTTATTTTTAGAAATATTCTAAATATTATCGATAGCTTGCTCAATACGAGCAAGCTGAGAACCAAGAGTTTGAATATAAAGGTTAGAATAATTATTTTGTTTAATAATGCGTTCCATACCCTCGAAAAGTGGAGCATTAACTTAATCAGGAAAGGTAGCGAACGCTTTAACATCTAGACTTTTATTTTTGTCATTGTTAATTTTTCGTAACTAAGGAGGGGGGGGGTGGGGTATAGCCCTAACCATACCTGATTCTGTATTCCAAGATTTATAAAAAATTTCAAGGGTATTGATTTCAGGAAAATCGACCTCATGTTTGATAATATGTTCATAAAACCAAAAAGTAAAAAGTACGACCTTTTCATGTTTTTCGATATATTCATAAAATAAATCTTTGAATATATACTGTTGTTTATCGGCGTAAAAAGCAAAAAAAATATTTTCTAAAATCGTTATACTTTTCTTGGAAAAATTCTTTATTGATCTCATTTCTATCATATACAAAAGGCTCAGAAATAGTAACAACATTTATAGAATTAATGTTTGGGTGATTTTATTTCTATCCGCCAAATCTTGCAGTTAATTCACATTGTTAAGTTAATCCGCATTACATGTTAAGTTAATCCGCGAGCATGGATGAACTGATAAAAAATATTATGAATTTAATTTTATAAATATTTTTTTAAATAATAATTTAATATGAAAATATCTACTAAATTAATAAGTATAACCACTTTAAGAATTTAGATGGGTAAATTTTAATTAACTTTGCAGTAAAAGAATAAAAACAAAATTTAACCCATTTTCCCTTACGGTTTTAACGATTCTCACAGTGTCTCTTCTTCTTCTTCTTCTTCTTCTTCTTCATCCTATCACAAACCCTATATTAGTTTCATATTCTTTAAATCACCAAATCTGTATTCCAACCTTAAAAACCTACACCCATAATTTCGAAAATCTTAAACTAATTTGGTTTTTATATTATGTCAGTCTAACTCACAATACGAAAGATTAAAAATTTAAATTATACCAAGTTTCTTATATCATGTTTAACTTTTAGACTAAATAATTATATTATTAATTATAATGTTGGGGGTTCCAAAAGATTAATGAATAAAAAAATTGTAAATTATTAATTATAATGTTGGGGGTTCCAAAAGATTAATGAATAAAAAAATTGTAAATTACTGGACAGGGTCTATTTGCAACGCAAGCTGAAAAAGTTGGTCATCCCCTCTTATATATATATATAATACACACTATATATACTTGGTCATTCTTTCACTCTGTTTTTTTTTGTGTGTGTGTGTGAGAGAGAGAGAGAGAGAGAGAATGGCGTCTATTCGATCAACACAAGCGCAGAAGTAACCTAAACCGTTCAAACTTATTGAAACGTAAATATGAAGTTAATTAAAAGGAATTATATTTAGATTAGGAATGTTAATTATAAGGAATTATATTTAGATTAGAAAAGTTAATTAAAAGGCTTTATATTTAGATTAGGAATGTTAATAAAAAAGGAATCTAAAGTTATACAATTATAATTTAATTAAAATTGGTGGATATATTAATCAATTTTAAAAATGGTAATTTTGTGAAACTTCATTTAAAATTTTCATAATTTAAGGGTGGATGAACTGCAAGGTTTGGTGGATAGAAACAAAATCACCCTTAATGTTTATGCCTAAACCTACCATGTTAACACCAAGTTCAGGCATAGTGTCTAGCTCATTTATAACCTTGATTATCATCACTATTATTAGCAGGGTGGTAAACACCGTAAGGAATATTTTGTTTAGAATTTATAATTCCTTCAAATATAAAGTTATTAGCTTCAGAAGTGGTATTTATAACTAAAGAAGCAGGGGTATAAAACTCACTATGTTTAGAAGATTCAGCTATAGCATTGGCAGAAGTATAGAATCTTTCTCAACTATGGATTTTTTTTTTTTTGGTAATCTGGACAGGGCAAACAAGCTTGTTGAGAAATATAACATTTTGAAAATAGAATCAAGTTACATTCCATCCATCTCGAGAAAAAGAAAAAAATAATTTCCAACATAATATTATGCACTTGAGTTATTAGATGGTTAATTTTACGTAGGTTATGAGATTAAAGTTAGTTTATGATATCTTTGGACTCGGTTGCTAGCTTGTACGGTTCGATGAAACGTCCTTTTTTCGCACAAAAATAAATTAGGTTTCAGGTTTCCAAACATTCAAGATAACATAACTCTTATAGAGGGGGATGAAGGTTCTACTTGGCTTCTTCGGACTGAAAATTTCGCAGGTCTTGGCAACAGAAATTTCAAGTGAAGTAAAATCACAGGTAAACCTTACATATATATAGCACAGAAACAACTTCTAACAAGTACAATTTTCTCAAAAATAACCACCCTACCGTAAAAGAAAACAAGGAACATACAATCCAAAACTCCTCCCTCCCTCCCGTGTGCTAGTGCCGCACCATTTGAATAAGAAAGCTAGCTTTTGCAAAATTGGTGAAAAACTTCCACAGTAGCACTCTTATCCCTCTAGACCCATTTTTTAAACATCTCTCATTCACCAGTCCCAATAACATTTACTCCTCGCTAATATACTCAACAAACTGAATCTCTCTTTCCCTCTCATCCTTACATCAGTCAATCTTCACCGAGGAGTAAATCTTCCTTACAAACCATAAGCAAGCATAGAAACCAATGGTACCCGTCAACACAAAGAAACCGTAAGAAGCAATTGACATATACCCAAAGTAGAGGATCCCTGAAACCAGCTTTGTGATTTCCAGCTTGGTGAAGAAATAGAAAACGGAGTAAAGGAAGAGGTACAAAGCAGATGAGCCAGCTGTAAGGTAAGCCCTCCACCACCAGTTGTAGTCTTCACTGCACAACTGGAAGTAGCAGAGCACAACCGTTATTTCTGCACACGTGATTATTAAGATCACAAAGACTATGAAGAGGAACCCAAATATATAATAGAACTGGTTCAGCCATATGGACGTCAATATGAAGAATAGTTCGATGAAAACAGCTCCAAATGGAAGAATGCCTCCTATAAGTATCGAAAAAATCGGCTTCATGTACCAAGCTTGCTCCGGTATCTGTCTAGGAATCTTGTTTGTCTTAACCGGGTCTTCAATTGCCGGTTTTTTGAAACCCAAGTAACTGCCCACAAACACCAAGGGGACTGATATGCCAAACCACAAGCATACAAGAGCAAACATAGTCCCAAAGGGTACTGCTCCAGAAGATTTTTCACCCCAGATTAGAGCGTTCAGTACAAAGAATATTACAAACAGAATTCCGGGAAACATGAACGCAGTTTTCAAAGTAATTATTTTCCACTCGGTGCCCTTGAACATTTTGTATAAACGGGCAGAGGAATAACCGGCAAATAAGCCCATAAAGACCCACAAGAGAACCATTGCAGTCATAAGCCCACCTCGGTTGGACGGGGATAAGAAACCCAGTAACGCAAATATCATTGTCACAAGGGTCATTGCAAAGATCTGAACACCTGTGCCAACATAAACACATAGTAAACCCGACTTTTCTGGTGCCCTAAAAACATCTCCGTGAACAAGCTTCCATCCCGTTTCTTCTTGAGCTTCATCTTGGGTTTCCAATTGATTATAGTTTGCAATATCTCTGTATAGTGTTCTCATCATGATCATGGCCACCATGCCAGAAAGGAAAAGGACAATCATCAGAGAGTTTATAATAGAAAACCAGTGAATCTGATCGTCATTCATTAGGAGATAGGTGTCCCAACGTGATGCCCATTTGATATCACTTTCCTGTAAAAGAAAAAGCAGGTGAATAGATCATGTAATAACCACTACAGAATTGTATAAAGGAGGGCAACATGCCCTACAGTTTCATAAGGGAGTGAGTACCTTGAACGAAACATCATACGTAAATACGACCTCCTTGCCAGTATCAACTTCCTGTGGAACAGTGCTACCTTGAATTATATTTTTGGTGTTTTGGTTGCATGTTGTCAGCTGAGGGTTTTTCTCATCCCAATCCTTGTACTCGTGGTTTATACTGATACAACAGTCAAGTGAGAAGGCTCGAATTATGTAAAGCAAAATATTAATAGACCACATAAATTAAGCCAGCTTAAAAAACCATTTTGCATAATGAAAGTCATCTTGAAAATATTTAAATATAAACATCCAGAGCCATCTTACGGAACATGTAAGATTCAAACAGAAACCCTAATACAAGAAAAAATACAGTGGACAACAATTCCTAACAAAACCAAAATTTAAATTCTTCCATAATTTCTGCAGTTAAACCATTCCCCAATGAACCAAACCCTTGGAATGCAAAATATGGTTCCCAGGTAAAGTTTGTTTGCTCTCCTAAAAAGATAACGGAGAGACTTTTAACATGCTTAATGTATTTAAAAGAAAAATAAAACATTTACCGACTGGGGTTTATTTTATCGTATAATAAAGCCATGTATGTAATGGAACACAAATTGGTCCGTTCCCAATGGCAAAAAAAGAAAAGAAGGAACAAGCATGAAGGACTTTGAAAAACATAAAGTGTGAAGCTGAAAATGGAAATGACAGAACCTGTTAGGAGTCACTTCAAACCCAACAATTCGAGCAGAATCAGTCTCAGGATCCTTGTGATACATCACTCTAAAGCTCAAGTGGTTATTGATAAAATACTTTTCCTCTTTGCTCTGCAGAAGCAAATAAATGCATAAAGATCATATATTTCAGGGCATTCAGCTATAACAAGAACCTTCAGCTGCTGAACTTACTCCTGCATAATTTCCTTTGAACCCAACGCGGAAACCATGTTCATAGGTGGTTGACTGGCTGCCATCCCTCCTTTGTCTAAGAACAGCAACTGGAAGGTTATCCAGAATCCTGCTCTCCACATTATAGAATAATAAGACAACAGAAAAGCAAAACAAAAGCATCAATCTAGTATAAACAATTTAGTTGCAGCATAATTATATTTATGTATGATGAAAAGGAGAATGGTCGCAGAGATAATAAAGGAGAAGCATTCAGCCCTTACATGTTAACTCGGTATTCATCATCAATTTTTTCCTTAAATTTTTTTGCATATTCAGCAGTGAGCTTTAGCCGACACCCCACTTTGCATGGTAGGTCCTCCCTCATTTGAAACTGAGATGGAGTTGAAAAAAATCAAGCCGCATAAACATTGTAACATACAAAAGGAAAAAAACAAAAAACAGTTCAACATTAAAAGAAGATATTCAACCAGAAATACAATAGTAAAAGGGAAATTCAAAGATACTCACGGTATAGACCGAATTCTCTATGCGATCACCTCGGAGGACCTCGCCCAAATTTTCTGCACTGTTCATAATTTTGGAGGGCTTGCAGTAGTTCAAGAAGTAGTAATCATATGGAAGTTGCGTTTTTGTAGACGATAGCTTGTTGACTTTAACTTGAAGCGGATCGCCCTGTTAAAAGGGGAGATACCAACAATAGAGGGGAAAGAATTACAAATTATAAGTAAATTGTAAAGAGCTGCAGAATCACAGTACTTTGACTTCAATGCAAACAAGGGGAAAAGGGTGGGAGAGTATACAAGACAAATTCACATCTTGGCAGGAAAAATCAAGGCAAGAAATAAGTTATCGAAACTAGAAATTTGTATAAGGCCGAGTTTAGGGTTCTGCAGGTTGAAGATGCTTAGCGGTGGGTAAACCCACCTCCATCAACCATGGAGGGGACAAAGGGAAAACGGAAATCAACTCAAGAATGATCACGCCAACATAGCAAAATTTGAAAGAATTTTAGAATTGAAGCATCAGTCAAATATCCCCCCAACCCCACCAAAAAAAAAAAAAAACTAAAACCCTAGATCGACACCAAATCCATGCATAACATTACATAAGAAAGAAGTGAATTAAAAAATATATATAGATATAGATAGATCGATCCAAATCCGTACTGATCAGAAGACAAGAAAAAAAAATCATAAATGGAAGAAATTGATGTTAGAAAACAAACTTAAACGCAAAAATAGGAAGCAATTAGAAGTGGAATTTCGTAGATCCCGTATAAGTGTTGAAAAATAATAAGTGAATAAATTGAAGAAAAAACGTGAGAGAGAAAGAGTGTGGTGGGGGGATAGGAAGAAGGTTTATATAAAACGTACCCTTTGAAAATCGCGAGGAGCGACACCAGGTAGATAAAAGGAGTTTGCAGATGAGAAGATTAGGAAAAAGAGACTGACGATGAAGATGCCGGAGACCCGACTCGACTTCCCCATCTTCTTCGATCTCCAACAGACTGAGAAGTGAGACGAGATGGAGATGGAGATGGAGATGGAGATGAAGACACTACACGGATCGATCTTATTATTAGTCAGCCACTAGGCCCCAAAGGGTCGTAGAGGAACAGATTTGGTTACGCACCATCGCCTTTGGTAATAATTAATCAACACAATTACCGTTTGTGACTTTTTTCTCCATTTGTTTGTTGAATTGTTGCCAGTTGTGACTACCAGCGTGTGACGCAACATATATTACAATGCGGTTACTTTTTCGTACCATCTTCATTGAATATGATAAAATGACTTTATTTTTTCTTACAAGGAATAGTATATAAGATAAAAAATGAATAAATTTATTATATTATTAAATTTTAATTATACGAGTGAACCACACTCGTATGAGTCATACGAGTGAAGAAAATTCGTATTTTCTCTTAAAAAAATATTCATACGAAAGTTGCTCATTTGTATGAATCATTTTTATTATTTTTATTTTAAAAAGAAAATACCACATACAAGAATGGCAGCTTCGCATAGTTATTTCATGATTAAATATATATATATATATATATTACAATCAGCCCATACTATTGTGGGAGCTCCGTATAGCTTCTCGTGTTAATATTTTTTTTTTATTTTTTTTTTAATATCCTCATACGAGTGTGGGAGTTTCATATGGATTTTTTTTTAAGCACAAAAGTGATACGGGTGAAACAGCCTCATATGACTAATTTTTTTTACTATTTCCAATGTGTCCCGCTTTAAAACTTAAGAAGTTATATAGTAAATTTGGCCTAAATTTTACTCATTCCGGTGTGGATGCTCTTAGAACGAATGATAACAAATCTTAAATAATATCCTATTCTCGGCAACACTTTTACTTATACAAATTTCTCTAAGTAATGCTATCAATTTTTCACATTTCACTCATTCTCTAATACATATAATTAAAGTTTAATTATAATTAAAAATAATCTCTCAACTTAATTAATTAAAAATAATCATTATCACACCAAAAACAAGCAACTCCCAAAAAAAACATTTCCGTCTCAGCAAAAGAAATTAAAAGGACATCTCCATCTCCTCACAAACAATTCCATATCCATCTACTCAATTGAAAGCAGAAACCTAAGTGTATTCGTTAAAAAAAATTCAAGAAAGTTCTTCAACCCTAATCTTCAAAATTAATGTAAAATTTTAAAATGTTAGAAATTGTTTGTTAAAGTTTAATGATTTACTTTACTCGTACTGCTAAAACTCTTAAATTGGATCTATATGCAACTGGACTCTGTTGCCCGTAACCGAGTATGGTTAGTCACTCTCAGTATATCACAACCGAACAAGGTCTAAAGCACACGGTTTTTCAAGGCCGAATGAAAATATTGATACTCATCAATTTAACCTTTAGTGGGATTTTCATTCAGTTACTCTTAACCGAGTAACATGCGTAGCTACTCATCCCTCAAGAATCGAGTGAATCTTTTTGAATCATGCACATAAATAGCCATATTCGCTAGCTCATAACTGAGTGTAGGGGCCTGTAACTCGATTACGGGGAACCGAGTGAGCTTCCTTTGTGTTACAGGCAATTCGCATTGTGTTGTTTGCGTATATATTTATTCCGTATGTTATGCAAAAGATATAAATAATGAAACAAAATAAAAACATGCCTACTCTCTTCAATTAATTCTTGCTTTCTTGGTAAGCTTCAATTGTTTCATGGTTTCTCTATTTTCTACTAATGTTTTAACTTAAAGTTATTTTGGGATTAAAGTTTGTTAAGTTGAACTTGTGTTGCATCAATGAAAGTTTTTGGTGGCTGTTTTGGTCCAAGTAAAATTTGTTGTTAGTTGAAGATGGTGAAAAAAATTTGGAGGGAAGTTAAATATGGGAAGACATTTTTTAAATGCATTGAATGTGGTGTAGTTTAGTTAATTATATAATTAGCGGGTTAATTAATTGTTGTGTTAAATTAAAAAATAAATTGGGTGAAAATAACAATTGAGCCTCTTTTTAAGTGGGGGTGTTAAAAAAAATTATGGGGGCCAATATTACCACTCTTTTTTTATTACTTGGAAATAATCTTGATTTTAGAAAATATGTGAAAATGTCGGAAATGTTTACTTTGCGTGAAAATTAAACCATCTCTCATTTTTGCAATTATTAGAATTTGTTTAAATCTAAAGATTATGAATATAATAAAGAGTAGGTCCAACTACGCTTGAGATCTAGTGGGAAAACAAAAAGGCCAAAATCTGATTTAGAGAATTGACACTCTTATTAATCTATATTCCATAAACTAACCATTTTAATAATTCATCATACCTCTTAAACAAACATCTTATAAACAAACACCAAATTAAAAGTTACATGCCTACTTCTATTTTTATTCTTATTCCATAACACCTACTTCTATTTTTATTCTTAATCCATAACACTGCGTTTGACGCGTATGATAAGAGAAGATGATATGATAAAATTATATCTTAAGTTTGTGCTCGATAGGATTGGATATTCTGGAAAATTATTTATTCTACTAAAACTTCTTATCACATTGAGAAATAGATTAATGAATCACACCTAAAAGGTGTGATTATTTTTTTATGTCCGGATATGATTAAATAATTATATCTAACTCTCTAATCTGACGCATCAAACACACTTTAATAATACTATTTTATCCGGTATTTCACAAGATAAGAGGGTAAGTGAGATAATATTTTCATGTGAGCTATCATGGTCGGTGATATATCAAACATAGGATAAGATAAATGCATCTTATCCCTCTTATATCAAACATAGGATAGGATAAATACATCTCATCCCTCTTAGTATCATACAAGGATAAATTTATTATATTTGTTCCAACACTAAAAATAATAAAATTATCCTATGCTGCCCGTCAAACATGCCTAATGAGTACTCAGAATGAGAATTAAATAAAAAAAATATTGGAAAACAGTACCATTACTTCATACATGATGCCTTAATTAGACGTAGAAGCCTTAAGACTACAAAATTTTAAACTGGAATTGTTTACCTGAATTTCTACATTAAATTATTAGTTAAGATTCAGAAGCATGTAAATTTATTGTTTTCCTATACGCCATCACCACACTTCGTGTGGAAAATGGATGAGAAGAACAAAAGGGAAAAACAAGTGGCAAAAATAAAACAACAAAGAATTTTATTTTATTTTTCCCATTTTTTCTAGAAAAAGAACCATTTAATATTAAACACATATGATTAAGAGTTTAAATATATGTTCAAAAATCAGAATCTGTCTCATATTCAAATCTCAATTTTGAGTATACTTATCCGAATTGATATTTGGAAAAGAGGATTTGGATAATGTTTTTAAATATCCGAGAAAACACATAAAGATATGGATAATAATAGTATTCGACCTGGATAATCCATATTCGCTATAATTTAGTATATATAATGTGTATATATATATATATATATATATTTATATACATTCTCTCACCCTTAAAAAAATCAAACAAACTTAATTTGGTATTCACAAGCTAATCTAATTACCAAAGTTTTTAAACTAAATAAAAAAAAGATTAAAAAAGGTAAAAGAAGAAGAAAGACCTAAGTCTTTTATAAGTTACAACATACTCTCTTCGTCTCAATTTAATTGTTTACTATTCCATTTATAGATGTTCCAAAACAGTTGTACACTTTTCACATTTAGTATGTCATGAATTATATCAATTTTTTTATTTCTAATATTACCCTTTAAGCTCCCCACACTTTTTTTATTTTGAATCCCGTCAATTTTTTTATGAGAAGAAAAGTAAAGAACATTTTTAAAATTAAGTATTTTCTCTTGAAGTAATTATTATATCTCCTTTAATTTTTAATTTTTCAAAGTGTAACAATTAAATTGAGACTGAGAGAGTATGTTACTTGATAAAATGAAAAGTTAAAGATCATGTCAATTTTTAATTTAAATTTATGTAGTAGTTATCTTATAATATAATGTGAATCTTATCTTGTTATATAGCATAAATAAATAAACTCATCATTTAAGTTCAAAGTTTACTATAAAAAAATTTATCAATTTTTGACATGCTTTATTTTACTTTTCTAGTTATAATTTATAAAAAATTACGTCTTAATTAATAAATAAAATAGTTATATATAAAATAGTTAATATATATATATATATATATATATTTAACATTGTGCTAAATTCAAGTAATTCAATAGGATAAGGTTAAAAATATACAAATAAAGATTTTGATAGTATAATTAAAACAAATATAAGAATTATAAAAAATATAATATCCGGTCCGTATCTTATCCATTCACACCTGTACATATCATGTAACACTAACGATTAAGATATCAGAAAAGAACGAAAAAAAACAGTGATTTATAAATTTACTTCCTAAGATGATTTCCGTCTAAAAAAAATAAAATAAAACTTCAAATTAATTATAATAATAAAATAAAAGGTTGTTGCACATTTGTTTTGTACGTCTTCCTAACCAAACTCTTAAAAAGAAACATAAATTCTGATTTCCTCACACTACACGCAACTCTCCACACACATGGAGGCTGTCCAACATACATCAAAACAAAAGTCAGATGTCCACTGGACCAGGGATCAGTACACTCCACTAAAGTTGTGCATATCATCCCCAATCAGTTTCAAATGTATATATATATAAAACCTACTAAGTTTAAGCTTAAGATCAGATAAATTAGCAATCACTAAATCAGAGAAATTAGCAGAGCTTTCATCTCTCATATTCAAGGGGAAGGGCCACACTCAAGTATGTGAGAACCCATTTTCTCCAGCTCATCCAGAACATCCTCTTCTGGCCTATATATCAGATCTATCATCCTCCATAACTGCGCACCAAAACAATGACAAGATCTCAAGGATAATCAACACATGCAATATCAGCAAGCAATACCTACACAAATACTATCCCCCTAGATTAGTATATTTGATGTGTCCCAAATTAAGAGCTAAATTTTCATTTTTCAGGACCACCCCAAATTAAGAATCGCAGTTCCTTTTTGGAACGTAATCAATGTACAAAATCACAGGAAAGTTAGTTTGATTCTTGATCACAGATTATGTTAAAATTACTCCCCACTGGTGACTCTTAATTTTGGAACACAGCAGGTAAAATAATATTAGTTGCCTAGTCTCCACTAGTAATCTGCTCTTTAACACATCTCAGTGAAAGAGGGACCTTACAAATTAATGGATAGATACGAGGCTAATGCCTCTCATTTAATTACAATAATAAGTGAGGAAAGTAGTCAATATTACCTGTAGTGTACCACCCCCGCTAGTACTTTCACAATCATCAGACACGCTAACTATTGTCCACGGATCAGATGTATTCCAGTGGAAGTCAACCACCTTATCCCTACAATCATAAACATTAAAAATTCACTTCCCACAAGAGAGAGAGAGAGTATTGAGAAATTATGTATCAACAAAGTTTTGAGATACATCAAGTGCTCCTTCGGTTCGAGTTTTGGTTCATTCCGGGAATCCTAAAATGGTAAATTCACACTAGGAAGTCTCTTATAGTTCATGTCAAAAAGTTACATCATAAGTTGATGAAGCTCAAACTTGCCACGTAAAATTACCATTTTGAGTTCCAAGAACGAACAAAAACTCGAACCAAACAAGCACCAAATCTGTAAAGAAAAAAGTCAAGAAGCCAGTGAACAGATACCAAAGTTTAAATCATATGTTGATCTTTACAGTTGGGATCAAATGACAACAGAAGAATTACAAGCGTCTTAACTAAGGGAATGAAAAATAAAACGCTCTTCACAATGTTAAGTGCAGAATTAAGAGTCTCGTGAAAACACACAACATACAAAGAGAAAAAGAAAGATCTTTATATTATATGAATTTCATAGATTTGGTGAAGGCATTGGGTTTTAGATAGTGAGTTACTGGTAGATCTATTGATATGGTTTGGAGAAAGAATGATGGGAGCCATCAACAAGAAGGACGATGACATGAGATGCTAGCGAATTCCCAATTACTATAGGCTCTCATCAAGGATCAAAAAAAATTTATTACCTTCTCGCTTATGTCATGGATAAGTTGACTAGATATACAAGTGAGCAACGGTGTATTGTTATTTGCAGATAATATTGTTTCTATTGAGAAATCAAGACAGAAACCAATGATAAATAAGGAGTGTGAGAACAAAAGCACTTGAATAAGTAAAATATCATAGGGAGAGAGAGGCTAATAACAACTTTGCAAATAAAATTGTTTCTATTGAACACAATTTTACTATAAGTACCAAGTACAAACAGAGTAGCTCATGAAGCTTGAATCCAAGAGACACCTCAGACTGATTAGTTCTTCATGTAGGTTCAGTTATCATAGGGAGGGATAGACTACTAACAACTTGACTGAGAAGTTAAGCAGATTGGACCAATTGGAGAATTGATGTTGGCAAGTCATGTCGAATAAAGTGATTTTTATAAGCTGGCTCTAACAATGTGAGTCATTTATGGAGAAGTATGTCAGGCAATGCGAACCCAACACATTTATAAAACAAGTGTAGCAAAAGCCAAGAAGAATGTATGATAAAACTAGAATGCGTAAATGAGAGGGAAAAAAAAAACCTCCAGTCTGCATTGGAAACGATATTAATTTATTTTTTATTTTTTTTCTTATTTCAGTAGTTGTAGAAGGGCTTACTCAGATAAGGTACACAATATGGGAAGCAGACTACTAAAAATCAATGTTCTAAAAGGCGGGTTAGGCGGTGTCTGGGCGCTCCGATTAGTGCCTAGGGGGGTGTCTAGGCGCAAGGATGAATTAGGTGGGTAGACTGAGTTTTCTTTCTTCTCTGTTTTTCTTTTTTCTTTTATTTAAGGAGCTGCCTATTTTTCTTTTTGTTAAAAATTACCATTTAAGGAAATACATATAATGTATCAACCATCAAAAGCATCCATTCCTTTAATTGAAACCAAACCCTAGTCAGCAACCACAATTAGTAAAAGATGTAGGAAGAAAAATAGCTCGCTTTAGCTAATTACAAACTCACCATTCTACCTTACTTCCTCAAGCCTATCTTGAACTTTCTTCTCATTTTTCTTTTATAGTTGCATTTTCTTCACTATTATTATTTTTTAATTGTTGCTTGAAATAAATTGATAATTTCATATGGATGTGAACCTGTGGTTCAATTTTCTTTTTGCGTTACACAAGATTTATATTTAAAAATATTAAAAAAATGACCGCCTAGGCCCTCTATGGCCACCCTAGGTCCGCCTAATGCCTTTTAGAACCTTGCTAAAAATAAGAAACTCCGTACCTGTGCCCAGAATGTCGGAAGAATAGACCTGGGGGTGAATCAGGAGATTTTCCAGCAAGGTCTTGCTTTTTACTAATCTGAATAAAATAAAAAGCTCGTTAAAAAATGCAATTGAGGAGACGTCTCATGACTTATAAAGCAAATCCCATGCGGGTGACAATGTCTTTAACACACCCATTGCACTTTTAATCTGAATAAGATTAAAAGCCTGTTAAAAAACAGATTACAGTCTTTCCTAATTTTCTGTCGGTGCATGCTTTTCTAATGCATATGCTTGTACGATTGGATGATCTTCAGTTTCAATCGTCTTTTCCTCACTATGAGGACGATGCAGAAAAGATAAAATAAAAATCAAAGTTGCAACAGTAAAATAGTTCATTTGAACACCTTTTCATAATCCCAGATGTTCAAGATGCCATCCTCTGCAGAGCTTCCAAAGACGGAGGACTTGTCTGGAGACCACTGTATTTTTACAATATTTTTGTTATTTCCATAATGCATGTTCAAGCAAAAGCAATTTTTCAGCTTGGAACTATAGAAGGCTAAGGAAAGATAAGAGTATATCTTATATTATGATACCTGAACACAAAGGACAGCAGCACTGTGACCCTCAAATATGTGGACCGGGGATCCAACTCCCCCAGAAGTGAGGTTCCGGCGGTCAAACATTCGAACCGAATTATCGGCTGACCTGAAGAAATATCAGGTTCAATCTCAGGATATAAAAGTATTTTAAAGAAAAAACGAAACTATTTCAGTAATTTTTTAAACCTAAACTTCCATGCAGAAACAGAAAGTACGCGCAGAAATACCAATGGCATACTTTCTATGTCTACTGAAGTAATGAGACAAAAAGGACAGCACGAAACATATATATATATTACCCAGTTAGTATGAAGTTTGTGTCATGGGGATTCCAATCAACACAGTGAAGATCGGCATTGTGAGCTTTCTCAACCTGCAACACAAGCACAACCAATATCTCAGAAGGCATATCAGCATTAACCACAAAACAATGAACAAAAAGCAAAGGCAGATACAGGTGATGCCAAGCAATAGTAAGGAGGAGAAAGCACAGGAAGCCAAAGAGAAACATAGTGGAACAAAGTTTGGGAAAACATCATAACGATGGTAAGGCAACTCAAGAAAGTTCTATTCACAGATACTTTAAGTTGGCTGCATGCATCCTCCACTTGACCTCAATCCACATTATATATACCTTCCTCTTGTTCTTTCGAAGTCTTCAATTTAAAAAAAAACTAATAGGCATTGTTGTTAGGTTTGTTCAGATTCCATGTCAGAGCAATACTTTCTGAAGACCATGTTAGTCACCACTACGAATTTCTACTCCCTCCTGAAGGTCATCAAATTCAACTGGGAGAGTGAGTTGTATAGATGAAGTGTAAGAGCATCTCCAATAGGCTCTTCAAAGGACTATTTTGCAAATAATTTGAAGAGCCACATCATCAAAACAGGCTCCAAGAGAAGTGGCGAGAGAGACTCTTCAATTTGAAAAGGCTTTCTCTCACTTCAAATTTGAAGAGTGGATTCTCACTCTTCAAATGTTTCTTTTCATTATTTTAGGGTGGCGCTATTGCCACCCCCCAAACCTCTCTATAACACTCCTTTAAAAAAAATGAAGATTTTTACTAATGCCACACATCACCTTTTTTTTAACCCCAATTATCAACACTTAATAACCTCACACACCATCATCGTCATTACTCCAAGAAAGCAAAAAAAGCAAACAAGAAAGAAAGATTCATCCACTCGATCTCTTACCACCGTACCTCCACCACCTCATCAAATTCGAAAGGTAAGAGGCAGGTGATAGCAGAGTAACATGAGAGGTTGAGTTTTAACAATGGCAATATTAGAGTGTTAAATCAATGAAGCACAGCTGCATAACATGGTTTTAACATTGGTATAATTTTCAGTTCTTAGATATGAATGTTTGCTCAGTTGCGTTGGGCCGCAGAAGATGACTCCACTCGGTCTTAAGGGTCCGAGTTTGGTTAAAATTGTCAGTTGGTAACAGCCGAGCATGCATTGTTCCTTGAAAATCACGCTCGGTTATTTTAGGCCGAGCAACATACCTTCACACTCGGTGGATTCTGGCCGAGCAACGTTGAATGAAAATCTTGCTGGACTCCGCTTATCTATACCGAGTCCTTTGTTATTTAATCGGTTGCGTTAAGTTGGGTTAGCTTCGTATTAAGTTTCGGAGGTCGCTAATGGCGAAGAGTTTGGAGGTCCTTGATGGCGGATCGAAAGGTCGAAGAATAAAAGGAAAAAGAAGAAATGGAGGAAGAAGCAATTGAGCGGATTTAAAGGTAGATATCATACTTGGGGGTGGAAGGGAGTAAAGCATTGTACTTGGGGAGTGTTACAGAGACATTACGTGTTGGTGTTGTTGTTATACTTGGGGGTGGAAGGGAGTAAAGCATTGTACTTGGGGAGTGATAGACATTACGTGTGTGGCAATAGCCCACCCTTATTTTATTCAATGTGGTGGCACATCAAGGTAAAAAGGCGCTCTACTTTTTAAACTAAAAGTAAAGGAAAATATTAAAATAATCAAATTCGAAGAGTCTCATGGAGTGAGAGCGATTGGGCTAGCCTAGTTGGTAAGGCACTCAAATTCAGGAGAGGTCTTGAGTTCGAGTCTCATCCGGGGTGGGGAAATTTTCGTTATTATTGTAGTAGAGGTAAGAGACTTAGACCTTCCTTTTAAAAAAAAAGTCACTTGGAGTGAGTTGGAGACCTATTACAAAATTTGCTCTTCAAAATGTCACATAAGTCCACAAAGTACAATTTTGAAGAGCCTTTTGTAGATGCTCTAAGTGCACAACACTTTCGATGGGAGCATAATAATTCACTTAACCACATTTCAAAGTGTGTTTATAATTTAGTTTATATGAGAATGATAATGGGCTATTATGGGGGGTAGACAATTAGCGAGCTTGGGGTTGATGAAACAACAGCAAGTGATTAGCTAAACCCTATTCTCCCAAAAAAATAAACTTTCTTATAAATACATAGCTAATTCTCTTAATTCATGAGAACAAAGTAGTGACAGTTTACCTTGATGGCTGGAGTAGAGCCAGTTCTTGCATCCCACAGAATAAGGCAAGAATCATCCCCAACACTGCAGAACTCTTGGGCACTTCCGCAAAAAAAAGAAGTGAAAATCAGCAAAAGTTCAGAGAGTAAAATAAGATCATAAAAAGAGAAAGGATGTGTTTTCAGCAACTACTATGCACAAATCGGAAACTTGATATGACATAATACAATGGTGCGACATGATAATATTTTAGAATAAAGTAGAGTCCAGACATGTTGACAAAATAACACCCCTCTGCCTAAAATCGATAGTCTCACTTTCCTTTTCAGGATGTCTCAAATTAACAGTCACATTTCCTTTTTGGAACAAAATCAATGTACCAAATCTAAAATTAGTATGTGTCAAAAGAAGCTCTCACAATAGAATATAAGTTGTGTTCTTAACTGAAAATAATCAATGCATTTAACTGCTAACATGTCAGATACCTTGAGGGGCAGAACTGCACGTCTTCAACAGTATCCCCGTGCCCTTTGAAAATACCTCGTGCTTGAATGGAAGGACCGTCCAGAGGTTTTTCATCACTCCCACTACCCTTGGGGGTCTTGGCCGCACCAGATCCCGGAGACTTTGTGGCCCCTGGCTCTGTGGCCAAACTAGAGATATGATCATGAATACTCCACAAGACTACGGACTTGTCCTTCCCTGACATTAGAATTCTCCTTATTATGGATATATCAAAAATAATCTAGTAAATCCCAAAAAACTGGAATAACCTAATTTTACCAGAAAACATACGCATGGATGTTAGCAAATTACTTGCACCTATAACACTACCCAACCCAAGTTTGTGCCTGTGACACTACCAACAGCGAATAAATGAACAGATCTCCCACGTATATAAACAAACAGAAAACTACTATGGCAGACAATGCAGATAATAATATTATAAAATAAATTATGAAAAATCTCTTAGAATGTAATGAAATTTAAGAATAATCTTTTAACCTCCAGAGAGCACAAAGGGTTCAATCGGGCACATTGCAAGAGCGAATTCCGCATTATCTTCATGTCCAGTCAATATCTGCAATGATAGCTTCAGGTTACCGGAGAAATATGAAAAAATTCCAGATAACATGCCAGTAGTGTATAGCTAAATGGCCTAAGAAGCTTAAGAAGATTTGTTGAATCATCAAAAAAGAGTCAAATGCAGCAACTTCAGAATTATAGTTTGCTGCTGAAGACACACCAAATCAGGACGGGATTCTGATGCTCCCAAGACAGCATGACGATTAGGCTGAGTTTCAACATCCCAAATTAAAACCTGAAACATTTCTTGAACTTTAGGGCACATATGGCTTTCTGGCTTTATAAATTACAAAATCAAAATCTTGGGGAAAGGCTGTAAAAGGAAAGAACCAAACAAGGAAACGAAATATTTAAGAACTGCATACATCAGGACTGTCGGTGTGTGTAGCCACTATCTTGCTATTCTGCGGAAGTTCCCTGATTCGATTCACCTGCAGTTATATTAAGCCTTTGTAACCAAATGAAGCCCATATCCATCTCACAAAAAAAAATGGCATAGGAAACTATGTGAAGGTCGGGCCATAGGATCAGTAAAAAGAACAATATCTTCTTCAAAAAAAATTATAAAAGAAGTAAATACTTCCCAGTAAGAATTTCTACAAGACTACATCACTCTATAAGTCTATCTTCAAACATTGCTCTCTTGAATATTTTTTCTCTTGCAACTATTACTTATGCATTTAAGTTTATGGGAGCTAAATTCTTCAGCTGTAACAGTTTTTGACTTTTTTCTACTGCTGAATTAGCCCTGTAGACACTCATGAACCTAAAAAGCATTGGAAGATGGGACAGAATACTAGAATGATATCTAACGATTTAATACATGATATCTTGAGGGAAAAAAAACAGAAACATTTTGTTCAGCAGAAATAATAATACATGTAATCATTAAAACGAGGATAGTCATTGTTTGGGCAATGGTATACCCTCGAGCCAACAACCTTGAGCCAGTGCTCAAGTGAAAAAGTGTTAGATTGTTATCCAATCCTCCTGGTCTAGGCCTTGACTGTTTTAGAAACCACACCATATGAAACAAAACGAAATTGCACGAAGTTGACACAAATGTCCTGTTCGTGTCGTGTTTATATCTAGAATGTTGCCACAATGTCATGTTGTCTATCGTTTCAAAATTCTGACACAAAATGGAACAATGTCATGTTGTTGTGTTATTTGAGCCATGCCATGTGTCTGTGGGAGGACATTACGTTCTCAATCTTGTTAAGTCATTTTATTAAATGTCTAATGGGATGCGAAAAATGACTAATCATGTTAATCTTGTTGTGTCCGTGTTAAATTTATTCATAAATAAAAAAAGTACGCACATGCACAGGTATCATATCTTGTTTGCATCTCCGTGTTCCTTGCCTTCTTGGTTGAAGGCCTGATCAATACATGTTCACATTAGGATGAAAAATTTTCGTTTCTTTCTTTTTGGATAAGAACACATTAATGTTACTTAAAATATTTATATATTAAATACACCATCGGAATAAATCTGTGCTGCAAGACTACCTTATGAAGCCTTGTGAAGGTTTTTAAATTTTAAGAGAATACATATTCACTTACTCATAATTCTTGACTACAATCAATGAATCGCTCAATTCTAAACACTAATGAATTAAAGCTTACACGAGTGTATATTGCTACCCAGAATTCACAAATAACACAGACAAACCAAAGCGATAAACGGTGGTAAAATACCTCTCCAGGATGTATAATGGTTTTAAACTTCTTTACAAATGGAGAACGCGCTTCTTCATTGAACTGAAATATTGGCAAACATAATTACATTAAATATAACAAAAGAAGAGAAGCCAGCTAAAGCAAAGGAGATAACCAAAAATACATCAAGCCATTGTCACCTGTGATATGTGTTCAGCTGCAGCAACCCTAGGTTTTACAATTTCACAGTTTGCTATTACAAGCGTATTTGGAACACTGCCATCAGTCTGGAAGAGGGGTTGTAAGAAGAGAAAACAATAAAAATGGGGAAACCATCAACATCTCTCATAACTAGAACATCGTGAATCATGCACAAGAACAAGAAAGAAAATAATAAATCTGCAAATTATCAAAGAAAACATAAACTTCCCAGTATCAACCTTGTACACTTCTACATGCTGCAGAACTCACCCATTAAGTTTTTGAAATATGTAAATATCAGTCAGAAACTCAAAGCACAGTAGAACATAAAAGACTTTGTAAAATGATATTTTTACATACTAGAATTAAAATAGCAAGTTGCCGGCATGAGTTCACAGACAGTTGAACGTGAGTACTCCAATACTTCAACTTATCTCTGCATACCTTAATTAAGTAAACTTTTACCCTCAAGATTAAAGACAACGCAACTAATCACTTGGAAACAGCACATCAAAAGCACATTTGGTTTCCCCACAAAATATTTGCTCCTTACATAATTAATTTGAGTAACAAAGATGTTGGGACCCACTGATGCATGTCATGTAATTGCCTATAAATAAAAGTTCACGAAACTGTGGAACCTCATCACATGTCACTGACGGAAGATTTCACCCCCATTTCACCGATGGTACTGTCATAGTGAGAAATTCACCTCATAATATTGAGTCAAAACGATAAGAAACCATAACATTTTGACCATTCCATGCTATTAAGAAAAATAGCAATGGGTAATGTTTCATCTTGGGAAGAACAAGAAGATTATATTACCTGTTCGGAAAGGTAAAGACGCTGACGACTCTTGTAAGTTGCTTGCTCTAGTTGAGGCCCCCATCTGTAATTATTCCCAAAAAAAAAATGGGAAAATGAAGAAAAAGAGAAGAGACAAAGTTATATATATTATATTATAATCTATAATTGTAAAGTATGCCTGAGCTAGCCAGCCTAATTGATAATGATAATGTCTTGGTGTATCCCACAGGGATCAAACTTTGCTTTGGAACTTGGTGAAAGAGAAGAGGGGGGGAGCCACGGCTAATGCAATTAACTGATCAGTCAGTGTGAGGAACTAACCTAAAATTGTAACAATGCATTCACATGTTAACAACAGAGATAGCGATGGACACTAATGAGTCAGCATAATCCTACACATACAAAAACAGATGGCAGAATGCAAAAAAGAAAACAGAAAATCAGAAGTTTCAAGTACTAGTCATGATCAATTGATCATTTCTTCAGTAACTTTACAAACTGCGGTAGAGTGGACAAATATATGCGTGTATGTGTGTGTGCATTTGTGTCTTAAAAATCTCACCAGTTGACGGAATAAATAAACAAACAAACAAAAAAATCTCCACGACAGCACTTCGAAATAGAACTATAGAGTATTTCGGCTAGAACAACATGATACGTAACAAACAAGAGTACTCTCTTCTTGCCCTTTTTGTTGCATTTTAGCGGCAACACAAACTAGGGTTTCAGGGGCAGATTCTAAGATAGATACATTTGAATTTTAAAAGAAAACAAGGAAAATACAAGGAAAACACTTAGAAAACTGTATAATTTATACAGCTCTACTGACTAAACATCATAAGTGTATTCCTATCTCTTTCCATGTCCCCGTTTGTTATCGGCCACATAACAGCGGGAGGCAGATTCTTCTAAAATTAGAATGAAATTTAAAATGCATGGCTAAAACAACATACACGTTTAAATCAAGACATATAAATGTGTATAACGAAATCCTAGGGAGTGACAGGGGGAAAAAGGAGGGGGGGAATATGTAGTGTACGGACCGGCAAGAGAGAGATGGCCAAACGAGATTGTGATTAGCGAGCCAGTCGTAGAGGACGGGGACGAGGGATTTCCACTGTGTGTAAAGCTCGTCCACCGATGGTTTGCCCCCTCTCTCCTTCATCTTCTCTCTCACTCACTCACTTCTCTGCAGCTGCAGCAGCTTTTGTTTTTCGCGCCTCTTTCGTTTCTCTTATTATTATATATTTTGCCTCTTCACTTGTTGCGACCTCGCTCGAACCCTTTCTTCAATTCAGACCAAAGGCGATAACAAGTTTGGGGCAGAGTAGTCCCTTTGGCCCCTGCTTTGATTTTTATGTCTCTCTCAACTTTTACAATGTTTTGTGTCAAAAAGAGTTGGGTTAATTACAAAAATATACAATGTACTTTCATCTATTTTATACTGTAATTATTGTACAATTTTTTCAACAAAACTAATAGTGTATTTTGTGTTTGTTTTCATTTTGATCATTCTATCCACCAGGGTTAATAACGCCGTTAACGGTGAGCTGAGTTGGCAATGACGATCTCACGTGGCAGCCACATCAGATTATTTATATATAAAAAATTAATTCCATTTAAAAAAAAAATGGAAAGGACCATTTTCTTCCGGTGGTCACCGGAAAATTTAGAGAGAGAAAGCATATATATATACCATCGATCTGTTGCTCCTCTTCTTCTCCTCTTTCTAATATTGCTATACATATATACACCATCGATCCTTTGATGCTGTTGCTGCTGCTGCTTCTTCTTCTCTCTCTCTCTCCCATTTTTTATTGTTCTTCTCTTTCAGCGGTCACCGGAAAATCTATACCCTCCTCTCATCTTCACGCCGGCAACACTATAATTACCTCCATTTCCGGCATTAACTACCATCGTGAATTTGCTCCTCTTCTTCTTCTTCTTCTTCTTTCTCTCTCCCCCTTATATTGCTCTTCTTTTCCGGTGGTCACCGGAAAATTTATACTCGGTATGTTGTTCATCATCTTCTTCTTTCTATCTCCCCCTTCTATTGCTCTTCTTTTCCGGTCAACCCCCTTATGTTGGTGTTTATAATCTACGTATATGTATAGATTTGTTTATGTGTATATTTATAGAATTATTTTTTTATATAAAAATAATATGATATGGATGCCACATAGGATGTCACGTGAGACTATCATCGCCAAGTCAGCTCGCCATTAACGGAATTACTAAACCCGATAGACGGAATGACCAAAATGAAAACAAACACAAAGTACACTATTAGTTTTGTCGAAAAAATTGTACAATGACTACAGTGTAAAATGGGTGGAAGTACATTGTATATTTTTGTAATTAACCCAAAAGAGTTAAAAGCATATGGCTCCCTCAAGTTTATACCAAGTTGCACTTCTATTTATGAAATTTCATTTTATCTTCATAAAGTTACAAAGTAATAGCTATGTCACACTTTTACCCAATTTCACAATTTTCATCTAAAATCTTAACGGAATAGTTCACTCGTAGTATTCTCACCCTAAATGCACTTTATACTTTTCCTATTCTAATTTTGCCCTAATTGACATTTAGGTTGAGAATACTCATTTTACCCATTACGTAACCCACGTATAAGCTATTCTGTTAAAATTTTGGACGAAAATGGCGAAGTTGGGTAAAACTGCAACACAACTATTACTTTGTGTCTTTATGAGAGGAAAATGAAATTTCATAAACAGAAGTGCAACTCGATATAAACTTGAAGGGTGTTATATCCTTTTAACTCTGTTAAAAATAAATAAATTATAGTTGTTTTAAAGTGTTGATAAGTGGCTGTCTATATGTAATATTTAAAAATACAATTTGTTTTACATTAGTATTGTGGTATGAATGATGAGATTACCTCATATTATGTATAGTTTGACTTGTTATATGTTAATTTTGCATAGAAGTAAGGAGGTTAGCTCTTATGTCTCGTTTGGTTCACGGAAAGGAAATCATTTATCTTCTCTTTCCCATGGGGATGGGAAACTAAAATTCTTGTCATATTCCTTTTTATGTATTTGGTAAAGCATGTAAAGTATTCAGGAAATAGCATTTGATTTTCCTTTCGATGTTTGGTTGGTGCAGAAAAAGAAAGTAAAAATATATAAATATTTCAATAATACCATTGTATTTTAAAATAAAAACATCATAAAAATGGATAAATTTGATAATAGCATATTTAAGTAAAGGTACGGTTGTCTAAAACTTTTGTAATAAATACTAGAAAATCATAAGGGAAAATCAATCCCATGAGATTTGAGTGGAATGGTTTTGCTCCTACTTTATCCTTTGTCATAAAAGTATTTCCAAAATTTATGCTTACAAAAACAAAGGAAAATAATAATTTTCCTGAGTTCTCAAATATGCGAACCAAACGAGACATTAATATAAATAGAACTAACTCCTACCCATGTTACATATCAATTAAATAAGAATATTTATCTTTTTCTTTTATTTCTCTCTTTCTCAATTATTTTAACACGTTATCAGCATGATTAATCTATAGCCAATTTGAGACCATTATAAAACCAGGCCATCATAATTATTTTTTTTTCTTCTTAAAGGCTGGTTTCACATGCCACCATAGTTTATTTATTTTTTTCCTTCTTGGAGGCTAGCACGAAATCAGGCACTGGTCATGTGAAAACATGTCACCGTAGTTTAAAACATGCCATAAGCCTTCAAAATGTTCTCCAAAGGTGTTGCCCAAAATATAATGAACCGAGAAAAGGTTCTCCAAAGGGGGTATGCTTATAAAAAATATGGACCCTTAATTAATTTAGTTTCATAGAGAATGCTGGGCCCAAACTTAGGAATTATACTAAATCCTACAAGACCCGTTAAAAAAGACCTAGTAAATGAAAAGTGAGATATGGACCTGCTGCATAAAACCAACCCACTGTGAGAAAAAGTATTAGTAGAACCAAGGGGGTAAGGTCCGTAACTAAAACAATTGAGACCCAACTTAGAAAAAAAATATTGGTTCTAAATGAACCAAATCCGCCACGTCAACTTCATTCCAACCCACAGATAGCACCGCATGTTTTGAGAAACAACGTGAAAAATTTGACCCAACAGAGAATTTATTTAGTTCCGATGGAACTAAATCTACCACCTCAACCCTACTAACTGTAAGCGGCGCCGCTGAAAGGAGATGGTGAGTATTTGAAGAAATCAAGTGGTATTGACAACCCACGCTTTTGTCTGCCAAACTGTGCGCCTGTTGCTCTACAACAAAGTAGCGAAATTCATTGATATGAGAGCAGAAAACACATAGGGATTTAACCTCATATATGTTACAAGATTCAGCGGCAGTAATATTACCGAAAAAAAAGAGATTTAACCTTAGCAGAATCGTCGAATTTTTTTTTGGACTGGCAAAAACGTGGTTGATGGCTAAAGTGATCTACAGACTTCCTCATATCTCTTCCCTAGTAGTCAATATTTTTCCTCCTCAATATTTGCTTTTTCCCTTTAATCATTTGCTATACTATTTTCTCCTCATTGTTTTATTTGAAGATCCTCTTTTATATTCATCAACAACAATGCTTACCATTGCATCTTAACTGCATGTATATAACTGGAAGGTTATCAGCTACTCGTTACTTTGTACCGTGATTTGTGGCCATCAAGATCAATATTTTGATCATCATCCATTTATTCAAATTTTGGAATCAAGTATACTGTTTATGATATGGGTTTTCCTTTGATTATTGTTGTTGTATATAAAAATTATTTATATTTTAGTTTGCAAATTCATCTGTTTATTATCGATTTATGATTTGTTTTTACAATGTGTTTGATCTTTTTGTTTAATATTACATGCTTGCAACTAATATGTCTGTGTGTGTTATATGTACTTATATCAAACATATTATACTTATCTTTGTTACTAAACATTATTTCTTATTATTTCCGTTGAAGTTGGTAAATTTGTAATTTATTTTCTTATCATTTTTGTTATATCTAAATTAAGATATCTTTCAAATTTATGTTTATTTAGATTTATTTGTTTATCTGTTTTTGATAAATTAGTTTTTTTATATTTTTTTTGGTTATCGTTTTTATAGTTAATAGGTGCACTTTTGGAAATTTGTTTAATTATAATTTTGATTAATTTGGTCATTTATTAAAAACCTGTCCTTTAAACAAAATCTAAAAATAGAATGTCATTTATTAGAAAGAGAGTAAGAGATTTGTCCTTTAAAAAAAGCCCCTAGTTATTAACATTAATAAACATAATGACAAAAGTAAAATAAAAATACAAGTATATTATTTCTTTTAACAAAAAAATTGTATAAAAAACAAAATATAAATCACGAATTAGGGTGTTAATCAAGGTCGTTCGTCTCTCGTTTATGGGTTTAGAGCTGCCTCTAGTGTCCTTGGTGCTAAAGCGTTTTGGTGGGGTGGGTGCTAGCAGTAAAATTGATTTTTGGCATGACCAATGGCTTGGGGGAGCTATGACAAGCATTGATCGGGTTCTTAATATCCCTCTATTAGTTTCTAATAAATTATGAGCTCGTGCATCGGATTTCTTACATGATGGGTATTGGAATATTCCTCACAATTTTAAAATGACTCTTCCGAATATTTTTGATCAAATTGAAAGCACTAGTATTTACTCAAAAGGTGATACTTTGATTTGGACTCATTTAAGGGATGGGAAGTTGTATTTTCCAGTATATATGAGGTTTGTAGGAGCCGTGGTGGCAACTGTAATTGGATGAGTTGTGTTTGGCAACCGTACATTCCCCCAAGGTGATTTATTTTTTCATATAGAGTTTTGAGTAATAGGTTGGGTACGAATGATAATTTGCGAAAGTGTGGTATAATAATAACCTCTTATTACTGTTTGTGTTGTTGCTCTGAAGAGACTGTGGTTCGTCTTTTTTTTGACTGCCCTTTTGCTAGGGAGATATAGAGGTGGCTTCTTGACAAGTTTTTGATCAAAATTGAAATTAGCGGAAGTTTTATGTCTTTTGTCAAAAGGATTCTTCATTTGGATATGAGTTCCCAAGTTCGGAGCCTTTGTCTTGCTGCTGTGACTGCTACTGTGTGGGGGATTTGGTATCAACAAAATGCGTATAAGTTCGAAAACAAACTCCCTAATTTAGAAAGGCTTCATTTTAGTGTCGTTGGGTGGGTTAAAGAAGCGGCTGTGATTGCTAAAGGGACTATGCATAATTTTATTCATGATTTTATCATTATTAAAAATTTTGGAGTGTAATGTAAGCCTCCCAAAGCTCTTAAAATTGTGGGGGTTAAGTGGTACCCTCCACTTCTTGGATGGGTTAAATGTAATACAGATGGGCTGTCAAAAAATCCTTCTAGGTTGGCTGCGTGTGGGGGTTTATTTCTAGATCACCAGGGCGTTGTTTGTGATTCTTTTGTTCAGAATATTGGAATTGAAACGGCCTTCTATGCTGGATTTTTTACTGTTGTTTTAGTTATTGAGCTGGCGTCTAACAAAGGTTGGTTTAAATTGTGGTTGAAGATGGATTCTGCAATCACTCTTTGTAGTTTTTCTAATAAAAGCTTTGATCCCCTTTGGCAATTGAAGCACAGATGGGAGAAGTGTCTTAGTTTGATGGAGAAGATGGAGATTAGATCGTCTCACATTTATCGTGAAGGCAACGTCCCTGCAGATATTCTTTCAAATGTAACCTTGCAGCATGTTGATTTCAAATAGAGGGATGGGGGTATTCCGGAAATTGCTCGGGCTGTGTATGAAGAGAGAGTTAAAAAGGAATTTTATAGATTTTGTTCTAATTTTTTGTTTTTTTTGTTCTTTCTTTGTACTTCTCCTTTCTTTTAATATCAAGTTTCGAGCCAATCTTTCATTAAAAAAAATAAAAAAATCACTAGTTGAGAGTGAGCAAGTAAGTACTGTGGTAAATAAGGAGTTGGGTGCGAAGAAATATTATAACCGTAGCATTAATTACTTTTTTTCTCAAATGTAACATTGCGCATTTATTACTAAAGAGAAGTGTGGATTTTTTTTTTCCAAAACGAAAAATAAGTGAAAACATTTTTAAAAATTGCATAAATAATAGTTTTACTGTTATATATATTGATATTATAATATTTGCACCAAATGAGATTTCCCACTCTAATAATAACTAAATTGAGTAAATGAAATGTGACAATACATGTTTCATTTGTGATTTGTTTCTAAATTATATTAAAAATGTATTTATAAATTGTTTGAATATTTTGAAACTCACACGTAATTTTATGGCCTGAATTTGAATGAATAATATGTGATTCTCAAGGGAAGCCATTTATATTCAACATTTGTTGTAAAGTGTTATAACATTTTCTTGTACTGTTATCCAAAAATAAATAAATAAGTATTACTGTGGCATAACTCACTATGCACATATTTTCAAAATCTTTAGTTTTTGCCAACAACACATTTCGGTTGCATTAAATTAACTTGCACGACTATATAATTTGACCATTTGTCCATCTTCAACCTCACACATCAAATTTATGCAATATTTTGTTGTCATTCATATTGTATTTTTTTTCTTTTCTTCTGAAATTACACTTCAAATGTTATTACCTTTGTCCTATACAAGCTTATTTAATTAGTTATTTGCAGGGGTGGAGCTAAGACGTGGATTCAGGGGCTAAAGTGGTATTAAAATTATATTCATATATATATAAAAAAATTGTATGGTTATTAATACTCTAAGTAAATCTTTGACAACTCTAAAATGTTCTTTAATAATATTTTTATATTTTTTTGTATTTTTCAGGAGACTTTTAATATATTTATTATGAAATTAGAGTGGTATAAAATTTATCTAAAATACCAATACTTGTATCTTTTGTTTTTGCAAACCATAAATACTCGGAGTCATGAAAAATGAAACAACAATGCATTAAAAAAAGGTTTTGTGGGAATAAGCTTTATTTTCTACTTGAATATGTTATTGCAAAATCGACCTTAATCTTTGTAAATGATTACAAACTAAACTCTAAAGTTTGAAAGCTTACAAAAAGAGTCTCATATTTTTGAATATAAATACTGAATGCCACTGCCCCTGGTTATCTTCTAAAACTATATAAAAACGGAGCCTTTGAGCCTTTAAGACATCCACGTGGCAGCTTTTTAAAAGCCTTGCATTTATTTACCTTTTTATTATATATTTCTTTTTCCTATTTTAAATTATAAAAACAGAGCCTTTGAGCAAAAAGCCTTTTAAGAGTTATGCATTTATTTACCCTTTCTAGAACTAGAACTTCTTATCTCCTTTCATTCATTTTCTTTCCCTGGTTCATGAATTCATCTTCTTTCTTCATTCATTCACTTATGGAACTATTCGTCTACTTCCATTTATTGCGGCTCTTCCTTTTCGATTTTTGCAGCAGCGTCCTTTATAAGCGGGTGAGAGATGGTGCTTATTACATCTCTTCTTGCTCTTTATGCCATTCTGGTAACAATTTAATTTTGCACCTAATTTCGTTTGATTAAATGAATATATTAGGGCTAGCAGCATAATGTTGAGATTATTGTGTAATTAATTTAATACGAAAGTTCATTTTGAGGAAGAATTTTCGGGTTTGGTCAAGTTGAGAGAGATAGAGAGAGAATTGTGTTGTGGAGCAGGTGTATGTATGTGTATGTATTTATGTATATATCTTCTTTTTCTTTGTATAGAGAGAGAGAGAGATCTGGCCGACTGAGGAAAGCAGAGAAAATTGAAAGAGGTGGGGTTGGAGTGGGGGGGAGGGGTGGGGTTGGGGGAGGGGGAGGGGGAGGAAAGAAGGATTTTTGGTTCCAGGTGCACTGCTGGCTCTGCTCAATAGCCAGGAGCAGATGAACATATCTACTTTTTTTTTTTGTTTGTTCTAGCTCAAGCCTTCATTGATGTGCTCCACATGATTAAAATATATATGTTGTTATAAGAAGCAATTAGTTTATTTTTATCGTAAATGTACTATTAGTAAAATTTGTTTTCTAGGAAGACTATTAATTATTGTATGCTCTTAATTTAAACAAAAATATGGAGTTTTATGTGCTTAAAAGTAAGCACCGCATTTTTAATTTAGCGGTCATTGTAAACAAATTGGGATTTTATAAATAATATTTTTTCCAAGCTATACAAAGGTTGTAAATCACAAATGACTTTTGCTTTGAATTATGTAAATGCCAATTAACTCCTTGATATAAAATATGTTACCGTGTACTATCTTACCATGTTTTTCATTCAACTTTTAAATATCATTTTTATTTTTAGTTAACTCGAGCTTTGTTTATATGATACATTCATCTTCATAAATCATTATTATTGTTTTATGTGCTTCATTCATGTTCATAATCTTCGAATTTTATGGTTTGCAGGTGATAAATTATATATAGGAGCAAAAGACTGCTCTGTAGTATGTATTCAATCTTCCATTACAAAAAGAAAAAAGTTTCTACATTAATTTGCCCGTCGACAAACAACAATTATAACAAGTGGCTATAGGTGGAGTGGGTACTATACTTGAAAGTTTCTATTGGAAGGCAATGTTTATGTTTGCTTAATTTTCAATTCTTGGTATCATTTATATCATCCAAGTTGTATTATATAAGATTATATATAATTCCTGTGCATCGCACGGGTAACAATCTAGTTTGAATATAAATACAATGGATTTAAATTGATGAGTTCAATTGATACGTAAAAGGTACATAATCACACCGTAGAAAATTGTCATAAGTGTTGTAATTGCCCTATGACATTGATTCCGCTTTCCTCTATTTTTTTTTTTTTTTTCAGTTTAACTTTGAGTTGTCTGGACTAGCTTATACGTAGCACAACTAATCCCCTCTTGTAAATTTGAGCATGTCGCTAAGCACAATTATTTTGTTATAGCCGTAAATCGACTGGGTGAGAATTGACCTGCGGAGTTTTCGGTCAATCTCAAAACACAAACTTAGTGGTGGTCAAGGCACTGAGGTGCAATTTGTGGTTATTGATTTGGCTTTCCAAACTATGGTTACTAAAACTTGGCTTTTTTTTTTTCGGAAGTGAGTAGGTGAGTTTTTTTTTTTTTTTTTTTTTAAATTTTAAATTAAGGGAGGTCTAAGTCTCTCCCTTAATCTTACAAATAAAGAAAAACCCTCCCCTTCCACCACATGAGTCGAACCCTTGACCTCAAGGCAAGGGTGAAGGTTGCCTACCACTGGGCCAACCCCTCTCCTCAAATATTAAAAGTGAGTAGGTGAGTTTAAGATTGTTATTGTTCTCATGAGTGAATTATTATTATTATTTAAAGGGAATGAAAAATGAAAGAAAACCAGGTAACCATTAAATTATAAGAAAATTAGTAACCATTTAATTATAAGAAATTGTCATTTCCAATATTCCTTTTACGGTGGGACAAAACTGAACTATAACAGGCTAATGACATTCATTGTATGTAATATAAAAAAATAAAATTTATTTTGAAAGAAACCTCATCTAATATTTCGTACTTTTAAAAACTGAAAATATCAAAAAAACCCCTCAAAAGCCACCACCTCAGTCCTCTCTATTCAACTAAGGTGGCGTTTGATAGAACATCTGAAAACTTAAAACTGAAACTGAAAAATGAAAACTGAACTGAAAACTGAAAACTGAAACTGAAAAAACTGTTTGTTTACTTCTGAAAACTATGTCTGAAAAAATGTTGTTTGTTTGAATATAATACATCTGAAAACTGAAAAAATTTTAATATGACAATTTTGCCCTATTACCTTACTAAATGAAAAATTCATAAAATAAAATTTGTAAACTTGACAAAATATTAAAACATAAAAGACATAATTTTATATCAAGGATTAATAATCATGTCTTCAAATCCTTAAATCACCTACAAGGTGGGATTACATAACTATGTATGTGATCACATAACTTCAAAGAATGCATATATTTCAACAAAAACATGAACTTACTCTGAATTTTAATTTTGTTTGAATTCAATCCGGTGTATATCCAAGCTAACTGAACTTGTTACTTGAATTGACCTCTCCAAACTGAAAAAAGCTAGTCAGGTTTCACATGGGTTTGAATTTGAATTTTATGTATTTGTAATTTTTTAGCTGAATTTTATGCATTAGTTTATTTAATTGATTGATGATAGATAGATAGATAGATAGATATAAATAGAAATGCCAAGAAGTATGGCTAGCCTGTTTTTAGAAGAAAATCCCTGTAGTTCTACGCATTGAAGAACAAGATCTTTGAATGAGCTGTAGGGATCACCTTTTTGTCTAGGGGTTAGAATGGGTATTTCACAGCAATAAATTTTCAGATTTCAGTTTTAAGTGGTAATTTTACCACTTAAAACTTTTGCCACAAATTTTCAGATTTAAGTGATCTATCACTTATTTTTTTTCCCAACCAAACAACATTTACACCACTTAAATCTGAAAACTTTAAGTTTTCAGATTTAAGTGCTCCAAACAAACACCACCTAAATATCGTGACGTGTATTTTAATAAACTAAAACACACGCCGAAGTTCTTCCACGCCTACGTTCAATATTTGTTAGCATAATACTACCTAATCAGAAAAAAAAGAAAAGAAAAGTGATATACTTTTTTCAACAATTTTATATTCTTCTTATTATTTATATAATAAAAGATAATAATTTCTGAATACATATTTCAACCTCACATTTTATATAGTAAACTTTTTGAATACAAAATTAGTAAAAATCTGTATCATATAAAAGTGTATGTTTACAGTTTAATGTTTATTAAAGGTCAAATGTTTTATTTGTATAGATGTATTTTTTTCTGTTTCCGATTAATGAAATAGAACTTTTATTTTTAAGAGAAAAAAAATGCTTAAAATGAGATGGTGTGGACATGGAAGAATTAACCACTCGCACTAATACTTTTGGTATGTTTCTCATTAGAGATTAATTGAAATGCGCAAAAAAAAAAAAAATCAGTGGAAATGATAGAGAAAGAAAAAAATAAAACTAAAAATACCTTGCGGCGTGAAATATATTTTCTACCTTTTAATTTTTTGTTCAACTCAAGTTTTTCCACGTCGTTGATCTATATTATATATTTATTTATTTTATTATTATTATCCTTCCATCGTCGGACAGCGTAGCCAACTTTTCGCGAACGGGGAGAGAGATCTGAGATAGATCTTTACCCTAGCTCTATCGTCTTCTTCAAATTGAAACCTTAACTACATCAATCTCTCCACGAGGAGGACCACAACCTTTCAAAATCAAACCATTCATCAACTCTCACATGGGTACGCTCCCAATTTCCGATGCTCTGATCTACTCAACCTTTCATTATTTATTGATGATCACAAGATTGACATTGTTTTTCTCCAAACGCAATTCTGCCATTGATTATCCCGATTTATTATTTCGGTTTTATCAGCATCGCTTATTAATTCGATTTATATATATTTCACTTTTGCGCTGTTAACTGTTTTCAGTTTCAGTTCATTATTAAATGTTGAATCACTATGGGCTTATTTACTTTGCCTTTCTCCTATTTGGTTTGATATTGTTTTTAGGGTTGTTCGGTTAAGGCCCGGCCATAACTAGAATTTTACATTTGATGCTGATTAGTTTCAGTAGATTGGTTAATGAAACTTTGAGTGGGTTGAGCCAACTGTGCTGGAGCTATATTACGCCTGAAATGAAAAAAATTACCTCCTTGAATAGTGGTTTCCTTCCAATAAAATTTTCAAATTTGATCAGAAAAAAGAAAAGAATAGTGGTTTCCTTTTGAACTGCTGGGGTCTGGAAAAGAAAATAATCCATCTGCCAAAAATAAACATAAAGCCAGAGGGTTTTATTAAGAAGGAATGTTGTTCTCTGCTGTTTTCTCATCAGCCACATACTTCATGGTGAGTTGGAAAATAAATATGCAATACTCCTACTTTGAAGAAATAGTAAGATTATGCTATAGCTAAGCTAAAATTAGGGTTTTTATGTAAATTCTGCTGAATTCTTGAAGATTCATTTAGGATTTCCACTTTTTGAAAATAAAATTGCAATCTTTTTTAATCCAAAGGAAGATTATGCTATTGCAAAGCTAATGCAAGTGTCTGCTTTTCAGATAGTTGTTGCTCTACTCACCTCATTGAAGGAGATGGTGCTTTCAATGCTGCTGGACTTGAAAATTTTATGAAGGAGGTGAAACTGGCTGAATGTGGACTTTCTTATGCAGTAGTCTCCATTATGGGTCCACAGAGCAGTGGTATACTTTTTTATGTTTACACCATCTCATTCACAGTTTACATTACCATAGCTTGAAAAAGTGAAATTTACCTCACGGACAAACCACCCAGAGATAGAAAGCATACCTTTTGCATTGTGCTACATCTTGCTGAATATCAATGAAGCCTGAATGCATTTTTTTAACAGTCAAATGCGCACAATGATATTATATAATTTACAGCGATTACTTTTATGAGCTTATTCATTTAATACAACATTTTTGAATTGTTTGGGGGTGAATTCACTTTTTTTACACGACCCCCTGCCTGTGGTTACTTCTTGCCTTTTTATTCATTTGTTTTTTGGTCCATAAGCCATAATTGCTACATAGATAGTATTTTCCTTCTATAAAGGTGGTTTTTGTTTCTTTGCCAGGCATTGTTGTTTATTAACATGTAATGCTCTCCGTGGTACTTTTGTATTTATTCATATTGTGCTTTGTTCGATAATTCCTTTCTTGATTTTAACAGGGAAGAGCACACTACTAAATCAGTTGTTTGGTACCAACTTTAGGGAGATGGATGCTTTCAAGGGCAGGCATGTACTCATAGAGTTCCCTTCTTTTTTTTTTTTTTCTCTCTCATTTTGTTTTACTATATTTTAGGAATTTGACTGCATTCTATTTTTATTAGGTCTCAAACAACAAAAGGTATTTGGATGGCAAGATGTGCTGGTATCGAACCTTGCACTATAGTAATGGATCTAGAGGGTACCGACGGAAGAGAACGAGGAGAGGTGGCTAATTTGCTTATGATTGTTGCAATCACTGCATAGCTTGTATTGTGATATTTGTTTTCAACTATATTTGTCTCATGAATAAAATTGAATTATTCACCCAGAAACCCAATTATTTGTAGTTAACGTTTATATTTGTGAGTGGCGTTGTTCATTTCATGCGTGCAAAGATGCATGTGTAAATTATTTATATTTTTGTTTATTTCTTATTATTCTGAAAAAAATAAATTTGCTTTATTGAAGTCGTGAAGAGAAAAAAAGCAATCGTAGCATTGCACTATTGTTTGGTTTGGTTTGGTTAATAAGATTTTTGATACAGTTTAATTTTTCAGGATGATACTGCATTTGAAAAACAAAGTGCCCTATTTGCCCTAGCTGTTTCAGATATAGTGCTCATAAACATGTAAGCTTAGTTTTCTAGAAGAAGCACGTTTTATGATATGGCTTCAGAAAAGTTTTTAGAGCAAACAATTGCATTTTAGGTATTTTGATGGAAATTATGTTACATAGGTGGTGTCATGACATTGGCCGTGAACAAGCCGCAAATAAGCCACTTTTAAAAACTGTATTCCAGGTATCTCACAATCTCCTGTTTACCTGCATAATATATATATTTTAAAAAAAATTAATTTTTATTATTATAATAGATTGCTAATGTGAAGGTGAAACTTTATGATGGTGGTCTCACAGGTCATGATGAGATTATTTAGTCCACGTAAAACAACTTTGATGTTTGTCATACGTGATAAAACGAGGGTAAGTTTCTTCTCGTCGTTGTTAAGGCATGCTGTGTCTCTAGAGTTTAGATACTGTGAATGGTTAATATATTGAGAATAATTTTCATTAAAAAAATCTTATACTCAGAATCCGTTGACGTGTTTATCCTTTTCTTTGTGTATAGACACCACTGGAGAATTTAGAACCTGTTCTAAGGGAAGATATTCAGAAGGTATGTATATGGTCATTTTTTGTTCACATTTGCAGTCTATAGCGACGTCGATTTTCTAAACCTTTTATCGGCTGTAGATATGGGACTCTGTTCCTAAGCCACAAGCCCACAAGGAAACGCCACTGAGTGAATTTTTTAATGTAAGACACCTCTTGTACACAATTATCCTTGGTATGCCTTCTTTGTTATTGGGTGAAAAGTTGGACTTGTATGGCAAGTATCTTTTTCTTCCTTTTAACATGTGTAGGTTGAAGTAACAGCACTCTCAAGTTATGAAGAGAAGGAAGAACAATTTAAAGAGCAGGTACATTGGATGTGCAGGCGCAGTGGCTATTTTAAGGGGTGTATCTGAATAAATTAATGACCCCATAATAAAGTTGCGAAATGTTCTGTAATTGTTTTGCATGTGATGGAGTGACCTATTTATTTATTTATTTATTATTTTTGTGTAATGAAGGTAGCTAATTTGAGGCAACGATTTTTTCATTCTATTGTGCCTGGTGGACTTGCTGGAGATAGGCGGGGTGTGGTTCCCGCCTCGGGGTTTTCTTTTAGCTCACAAGAGATCTGGAGAATCATTAAGGAGAACAGGGACCTTGACCTGCCTGCCCACAAGGCAATGAATTGAGAATATACTATTTAGAAACTATGAATGATATATATTTCATATAACTTGTCTTGTCTTGATGCTGATGCATTTGGTATCTATAGGTCATGGTGGCTACTGTCCGCTGTGATGAAATTGCGCAGGAAAAGTATTCCTCTTTTGCTGCAAATGAGGTACATTATTTTCAATCATTATTATTTTTAGTTAGTTGTTTTTGTCTTTATGAAATTAACTGATTTGGTTTTGTAATATTGTAGGACTGGTGCGAACTAGAAGAGGCTGTACGATCTTGTCCGTTGCCTGGATTTGGGAAGAAGCTTAGTTCAATTCTTGAGGCTTGTCTGTCAGAGTAAGTACATGTTCAATCATTTCTATCACACATTGATTTGGCCGCCTCCCAGCTTGTTTTGCAGAATAATGTTGGTATCCTGTGATTAGTACCAAATTATTTATGAATATTTTCCTTTCAGATATGATGTAGAGGCTACGTATTTTGAAGAAGGTGTTAGATCTGCGAAGCAAAAGCAATTGGAAGAGAAATTGCTACAAGTAATACTTCTCTATAGCTGTCTTGCGTGACTTTTTCTTTACATTTTCTATAGTTGACGGAACTATTTCAATGATATAGCCGGAATATATTTATTGTCTCTCTATCCCATATGATTGCAATATGTGGACAATAAATAATCTCATTAAGATTTTTTTTCTTAAAGTGGTTTTTTGAAAACTCTTAGCAGTCTAGGTGGACCGGTCAGGTAGTCACCAATATTGTTGCACTTGAAATATATATGCCCATAAAATTTATTTTTCTGCCTCTTTTTTTTTGGCTTTCATGTTAGATAGTGTTGAGTAAAATAAATGACCTCTAAGCGACAATCTTCTCCATCTACATTTTCATTGTTGATCACATGGTCATTAGGACTAAAGGGGAGAAAAGGGAATAATGTGTTAATTTACAAATAATGATTGGAGATCACATTTTTTTTTTGTGTGTGTGTTACTCTTCCTTATTATTTGTCTTCCCATTTATAAGCTTGTCCAACCGGCCTACCAATCTATGCTGGGACACATCCGGTCAGGAACCCTAGATAAATTTAAAGAAGCATTCGATAATGCATTAAATGGAGGACAAGGTTTTGCGATGGCTGCCTCTGATTGCACCGAGTCATTCATGAAACTATTTGATGAAGGATGTGCAGGTATATTAAAAATTGAGAAATTGTCGTTTCTTTTGGTTGACTTCATATATGTCTTACACCACAAAATGGTTTTACTTGCATTTTGAGCTTTGCTTTGTTTTGTTTTATGTCTTACCTTCTCCATTAATTTAATCATTTCAACACAATTTACACTGGTGGTTCCCAGATGCCGTAATCAAACAAGCAAATTGGGACTCAGCTAAAGTAAGGGATAAGCTTCGGCGTGACATAGATGCACATGTTGCTGAAGTTCGCAGTGTGAAGCTCTCTGAACTTACTACATTATACGAGGTAATTATAACTTGTAATTTGTGACCATGTATTCACTGCTTATCTGGACTAGGGTATTTTCCAGATTAGTTGAAAGAAATTTGTGGATAAGTAAAGTCCGGTAATTTTGAGTGTTACCAAGGAGCGAGAAACAAGCATGTGTTCCGGTTCTGTAATGATTTGTCTCTTCTATTATTCATTATTTTCATGGATCTTCGGTATGTGCAGGAAAAATTGAATAATGCATTATCTGCACCTGTGGAAGCTCTTCTAGATGGAGCTGGTGATGACACCTGGCCTAGAATAAGGAAACTGCTTCGGCGTGAGACTGAAACTGCTGTCTCGGGGTTTTCTGCTTCACTTTCTGGGTTTGAAATGGATGGACAAACCATGGATAAAATGATTTTAGGGCTGGAGGATTATGCAAGAGGAGTGGTTGAAACGAAGGCAAAAGAAGAAGCCGGAAGAGTTCTTATTCGTATGAAGGACAAGTACTGATACTACAATAATCTTTGTTTTCTTTGAATACAGTTATTTCAAATTTTAACAATTGGTATTTATTGTAAATTACCCACAGGTTTATGGCATTATTTAGTCATGATTCCGATTCAATGCCACGGGTCTGGACAGGGAGTGAAGACATTCGAGCAATCACCAAAACTGCTCGCTCTGCAGTATGACAACACTTTCTCTAAAACCAGCGATGGAGTTATAAGTTTCATTGTTACATTTGGCATTTTTGTTATTTTATGTGATGGTTCTTTACTTTCTTCCAGTCTTTGAAGATGCTGTCAGTTATGGCTGCAATTCGTTTGGATGATGCTGCAGATAGTATTGAAAATACTCTAGCAGTTGCTCTGCTGGAGACTGGATCTGCAACCAATAAAAGCAGTGGTTCGCTCGACTCATTGGCATCAAGCACATGGGAAGAGGTGATTTTGCAATGAATTATGCGGCTTTATGCTTAATTTTTCTTGTAGCATAGAATTGTCAGATATTATCCGATGAAAGAAAGATTATCTTTGAATACCAACCTTTTGGATGTACTTCTCACTTTAAAGTTTAAAATGATATCCATCGACTGGAAGACTTTTCTCACATAATTTTTGCATTTTAGTTCTTAAATAGTCTTATAACTGTCACACACACAGAACAGAAGCACACAAAAAAATCCAATCATAATTTAATGGGAGCATTTGCCTGAGAATTCATCCTTCATAGTTCATACCCTACGGAATTAATTTAGTCTTGCTGATGATTTCTTTCCACTCAGGTCCCACCATCAAAAACATTGATAACTCCTGTCCAGTGCAAATCTTTGTGGAGGCAATTTAAGACAGAGACGGAGTACACGGTTACTCAAGCCATTTCCGCCCAGGTATGATCTCGTACTTATTGGGCCTTTTCAGAACATTAGCCCTTTTATGTTGTTTATTGAAATGTTCAAAGGAACATGTGTTGAACTCTTGGTTGCTCTTATTAATTTTTGTACTTTTTCACTATTTATTTTTAGAAATGTTCAAATCAACAAGCAATGTTCTAGAAAGTGCTATGAGGAAGGTGGGGGGTGCTTAGCATTTTGGCGACCTAGGCCCGGACATTCATTATTTATTTATTTGATTTGTTTGAATGTATAATACAAGAAATTGAACTTTGCTTCTTAGAAAGGCATAAGAATTTTCCAACCCATAATTCAAACTCAACAAGTAACTACCCACCTTTATTTATTTTATTTAATGTGTTACCATGCCAAGATTTTTTCGTTTTCCCATTTGAGATGGAGCAATATTTGCATAGATTCAAATACTTTTGTCTTGCACAGTAAATATATCTACATCGTTTAGCGACAATGATGGAGTTTCTGTTTGTCTTCTTCTCACTTGGCTTTCAGGAAGCTAGCAAGCGCGGTAACAACTGGTTACCACCTCCATGGGCTATTGTTGCATTACTTGTCTTGGGCTTTAATGAATTTATGACACTGTTGAGGTACTTTTTTCTTCTCCAAAATGATAATGTGTTATATATTTTGACCATCATTTACACTTGGACTGTACTTTATTCTCGGTTTTCGTTACGGCAGGAATCCTTTATGGCTAGGCTTCATCTTTGTTGCTTATCTACTCATGAAAGCCCTATGGGTTCAGCTAGACATCTCTGGTGAATTCCGCAATGGCGCTGTGAGTGCCCCTATTACTTTATTTATTTTTCTGTGCACCCAGCATATTGCTGAAGCAGAGTTTATAGTTCGAGGAATTGCAAATTCTTTAGAATTTCAATTCTAATTGAATTCCAATTCCATGTATCAAACACACAATTATTGTTTTGATTTCAAATGGTGCATGTTTACAGCTTCCGGGACTTCTCTCCTTATCGACCAAGTTTCTACCAACTGTAATGAACCTCCTCAGAAAATTAGCAGAGGAGGGCCAAGCGCCTGCCGCTGCTAATAATCCTCAAAGAAACGCAGCTGTGCAATCTAAGAGCTTTCAAAGCGGAGCCAATGATTACGGTGATATGTCATCAAGTGGTTCATCGGTGGTAACTAATATGGAAAATGGAAATGAATATTCAAGTCCCTCACAGTAAACTACCAAAAATGAGTTAAGCTTTCTATCTCTGTTTATGGAGCACGACCCCTGTTTGGTGATGCTGGTTTTTCTGCTCACTAAAAATGGCATGCTTCATGAACATGGTTCCACGGGATCTAATTCTCAATGCGAGCTGGTACCCTATACTGGGGGGCTGTGATTTGTTGTGTAAAAGCCCCATTGAATAGAGTTTTACCCCCCTTTTCCTATTCAGTTTTTAGGCAATGATTATGTATCTTGCTTGAGGGTACATGTTAGAAGGCCCTTATTTTTACCCTTACCATGATTGATGTCGATTTTTTTTTCCTCATAGTTTTCCAATTTTGTCTGGTGGGAAGGAGCATGATGCCCATGTTTATTTGTATGCTAATCATTATGGTTGAGAATCCATTGCCTTATTTTGTATTTTTCCGAGAAATATAATTCCTCTGTTTCGTTTGGAGTATTGAACGAAGACATGAATTGCATTTTCTGGTATGTATGTATATATAATAAGCTATACCCGTGCCGGATGGCATGGTGAAATAAATAAGATAGATAATAGGATAAAAAAGAGTACCGTGTGACGAATTTGAATTGACAAACATCAATAAGTTTATTTTGAGTCCACTATCTAGTTTAATACAACTTTTTGAATAGCTGAAATGTAGATTAAATATATTTTTATGTTGGAAAAACTAATATCTTGGCAAAATGATATTTTAACAAATTAAACTAAGGTCCAATATGAAAATAAACCAGCATCATTCGTCAGTATAATTTGAAAATAGTTCTCGTCAGTATAATTTGAAAATAGTTCAAAAATTGGATTGATGTATGGTGAATACTCTAAAAAGAGACACCATTGGGATCTCTTTTTTCATTAAAAAAATACTTTTAAGAAGGTTTAAACCTTGTGCATTTGATTTGAATTAAAAATATTTGAATAACACATGCCAATCTTCTCACTCCCAACCGCGTTTGTCTCCCACTTTCTCTCCTTAATAACTCAAATAATTTGTTTTGTTTTTATTTTTATTTTTGACTTAATTGAATGAGGTAAAATATTGCCATCTCCATATCTCATTCTAATCTTTCAATTTTATTTTTAAATTTTTCGCCTTAAAAGTTGATTACTTTATCTTTACAAAACTTTAAAAATTATTTTATCTAATCACATTACTTTTTTATATTTTAAATGTTAATGGTTGTGTATGATACTTACATATATATATATATAAACAAGGAGAGTGTATTTACATTTGTGGAAAGAGTGGAGAAAGAGATGAATGCAGAGAGATAATATATGTCTATTTACGTTTTTTTAAAAGAGGCGAATAAATTGAGAGAGAGAGAGTGGAGATAACTTCCTCCTCAAAGTAAGGAATTATTAAACTTAATCTTGTTAACTAAAAAAGTCAAAAATAAAAGATCAACTCCTACTTAAATATCACTAGATAAACACAATAAAAATCCTACCTTAATCTAAAAGACTCTTAGACGAACAATAACATTGATCATCCATGCTATATAAAAAAGAAGTGGAACTTAACATTTCTAACACCAATTTAGAAGGTTTTCAATTAATTCAAATCGTCTTATGAACAAAGTAAAGATATACAAGAACCGTTTGAATTTAGAATTTAGAATTTTATTTATATCTTGAGTTAGTAACACTTTTGTCCCTAATGTTTTGATTTGGGCGTATTAAACCGCAAAGTTTAAAAATTGTTTCAATGTAGTCCAATTAGTAAATTCCGTTAAGTTTTTTAGCGGAACTAACATGTGGGGCCATATAATATCTTTTCCATTTTTCTGGTGAAATTTTGAGTCGCAATTTCGGACCTTTAAATGATCAAATTTGAAAAAATGTTGAACTACAAAATTGAAGCTTTCGAAATTCTCTTTGTGATACACTCAAGAAACTCGTGATTTGGAGTCTCGAGGGAAAAAATTGCTTTAAAAATTATTTAAGTTACTTTAGGTATCTTGTCTCACAAATTCAACAAAGTTAAGCATTGCAACCCAATTTTTTTTTAATCTCTAAGCTTATTTTCTCCATATAATTTATATTCAGATCATTTTACACAATTTATGTATTGTCAATTTAATGGTTGTTATACCCAATTATGATTTTTTTTAAAGTTTTTTTGTTTTAATATTTTAAAAACTTATTTTTTGGAAATATATAATTAATGGAGGCTAAAAGTAAAATGGACGATGATGATAACCATTCTTCAGGGATATTGGCTTCTGTACATCTGCTCAGCCATTTTACTTTTAGCCTCCCTCAATTATAGATTTCCAATAATTAAGTTTTTAAAAGATTATGCAATTTTTTTTAAGTTAAATAAAGAATTAGGGCTCAACTGGGTTTATCATCCATTAAATTTGCAATAGATAAATTGAGTAAAATGATTTGAATGTAAATTATACGGAGAAAAAATGGGTTTGCATTTCAATATTTTTTCAAAGATACTTAAAGTGATAATTTTTAAAGCATATTTTTTCCCCGAGACTTTGAATCATGCGTTTTTTGAGTGTATCACGAAGAGAATTTCAAGAGCTTTAATTTTGCAATTCAACATTTTTTTTCAAATTCTATCATCTAGATGTCTGAATTGCGACTTAAACTTTAGGGTTTAATACTCCCAAATTGAAACATTAAGGACAAAAATGAAACTATTAGCATACTTCGGGGGTCAAAAGTGTTACTAACTTTTATTATCTTCCATCTTTAGTTTTATTTCCTTTTCTCAATATTTGATTAATTTATTTTTACAAAAATTTCAAATTTGGTTTAATCTTATCACATTATTTCTTCGAATTTAAAATGTCATTCAACCTTATCACTAATTCAATTATAAATAACTAGACCACATGCATCACTATGCATGTGCCATGCGTGTAGTGGCGCAATCAGAAAATTTTGTTAGTGGATTCATCAAATAATGTATTAAATTTTTTTTCATAGATTATAATATCATATATATATATATATACTTACAATAGGAGCAACAAAAAAAAAATATTAGCCATTTACAATTGTACATGACTACTTTTCATATTTTGAGATTGTTGCATAATAGCTTCATTATCTATGCTAGCAAATACATCTTTTTTAATGAAAGTAATCAAGCATGAATTAAAATAAACTAAACACATAAACAACTAAACAAGTAAGCATATTAGCTTTTATATCTTTCTGTCAACACTCATTTACATTTATAACTAACAACAATATATTGGCTAAAGGCTACTAATTAATTAAATAATTAATTATCCAACTTAAATAAATGAAGAATTATAAAATTAAATGGGTGTAAAGTACTAAAGTAAGGGTTGTATTGCTGTAAGGCTGAATTTTCTTGCCTTGAATTATTTGAGTAGATTGACTATCGAGTGCTGTAAGGATAAAAGGTACCAATTGCCGAATCTGAACATTTCCTCTATATTTTCTTGTGGTTCTTTCACTAGCTCATGTTTTATGGATATCAAACTTTTGAATTTTGAGATAGAAAAGAGAGAATTGTATGAATCTATTTGGGTACGAGGGTATTGGCTTTAGTGAAATGAAATAAAGAATAAAAAATGTATGGTCTTAATTGAAGGTTGGGAAATGGGACAAAGTATAAAGTAAAAAAATTATCAAAGAAAAGAGAAAGTGTTTCATGGAAACTACCTTTATTAATATTATTATTTTTAAGATTTGACCCCACTAATAGTATTTTTTTAGATTAAGTGGTGTCAAATACACAATACAAAACTAAAAAGTGCAAAAATATTGTATGCTGCTCCTTTATTTTGTTAATTTAAGTGGGGTCAACTAACCCCACTCACCTACACATAGCCACGTCCCTGCATGCGCGTTAAGAGTTAAATTGAAAATACCATAAGCATAAAGTATGTATCATTTGTATACATTGTGAAATTGTAAATCGCGTTTAAGATAAGCAGCGATCCAATACAGGTAACACAGGAAGCAAATAAATCACGAAAAAATAAAAAAAAATAAAAAAACAAGAAAAGGAGAGAAGAGAAGAGAAAAGTAGAACTATCACAACTTATGCTAACAATTCTATTTCCCTAAACTACTAATTATATTAACTCAAAGGCCGCTTTCTCCAATGGGATACAAGTCTATTTATAGTGCTCAAAACCACTAATACTAATCCAAATTAGACTCGGAAATCCTAATTCCTAATGGATTTAAATCCTTAACTTCAAGTATCTCCAACAATGCTCTCTATTTTAGAGAGCAACTTTTAACGTAGAGAGTTGTATTTGTAAAACAACTCCAACAACACTCTCTATTCGCTACTTTATTTCACTGTCTTGAATTAACAATATTACTTTTTATTTCGGGATATATCAAATTATGAGTTCATCTTTCTTTTTGAAATATAATCAATCTACTAAATCTACAAATAAAAAATAGATTATATTTTTCTTTATCAATAATGCTTTCCACACATCTAATATAAAAGGTTTATTCATAAATACTACATCAATTACTAGATCGGTCAATAATTAAATAATTTTAATTACTTTTTGCATGTCCCAGATCTTTGGCCATTCAAATTTGTTTTGTGTACTAATTTTTTCTGTATACTCTATCTATAGCTTTATTCATTTTTTTTCATCGTTGTTTAAATTAAAACAAATATTTTCTTAAGATTAATAAAAAAAATAAAATATTTTTTTAAGAGAAATAAAAGGTAGAAGTAAAATTTTTAATTTGACAGAGATGAAATGTTATTCTCTTATCCAATATCATTATTATCATTGCTTAAAAATAAGATTATTCCTTGCGTACCCTATCTGTGCATGTCTAATTTTGCAAGAAGAATGAAACAAAAAAGGCTTGGGTAATTATTTAATGAAAATTAACAAATGGTGAGCCACCGTTCGCTCGCTACCCTTTTTCTCAATTATAAGAGGCTGTTGGAGCATTACTTCTATGATTCGTTTGGTTTAAGATTTAAATCATTTTGAGAATGTTAAATTTTATTTTGAAATGATTCTTGCGTTTGGTTCAAATTTTAGGTCCGGAATAAATGATTATAGGAATCGGGCATCTTTTTTAATTTTTCTTGTTAGGACTAAAATAACTCTCTTCCTTATGAATAAATAATTATTTTCCATCTAGGTATGAAAATATTGTTTGAAACTTTTTTTTTAGTTATGTTGCTGCACAAAAAAATTAAAATGTTTGAAACTTTTTTCTTTTCTTTTTTCCGGTTGTATTTTTTTTTAATTACAAAAATTGTAATTTTTGTAGGATAGTTATTAGGCATATGTAATTTTTGTAATTTATTATATTAATTGTCCCTTTTGAAAAAATTAGTAGAAGATATCTTCTCATCTTATAAAAAGAATAGTATTTTTGTAATTGATACTTTATTCCATTCTTATTCCCAGTTGAATCAAACATAGTGAAAATAATATAACATTCTAGGAATAGAATATTCATGTCTGAGCCAAACATCGATATGGCATTCTAGATGAAAGTTTTTCAGGAATAAGTTTGCCCATTTCATTACTAAAACTCCAACCAAACGAGTCCTTAATGATTTTGCTTGGTATATATAACAGAGAGGATTGGTATGATTTTACTAATCCTATAACAACTAGTTCGAAAATAGTAAATACCAGTACTAGTTCTAAAATAAAATAAAAATAAAATCTATCTAAATTTTAAATCTCTTTCTCCTGCTCTTTTTAGGATGCTCCCAAGTCTTTTAAGAAATTTTCACCCATACTCTTATTTGCATCAATTAGATTTTTGGGAGTGGTACAAATGATCTTCAGATCTAAAAAAACATGTTCATCCTTGCTAACTTAAATCATGTTCTTAAATAACAAAAACAGAGGAAGAAATACCTTGAGAAGTGTTTATTGTTTATAGAAGAGAGAGAAAAAAAAGTAAGCACCATCTATATTATAATGAAAAGAACCATCACATCACCAAATTATCTAATCAATGGTCCACATTAATTTGCAAAAAAAGAAGAAAAAATTTGGACCATTAGATATGCTTTCAACCCATCAAATCAAGAAAGTCAACAACTTTTTATCTCTCATATTCCACCAATTTTATTCTCTTATCTTTTTTCTATATCTATTTTTATGAAATTCAAAATACATTAAATTTAAAACAAATCATGTAAGAGTTTGAATATTTAAAATTTACCAATAAAAGTTTGTATATTTAAAACTAGGTATTGCCTGTGCCGTCCGGCACGGTGAAATAAAAAAATATTAAATACAAATAAAGAGACTCTATGTTCGAATTGTATATGTCAACTTTACTAAATTTACATAATAAATTATCATAGATAATAATGGCATTAGGTGGGGCTTGCATGTTTTTTTACCAAATCTTGAATCGTAAATGAAAAAGCATATTAATTTGAGTATAAAATGGTTAGCTTGAGTGATAAAATGGTAGACAACGCTACGGGATGTTAACAAAACTCACATACATGAAGAGAGGGGGGGATAAAAATCGAACAAAATAATATTATACAGAGATATCAAAAAACTATAAAACTCACATGCATGCATGAAATTTTTTTTATTCTTATTCCTGTTGATTATAAAATGGACATTCAATACACATAAAGGGAAAAATTCAAAAGCATATGCACTATTTTTAATCTAGGCTGCCACTAAAACAAATAATTATCGGATCCTCAACTAAATATACATATCATAAAATAAAGCTGCGATCTCCAACTACATGAGTTAATAATTCCTAATAAAAAATGAGCACCCATATATATACTTTCTTAAAAAAAAAGTAAACCACAAAATATTACATTCTTCAAAAGAGTAAACAATAAAAAGAGTAAAAAATCTCAAGTATTTTGTTGGGTGTTTAGCCATGAAAATCTTAAGAAAGAGAGAATATATATAAATATATTTGGTGAGAGAGAAAGAGTGTTCTTGTATTTATAAAAAAATTGTGAGGGGAAAAGTGAGAAAATTTTGAAATTTGAATCTCAAATTTCAAATTGTATATTTTTATTATTATATTAAGGTGAAAAAAGACAATAAAAAAGTATTATGTAATTGGGTAATTTGATATCTTAAAAACACATCTAAAGGGTTTACATTTCTTTTTTGATTTTTAAACAAATTTTGACCATTAGTTAATAATAACAAAATAAAGAAAAAAAATACATCTTATAATATAGATAGAAAATTGCCGCTAGAAAAAATGAAATTGTTTTAAGAGTAATGTGAAAATTTTATAATAAAGAGTAAGAAAAGTGGATTATAATTTTAAATATACAAATTTTGTCTTACACGTAACTTTATATCCACAATTTTACATATACAAACTTTTATTGGTAAATTTTAAATATTCATACTCTTACATGATTTGTTTTAAATTTAATGTATTTTGAATTTCATAAAAATAGATATAGAAAAAAGATAAGAGATTAAAATTGGTGGAATAAGAGAGAGAAAAAGTTGTTGACTTTCTTTATTTGATGGGTTGAAAACATATCTAATGGTCCAAATTTTTTCTTCTTTTTTTGCAAATTAATGTGGACCATTGATTAGATAATTTGGGGATGTGATGGTTCTTTCCCTTATAATATAGATATACAAATTTTGTCTTACACATAACTTTATATCTACAATTTTAAATATACAAACTTTTATTGGTAAATTTTAAATATTCAAACTCTTACATGATTTGTTTTAAATTTAATGTATTTTGAATTTCATAAAAATAGATATAGAAAAAAGATAAGAGATTAAAATTGGTAGAATAAGACAGATAAAAAGTTCTTGGCTTTTTTGATTTGATGGGTTGAAAACATATCTAATGGTCCAAATTTTTTCTTCTTTTTTTGCAAATTAATGTGGACCATTAATTAGATAATTTGGTGATGTGATGGTTCTTTCCCTTATAATATAGATATATATATTTAGTTGAGGATCCGATAATTATTTGTTTCAGTGGCAGCTTAGATTAAGAATAGTGCATATGCTTTTGAATTTTTCCCTTTATGTGTGTTAAATGTCCATTTTATAATCAATAGGAATAGGAATAAAAAAGTTTTCATGCATGCATGTGAGTTTTATAGTTTTTTGATATCCCTGTATAATATTATTTTGTTCAGTTTTTATTCCCCCCTCTCTTCATGTATGTGAGTTTTGTTAACATCCCGTAGCGTTGTCTACTATTTTATCACTCAAGCTAACCATTTTATACTCAAATTAATATGCTTTTTCATTTACAATTCAAGATTTGGCAAAAAAACCTGTAAGCCCCACCTAATACCATTATTATCTATGATAATTTATTATGTGAATTTAGTAAAGTTGACATGTACAATTTGAATATGGAGTCTCTTTATTTATATTTAATATTTTTTATTTTACCGTGCCAGACGACACGGACAATACCTAATTGATTGATAAGAAGAGAGAAAAGAGATGGGGGAGTAATTGCACAGAGAGAGAGAGAGAAAGTGTGTTGTGTGGTGATGAAGAGAGAGACAAAAGTTTGAGTACTGTTGACTAGGAAAATAAAAATAGAGAATAATAATTACAAATGCCACGTGTTTATTGAATCAACAGATTTTAGACGGGTGTGAATGAAGTGAAACAAAATAGAAAGTTTAATACCATTTTCATAATAAAAAAAATTAAATTGCTCAAAATAAAATCAAGAGATACCCAAATGTAATTAATTAACCCTTTGCTTTAATTGAGTTGGATTGATATACATACAATGTTGAGGGGTGGGTTATGATACATGGATAAGGCGCCTTATTACTGAGATTGGGACCGTTAATGGATGAGTTGTGTTCTTATGGATATGTTGAAAAAAGACTTGACTTACAATTTTAAGTACGTACGTAGATAACAAAGATGTAACAGATCGAGGGTGGGTGGTTGAAGGAGTAATTTAAACAATTGAACAAAAAACATCATTTATATTTTTATGGGAGATTTGTACAACAAAAATATACCAATAAATAACGTAGGTGACATATATTATGGTATATGCCATAATTTAAGACATCGTAAGTCGTTTCAACTCTCATCTTTGTAGTTTCAAAATAAATACTTTTCAATTAAATTGACACCTTCCCTTGTTTATACATATATCACATCATTCAACCAGGACGGGTTGGGTCATCTGTTCTTAAATTGGCTAAAGTTCAATTTTCAGCCGTATATTATAATATATACACACACATATGCACACCTCTGTTTCTGTTAATGAGAGAATTTTTTGTTTAGGTAATTAACTTGGTGGGCAGGTGCAAGTGTAACCAAGATCAAGGGTGTGGGCAAAAAACAATGATATTGAAAATTTGTACATGTTAGGAGTTACAATCGCGGAGCCTAATATTGAGACTAGAAACTCCACGGCGAGAAATCGAAATCTTTCGAAAATAGTATATATAAAAATAAATGGCTACTCCATTCACCCATTATCAATTGGTTTTAAGTCTGACATTCTAAACTCTAATATGTAAGAGAAGTTTAGACCATATATTTGAGTTAATTTATAGGAAGTTTAAGTATTATATTTGTAATTTCTATTTTCAATGTAATTAATTAACCTCTGATTATGAGCTAAATGAAGAAACTTTGACTCTTAATTTAAACTTTTAATAAAAATAATGAATTTTTAATTTGGGACAATAAAATGCTAAACAAAGATTGTGATATCCTTGGAGTTAAAATTCATAGTTACAGATAGTTTCCACAATAAAAACATGCATGTACTTTTTGTTTTTTATGCTCATTAAAAATGGTACGCAGTAGTAGTTGTATGATTTTCCAGCTGTAATCAGATGATGAAATAGCTAGGTAGCATTAACTATATGTATAACTACTCTTCTTCTTCGCATCATGAATATATGTATATATTGTCAGTCAGGCTAATATATATATCTATATATATATATACATATAGATATATCTGTTTCTGTGGTGTCAATCTATTAATAAATCAGGCCAGTCCTAAAATAATAGGATTCTTTATGTTTATGTTCCCAACTGGTGGCTCAAATTTAATTTGAATCTTTATGTTTTAATCTGACAGCTCATAAATAACCTTTACTTATCTTTTCAACTGGTGGCTAAGATTTAACTTTAGCATTTATGTTTTAATCCGATGGCTCATATGTATCTCTTAATTAATTAATTTATAACAATATTTATGTTTTGATCTAACAACTCTGGATTATCATGGAATATTTGTAATATAAATGATAATGATGGCTTTTGTTTGAATCGCCAACAAAATATAATAGTGTTTAAAACCTACTAAAATTCATAACTTAACTTCATTCATTAAATTAAATATTTATTTCTAAAATTAAACTGTTTATATATTTACAACTCCTACTAAAATGTATTTTACACTAATTCAATTATATATATCAAAAAAATGTAAATTATCTTTACAAAAATCTTATCATACGAGAAATATTTATCTATAATTGATTTTGTTAAATAAACCGATTATTATGTGTTAACACTTTATTATTTATTAATAAATCAAGTCAGTTTTAATATTATAGGACTTTCTAAACTTATATTCTTAAGTGGTTTATATTTAATTTAAACCCTTATGTTTTAATCTAACGGCTTAGAGATTGTCTTAACTTATGTTCTTAACTGATAACTGAGATTTAGTTTGAGTCTTTGTGTTTTAATCTGACGGTTCATATATTTCTATGATAACTAAATATGTATTTATCTCCTAATTAATTTTCATTTATGTGATAAACTAAATAAATAATTATATCATAATTAATTTCGATTTATGTAATATAGTTATATGATATCTAAACAAATATTTATTATAATCACTATTAAAGTGTTTATAACCTTAATAAGTAAAAAAATAAATAAATTTGAATACCTTAAACTAAAATTAGAATTCAATTTTTTTTATATTATTAGGCATGTATGATTAGTTTTATTACTAAAATGTCTTCTTTAGTTATATTTTTCCGTATCTTTATTTGAATATCAGGCATGTATGAGTAGATTTTACTATAAATATCAATTATTTATTAATATTTTAACGTTTAGTTATATAAAATTCAATTTAAATTTTAATTGCTCAAAATTATTTATACTTTCTAAAAATTATTTATATTTTTCTTATTATAAATAGTAAAAAATTAATTTTCCAAATGTATGAATTTTAATTTTCAACACCCCTTTATTTCTAAAAACAAATACAAAGGTATCATGTTATATATGCATTAACAACTCATTAAAAAATTTTAGAACTCACTTATTTACAATAACAATTTATTTGAAGAATAAAATACAATTAATTGTGAGAAAGGATAAAAAAAAGTTAATTGTGAGTGATAAGGGTACGTGTATCCAAAACTTAGAACATATCTGATATTATATTTATTATTTTCTCAAAATAAAATAATAATAGTTTATTTTCTATGGAAACTAATTCTAATTTTTAAATATTATGTTGATCTAAATATAAACATATTAATTTAAACTTACTTGGTTATTCTCTTCGCATATGCTTATCTTATATGTGATCAATAATTTCTAAATTTTAATAATTCAAAAAGTACTAATGAAAATATATAAATGGATGTTGGGATTAATATTATTTATAGGGAATCAATAGTCGAGTTTAGGGTTTTGTCAAATTTGAACTCAAGATATTTAAAAATATGATTACTTGAAACTAAACTCGACTAAAAGCATATTTATTTTTAAAAAATAATTAAAATCTATCGTATTTACTATATTATACTTATAAACCTCAACTCCTTCTAAACTTCCACGCATGTTATAATTATAATGTATCATAAGAATATTTAAAGAAAAAATGTTATATTCCAATGGAATCGAGTTAAATGGACACAATTTATATAAATTCGAACTTAAGCCATTTAGATCCCATAGTTTTCTGAATTATAAAAGAAATAAGAAAGAGTTCACCCTATATTAGATTTGTTTAGTCGAAAATATGTCGAATAAGTCAATTTCTCATCTTTAATTGTAATCAAAATGCAACTATAACAGGCTTAATTTACTCTACCACTATTTGAATAATAGGCATACAATTATATTTTTTAAATTTAATTAAGGTTAGAAAATAAAATTAGTGCCATAGGGAAAAAAATTAATTCCTTTTGCTCTCAAATTAAGATTATACTACCACTTTTTCAGGTTAATGTTAAAATTAATGTCTTTGAGAAATAGCAAATTTTAAATAAGAACACAAATAAAAAAATATTAAAATAAATATTTTTAGATAATGTCACCAATTACATATAGGTACAATCGAATCGTGTCGTAGGCACGGGTATTGGCTAATTTATTAATAAATCAGGCTAGTCCTAATATTATGGTATTCTCTAAACTTATGTTCTTAAGTGGTGGGTCAAATTAATTTGAGCATTTATGTTTTAATCCAACGACTTAAATATTCTCTTAACTTATATTCTCAACTGATAACTAACATTTAGTTTGAATCTTTGTGTTTTAATCCGACGGCTCACATATTTATGTGATAACCAATATGTATTTATCTTTTAATTAATTTTAATTTATGTGATAAACTAAATAAATATTCATATTATAATTAATTTTGATTTATGTAGTATATTTTTGTGATAACTAAACAAATATTTATTAATTAACTAATTACCATTAAAGTGTTTAAAATCTTAATAAGTAAAAGAAAAAAAATTGAATACCTTAAATTAAAATTATAATTCAGTTTTTTTAGGATATTAGGCATGTACGAGTACTTTTATTACTAAAATGTCTCCTTTAGTTATATTTTTTCATACTTTTATTCGATTATTAGGCATATATGAGTAGATTTTAATTCCAATATCAATTATTTATTATTATTTTAACATTTAGTTACATAAAATTTAATGTAAGTTTCAATTGATCAAAATTATTTATACTTTCTCTTCTATTATAAATAGTAAAAAATAATTTTTTAAATGTAATAATTTTAATTTTCAACACCCCTTTATTTTTAAAAAACAAATACAAAGGGTATCATGTTATATATACATTGATAACTACATTGTTAATTATTAAAAAAATTTAGAACTCACTTATTTACAATAATAATTTATTTGAAGAATAAAATATAATTAGTTGTGAGAAAGGATAAAAAAAAATAAAAATAATTTAATGGCAGGTGATAAGGGTGTATCAAAAACTTAGAGCATATATGATATTATATATATATTTTTTTCAAAATAGATTAATAATAGTTTATTTTCTCTAGAAACTAATTCTAATTTTTAAAGGGTGTTCTTAAATGCGCCCACATAATCCATCTTCCCACCCCACTAAAAGTCAAAGTTACGTTAATCTTAATCTAAAAATTAGCGTAAAACCCGTTCTTCTCACCCCGCTTTCTATACTTTAAAAAAAATGCCACTAATTTATCTTCTCACCCATTTAAAGTTTTAAAAATTAAAAATTAATAAAAAATTACATTATTTCCAACAAACAAACATCTACTATTTTCACTTAATTACATACATCTCATAAATATATGCTTATAATAAGTATTCTCATAATTTTATATAGATTACTAGACTTTTATTTTTATTTTTATTTGCACCGGCACAATAACATTTTCAATGATGTTTTTCTTAATTTATTCAATCTTTTTATTTGAGCATGCATCCAAGCAAAATTCAATAAAACTCATGTTAAGTTATCTAATGTTAAAGTTAAAAAAATATAGTGTTAACGCGTGTCTAATATGTCTAATATATATATATATAATATGTATTGTATGTTGTGTTTTTATTGTTTCAATATTTAATTTCTTAAAATTAATCGTAAAAAAATATTGAAAAAGGAAATAGTTTGGTGAGAAAATCTCTATCATTTTAATATTTTGTAAAGAAATCGTTTTCTTGAATCTCCGAAAAATTAAATATCATAGAAATCGAAAGTAACAAAATATGTTAATAAATGATTTATTTTTATGAAAACTATTTTATTTTTCCAATTAATTTTTTCCATTTTCACAAAAGATAACATATATTTTCAAACAACAAATTGATCTTTTAATATTTTTGAAGTAGTGAATTAAGTATTATATTTACTTATTTGATAAAGATAAAAATAAAATTTGTAAATAAATTTGAAATATGAATAATAAACATTTAAGAAAAGATTATATAAAATATCATATAATTACTAAAACTTATTTATGACAATTAATATTTTGTATCTTGGAGGTACTATTTAGATGAAATTTTTAATAAAATTTATTAAGAACGATGTAAATTTTATTATTATGTTTTATCTTAATGAAGAATTTAATATTTTTACTTTTAGCGACGAAATTTTATCGTCCCTATATTATTTCAGTAAACTCACTCCACTTCTGGGTGAAGTGCAAGATTTTTTAAAGATTTGATGGGGGTAAGAAGAAAGTATTTTCACACTGGAGTGAGAAGACTGATTTTGGGGGTGCATTTAAGAACACCTTTTTTAAATATTATGTTGATTTAAATGTAAACATATTAATTTAAACTTACTTAGTTATTCTCTTGGCATATACTTATCCTATATATGATCAATAATTTCTAAATTTTAATAATGGATGTTGAGATTACCATTATTTATAGGGAATCAATAGTCGAGTTTAGGGTTTGCAAATTTGAACTCAATATATTTAAAAATATGATTACTTGAAACTAAACTTGATTAAAAGCATATTTATTTAAAAATATAAATTAAAATCTATCATGTTGATTATACCATATGTATAGACTTCAACTCACACTTCCCCTCCTCGCATGTTGTAATTATATTGTATCATAAGAATATTTAAAGAAAAAATGTTATATTCCAGTGTAGCTGAGTCAAATGGACAAAATTTTCATGAATTCGAACTTAAACCATTTAGGATATGTACTTTTCTGGATTATAAAAGAAAAAAGAAATAGTCCCCCCTATATTGGGTTTGTTTAGTCGATTTGTTTAGTCGAAAACCTGTCGAACCAATCCATTTATCATCCATGATTGTAATAGAAATGCAATTAAACGGACTTAATTTACTTTACCCCTATTTGAATAATATATATATATATAATTATATTTTTTTAATTTGATTAATATTAAAAATTAAAATTAATGCTATAGTGAAAAAAATTAATTCCTCTTCCTTTCAAATTAAGAGTATATTACTATTTTCTCGGTTAATATTATTTTCTCCGAGAAATAACAAATTTGAAATAAGAATTCAGATAAAAAACAAATTAAAATTACAAGTAGTTATAGATATATAAAAAATTGCAATAAATATGATTTTTGATAGTGTTACAAATTACATATAGGCCAATCAAATTGTGCCGTAGGCACGGATATCAGCTAGTTAATAATATAATACGGGAAATCGGGAATTATTAAGGTCTCGTCACAATGTGTTCAATGCGGCACTGCCCAAGCCATGTTACGGACTTCACATGTTTCACGTTAAATAGAAATTTAAGCTTCTTTTTTAACCTACAAATAAATAAAATTTACCCCACTTTCTCTTTTAATGTTGACTCCTATATACATATATATGGGACATTTTTCATATATACTAAATCATACATGGTAAGTTTACAAATTGAGCTATTTTTGGGAATAAACCAATGAATTTTTTTGATAAAGACGATCTTCATGATTCAAGTGATAATTGAATTAACTAAAAAATTGATATATATATATATACTATTATATAAAGTCCGAAGTGATTTCAATTAACATGAAACTGTGTCAAAATTTTGAATTGCCTATTTTAATCTTGCAGTCTCTTTTTTCATTAAAAAAGATGATCACAAGAATGTTCAAACTTTGTACATTTGATAAAGTAATATTTTATTCATCCATTAAACTATTTAACGTACATCATTCTTTTATATTTAAGTTTGAATTTGAAATATCTCAATAGCACATGCCAATTTTCTCACTTCCAAAATTCCAGCCACATTTGTCTCCCACTATCCAATAGGATAAAATATTACCATCTCCATTTCTCATTCTAATATTTCAATTTTATTTTTAATTTTTTTCCTTAATAGTTGATTACTTTATCTCTACAAAATTAAAAAAATTGTTTTATCTAATCGCATTATTTTTTTATATTTTAAATGTTAATGGTTGTGTATAATATATATATATATATATATATAATATAGACATAGGAAGAGAGTACGAGTTTGTTTACATTTATGTAAAAAATGGAGAAATAGATGAATAAAGAAAGAGATTATATGTCTATTTACGTTTTTATAAAAGACTAAAAGAGGCGAATACAAAGAGAGATAGAGAGTGGAGATAACTTCCTTCTCAAAGTAAGAAATTTAATCTCCTTATTATTCAACTTAATCTTATTAAATAAAAATGTCAAAAATAAAAGATCAACTCCTACTTAACTACTAGTAGATAAACAAAATAAAAATCTTACCTCAATCTAGAAGACTCGATCTTGAATGAACAATAACATTGATTATCTATACTATATAAAAAATAAGTGGAACTTAACATTTTTAACACCAGTTAAGAAAGTTTTAAGTTAATTCAGATCGTCTTTTGAACAAAGTAAAGATATACAAGAACGGTTTGAATTTATAATTTTATTTAAATTTTCCATCTTCCATCTTCAGTTTTATTTCTTTTTCTCAATATTTGATTAATTTGTTTTTACAAAAAATTCAAATTTGGTTTAATCTTATCACATTATTTTTCGAATTTCAAATGTTGTTCAACCTTGTCACTATTTCAATTATAAATAACTAGACTGCATGCACATGTTATGCATATAAGATAAAAAATATGTATCATTTGTATACATTGTTAAATGATAAATAAATTCAATAAACTCATTTAACAATGTATACAAAAAAAAACATAAAGTTTGGTGGACATGATATACTAACCAGAGAGATCATTTTCACTAAGTATCAAAACATTAATCTTCAGTTCGTAAATTTAGTATGTAAATTTAAATTGATCATTAGAGCAAGGCGGATCTCTTTTAAAAAAGAGTGTTCTTAAATGCACCCACAAAACCAGTCTTTTCATTCCAATGTGAAAATAGTTTTTTCTCAGCCCATCAGTTCTTGAAGAAATCTTGCAGTTCAACCCAATGGTGGGATGAGTTTTACTAAAACAATGCATGGACGATAAAGTTTCCTCGCTAAAAGAAAAAATATTAAATAATATTAAATTTACATCATTCTTAATAATTTTTATTAAAAGTTCTGTCTAAATAATACATCTGAAGATACAAAATATTAATTGTGATAAATACAATTTTAGCAATTATATGATATTTTATATAATCTTTTACTATTCATTGCTTTTAAATGGATATTATTCATATTTCAAAATTGCCTTCAATTTTTATTTTTATCAAATAAGTAAATATAAATCTTAATTCACTACACAAAAATATTAAAAGATAAATTTGTTGTATGTATATATATATAATACAAATATAAATTTTGAGTGGTGCTAAATATAAAAATTATGTTTAAGAGCAATTGGTTGAACAAAGAAAATCTCGTTAAAGAATAATATAATAATAAACACTTCAAAATAAAAAAACCAATATAATTATCATATGTAGCACATAGCAATCAAAACCAAACAAAATTAAAAGCAATGATTTTTGAGAATTTTAAACAAATACAAATAGACTAATTAAATCTGCTATGTTTAAAGGGATATATATATATATATATAAATGAGAACAAAACCCTAGAATCCTAAAACCATACAAGATCTGAAAAATTAAAATCAGGCATACTACAAAAACAAGATCAAAAGAGTAATAATTCTAAGTCAAAAATAAAAACCAAAATATCTTACGAGATATAAAAATCTTCTTGCAAGGGATCCTTCCCTTGTAAGTGGTTGGCTCAGCACTATGTTTATTTTTCAGGTCTACTTTGTAAGATGACTATTTTGTAGTTGTGTTGGTGCTTTTGTTATAAAAAAATATGATGGAAAAAAGAATCTCGCGCAAAAAAAGTGAATAGCGATGAATTTTTCTTAGGATAGAAATTGGGGTGAGAATAAAGTTTTTTAGGATATATTTGACTTAGTTTTGAATTTTCGTAAGATGAAAAGCCTGATTTTATATATGCATTTAAAAACTGTCACGCAATTTATATTTAAAAGTTATGCTAATGCGGATATAATTATAAATAATGCAGTTAGATTCTCAAACAAATCATTTGGGCAAATCGACTTCTAGGAAGCTTTAGAAAAGAAACTTAAGGCCATCTCTGATGGTGATTTATATTTTTCCATTTCTATCCTATGTGTCAATTTTATTTACAACACTTCTATATCTAGTTGCCAAGTAAAAAAATTGATCTCCAATGGAAAAGAAAAATAAAAATATTTGATTTGGGTAATAAGTTGGAAAATAAGTTTAAACATGTAATGAGATACTCTCCGATCTCATACTCATTTTATGAGTAGATGTCCTACATCCTTCATATTTTTTTGTGAAAATTTTTTATTCCTCAACCATCAAAGAAATTTTTTTTTATGAAAAAAGTAACAAAGTAAGAAAATATCTCCTCACATGTTTCATCTTATTTTTCAATTTCTTATAAAAATTAACTGTTTGTATTTTCATTTTTCAAACTATTATCTAACAGAGCCTAAAATACCAATATTAAAAAAAATAGATACCAAGATATTTTTTAACTGATTACAATAATAGTTTAGAAAGTGTGAAATTAACCGGATTCCTTATTTTCCTTCTCAAATAAGAAAAAGACAAAAGCTAAAAACTATAGCTAGTAAAAAGTAATTTCCACTTGTGGACTATGAGAGTACCATTTTGATGACAATTACACAAATGTCATTTACCGTGAGTTTCACAATTGACTTTATATATAATGGGTCTGGTTAACGTGTGCTCTAAGGGTATATATTATGCACCTATAAATAAAAATAGAGATAATGGGTTATAAGGTCTCGCTCCGTAATGTTTTATAACTTAAAGGACGGACTCATGTTTAATAAAGGGAAGTAGTACCAATTTCATAATTTGGTTTTACAATAAGGACACTTTTCATAATATTAATTTATTTTAAGGAAAATGATAAATGTTGATGGACAAAAATACCCTACTATATCATTTATTCTAATTATACAAAAGATATATTATTCTCTCTTACATACACATAGTTTAGAGAGAGAAAACAAAAAACAAGGAAAAAAAGAAATTGTCTCACCAATAATCTCACATCTTCCACCACCACCACCTGAATCTCCGATTGTATCGCCTAGAGGAGCAAGCACCGTTCTCATCTTCATCTTCTTCTTATTTTTTTTTATGGATGTGCAATCGTAAAAGATATATAACTTTTGATCGAACCGTTGGATTTCGCTAATTTTTGAATATGTTGTTCGGAAGACAAAGTTACTTTAAGTGTGCAAACAATTAAGACGATTAGAGGTCGTTTTGCTATCGAAATCGACCAATTTCGACAGCCCAGTGGGATTAAAAAAAAAATATGATTGTAACTTTTTTTTTTTACGAATCTTACGTCAATCCATATATATATATACATATAAATAAATTAAGTAGATGTTAATCCTATCAATTTTGATGGTGCTAAAATCATTTTAGCACCTTATATTTTGTTGTCCAAATGGTGCTACTTTCTAGTTGTTGTTCAGAAGATGCTAAATGCATTTAGCACCTTCTGGTTGTTATCTAGGTGGTTCTAAATGCATTTAGCACCTTCTAGTTGCACTTTTTGACTGCTGTCTAGGGGCTGCTGTCTAGGGGGTGCTAAATGCATTTAGCACCTTCTGGTTGCACTTTCTAGTTGCTGTCCAGGGGGTGCTAAATGCATTTAGCACATTCTGGTTGCTGTTAGTGTCATAATGAGACGATATTATAAGGAAGGGGTATTAGTGTCTTTTTTGGACAGTGTCCTTAATTTACATGACTAATTTTTAAGTGTCCTTTATAATTATATTATTATTAAAATGAGCCCTTATACCTAATTGCCTCATAAAAATAATAAATTATAACATACATTAAATTAAGTACAGATTTTCATGTAAAATGGTATTCTTTCTATTTGTAGTATGGTTAACATGTGCCCTAAGGTCACATGTTATCATTTTCCATATATAAATATATTTTTTTGAACGTAATATATTCATCGGGATATTAAAAAAATAGAGCTTGTCTGAATTTAAAAAAATAAAAATTAAAGAATAATATTTTTATAAATTAAGGATTGATATTTGACCAAACTACAAAAAAGTGCAATGTTAAGTTTGCAACAGATTTTTGAATTATAATTTTTAATGGTATCGTGCAAAATTAAGTTTGCACTGCTTTTTTTTAGCATATTACTAAATCTAAACGTTTAATTGACAATGGTTTAGAATTATTTTAAGAAGTAACAAATTTAAAACTCATTTATTAATAAAACACACTTGATAATTTTTTTGGGTCATGCAAAGTTAAATTTGCACTTTTTTATTTTCTAATGCATTACTATTTATATGGATTTATTTGGTGTTACTTTAGAGTTACATAAGTGACACATATATACTTGTTGAAAAAATATGATTACATCATGCAAAACAAATATACATTAAATTTCTTGGATTACAAAGTTAAGTTTGTACAAAATACAATTTCGTTTAAAATAAAATTGATAAACATGCCTTTATTTTCAAAATATAATAAAAATAAGCCTTTATTTCAAAAAAAATATTATTTCCTATTTTTTCTGTGAAAATTATTATCACACATGACCTTTTGTCCAATTTCCAGTATACCTATTAGAGCATCGACACTGGGTATGCTAGATGGGCAAATTTAGCATACCTGTGTTTACAGCGGATATGCTTGTAGGGTAAAAGATAGGCTTGTATGGTAGAGGATGAGTAAACTTACCATTTCTTTAAATTTTAGCCATACGAGTGAAGAAAACTCGTATGGCTCATACGACTGAAGAACATTCGTACCAAAATAAAAAAAACTTATACAAGTCTAGGACACTCGTATGAATTATTTCTTTTTCTTTTTTTTCAAAAAAATAAATAAAAAATACCCCATATGAGGGTGGCAGCCTCGTATGGTTATTTCATATTATATATATATATATATATATATATATTTGTTTTCTAAAACCCATACGGGTCAATGAGCCTTGTATAGGCTTTTTTTATATAAAAAAAAAAAACCCATACAAGTGTGGGAGCCTCGTATGGGTATTTTTTTTTATTTTTTATTTTTATTTTAAGCACAAAAATCATATGAGTGAAACAACCTCGTATCAGTATATTTTTTACCATTTCTGATATGTGTTGCTTTAAAACTTAACTAGCCATATAGTAAGTTTGACCTAATTTTTAACTATTCTGTTGTGGATTCTCTTAGAAGAAAGAAACTAAGGTTTTAATTTGTGGGGAAATTATTGTCATTTTACGGATGATTTTTGTTTTCACTTCCAAATTGTTATTAAAAATTTATTTTATTCGACCACAATTTGAGTCGCAAAAAACTTTCTTGCAATTGTTTTATAACATAATTTCATATCTTAATTGAGATTCTTTTTTTTATTTAAAAAGACAGTTGAACAAAAGCAACTCTTAAATTAAAATACAAACAAATTCAGATTAAGATCGAGAGGGAAGCTGGGCATGGCATGGAATTAATGGTGGTGAAAGGCCTTTTCATAAAGAAGGGCAGATCGAGTGGAGTAAATAAATGTTAAAAAGGACGTTCAACCCGGGGGGAGGGGGTAAGAGAAGGGTGAGGGGTGAGCTGGCCACGTTCTGGACAGACGTGATAAGACGATAGAAAAAGATAATCCAACGGACGGCATTGAATATTTACTTATACAGTTATTATAGCATAGCTAGTCCCAACTGTGGGGCATTCATATCATATCAGCTCAAAATTTATGACCCCCTAGCTTCTTTCCTTCCTTCCAGTTGGAGTTTGTGTGTGGCATACTGGCATTGAATTCCGAAGACGCATTTCTTCCTGTAAAAATAATGATATATATATTAATTTTAAAATTTATCAAATAAAAAAGTAAGTAATGTTTCAAAAATTGCATTAATGCACTTTTTGATGCATAACATTAATCTCTTACTTTAGTCATTTCAGTTAGCAGATGTACGTGTAACTATCATTGTTGTTGTAATTATTTGCATTATGTAGGTATAAATATAATTCGTTCTAGTTGGAGAGTCGTATATTATAATGTAATCTATATATTTATTACAAAGACCAAGGCCAACCAGAAGTAGCTTCGCTTCATCTGCGAGAGACTCTGAAAAGCATTCTGCCTCTGCTGCAATGGCGTTGGTTGGCTTTGCTTTCTGTTTATTTTTTCTATGGATCACCATACTCACTTGCTGTCGAGGTATATAAACTTGCGAGCAATACTATATATGTACAAGTCCAAAAATATTCTCAAAAACACATGCAACCTAGCTAAGAGCAATTCTAAATGTATTTCAATCATCCATTTCTCTGTACGTCTCTCAATTGAATGCAAATGTGCGGTAATTATAATTCATTTAAACTATAATTTTTGGACATTTCTCGCGGCTTATGATCAGCAGCTTTCTTATAGTCATTTCTTTCCCTAATGGGTGGTGTATATATATATATATATACACGCTATAAATTTATAATATTTTAGGTCTTAATTTGTACACTATTTATTCCTACCTGTTGAGTCTGATCGAATAGTATATATAGAGTGGTTTAAAAATGAGGTGAAGATCGATCAACTTGAAATAGTATAGAGAGATTTTTTTCCCTCTTTAATTTCTTCTTTTTCCTAATCGAAGATAAATAGTCTCAGGCAAAACCATGATTCAATCTTGTAAGGGGCCTTATATTTACTAGAAAAAAACTACCAAACATGATTAACATAAAGGGTTCGCCCTTTATTTGGAGGATTTTATCCCCTATTATTTATACTTCATCTTACTTAATATTTTATCAAAAAAAAAAGAAAAAAATCTGACTTAATGTAAAACTTAGTAAAATATTAAATATTTTTTAATTGGTCAACTATATAAGAAGTTTAGACTAAATATTTTAGGCGGTCCATTATATAAAATTAAGTTTAATTGAAAATAAATGGAATATATATATATATATATAATTGACTTGCAAAATCTTGAGGGGGCGTAGGCCCGTCCAACTTAGTATGTAGTAGTATTGGTCTCTGTAAATAGCATATAGATCGGAGCTAGCGAATCATATTGTTATTGTTGGTGTGAGTGTGAGTGTGAGTGGAAAAACAATCAACACACACCCTAATTATTATAGCCATAATAATAATAAAAAAGAGTGGTTTACTTTCGCCCTTTGTGGTAATATATAAACCATTAATTTTGAAATAAGTAGATCGATTTTGTGTTTGTGATAGATATATAATATGAAAATTTTCGGTAATATAATATAATAATACAGGTAAGGAAAATGTGTGGGAAGATGGGTACCCATTCATCAAACACGCAAGCTCTTTCTCATCGCCATCAGCTTCATCCAACGGTCAGAAAAAGGAGTATGATTATATAATTGTAGGAGGGGGCACAGCCGGGTGTCCGTTAGCCGCAACCCTCTCACACAAGTACAGCGTGCTATTATTAGAAAGGGGAGGTGCTCCATTTGCAAACGCAAATGTATCATTCTTGCAAAACTTCCACATTGCACTAGCCGATACTTCTCCAAAATCTGCTTCCCAATTCTTCGTCTCCACCGATGGGGTCTTTAATTCTAGGGCTAGGGTTTTGGGCGGAGGCACTTGCATCAATGCTGGCTTCTACACTAGAGCAAGCACCAGGTACGTACACAAAATATACTCCATTATCGATCGATCGATCGATCTTATTAGAAAGTAGTTTATATATATATATATATATATACATAGTTAATCAATCCACGTACTAATTAACGTCTTGTGAATAATGATATCCCGATGTAATGTGATTAGGGGATTGACACAGTATAACTTGACCCACAAGAAATACATCTATCGTGGTTGAACCCATAATATATATATATTTTATGAGATATTTATTAATTAATAAATTGGTGTCACATCATTGAGTTTCTGTACTAATTGAATCTCTCGATCTAATTAAAATTAATCGTATGTTATTTTTTTGAGTGACTTGGCATGTGAAAGTAAGTAGCCTGGGTTAGCTAGTGAGTTGAAACCATAATGTAGGCTGAGGGAAAATGTTCAACAAATACAAATCCATCCATATAAATATATAATCATGTTTGTATTTATATGGAAAGAACAATTAAACCATTATTTAATATCTCCTCATATGGCGCAACAAGTATTTCCTTGATTATTGGAGTCGAAAAAGGTTCTCAAAATAGTACAACTTTAAAATTATATAGTAACTTTTTAAAAATAGTATTATATTTTGATTGAGAGCCATTACAAATTATTTATTGAAAAAGTTATAGTTTTTAGAGTTTTTGATTTATATAAATTTAGATTGGCAAGAGCATCAGAAAATAAATAAAGTAAGTAAATAAGATTTAGTCAAACGGACAGGCTTCTCACAATCAGAAAAAAAAAGGAGGAGGGTGGTCAGTCCTCCAGCTGGCAGAATGTTATTGGTCATGACCCCCTAGATTATATCAAGTCAAGAACATAAAAGGTTAGTTGGGGTTGGGGTACCATTTATTAGAATTAAAAGTTAATACTTACATCGTACAAATATCAGAACATTCAATTCATGGCTGGTTTTGTGTGAATAAATGCAAGCCGTGTGGCCCTCAAATTAAGTGTCGTTCCTTATTTCACTCACTTTCTCTAGCACGAGAAAGAATAGGTAGTGAATTAAAGCAGATCTAAATGAGGAGAGACATTTATTTATGATATGATATTATTCATACATTGAAGGAACATAGCAATTGCCCTCCACGTTACACACAACACAACGACAAACCTACTCCTTCCCAAAAAGTAATAAAATAAAAGTAATGCTAGAGAATGGAAAAAATAAAATTGCTCAAAAACACAAACTCAAAGAAAGTTTAAATGCATATCAATTATTTCTCTCTCTCTCTCTCTGAGATTTGATACGTGTTTGATTGATTCAAATTCTTTTAAACTACGAATTTTGTGAGACTTTTTTTTTTTTGGCTCCACAACATTTCTCAAAGAAAATTTTATAGTCTGTACTAATTAAGTTTATGACTTAATTTTTTAGAATAGACAATTTACAGTCGTATCTTGATGGCTGTGTCCGATTATCATAAAATTGTAACGTCTTTTGGTTACAATATTTAGTCAAAAAAGTTAGTCAGTGTGTACCGACTTTTGCTTCGATCATACGAATAATCGATCTACATTCTGCATTTGGGTCCTCACAATGAGGACACAACTCGTGTATTGATTTAAATGAATTCATGCGAGCAGTCACAGAGATGCCATACCAGTGATAGCTATGAAATATCTTGTTAACATAAATGGAATGTCTTTTATTTAATAGTTGAATTTGTATTGATGGTGAAATTTCACGTCAATGCAGTGATATCAGGAGAGTAGGATGGGATGCTAAACTGGTGAACGAATCATACCCATGGATTGAGAAACAAATCGTTCACCGGCCTGACCTTGCACCATGGCAGATAGCGTTTAGGGACGGCCTTTTGGAAGTCGGGGTCTCTCCTTTTAATGGATTCACCTATGATCACTTGTACGGAACCAAAGTCGGCGGAACCATTTTTGACAAGTATGGTCGCCGCCATACTGCTGCTGAACTGCTTGCCTCCTCAAACCCTCAAAATCTTAATGTCTTAATTCACGCAACTGTTAAAAAAATTGTATTTGATACAAAAGGTGCGTGTACGGGTTTACATTTTTTCCCTTATTATAAAGCGTATGGATAAAGCGTACTTTAGGACAGGTTGACATGTTGCAAGTACATTGGTCAGTGAACTAGGTTCATTATGAGTAAAACCTACACAAAGTTTACTACTTACCAATGCACAGGTGACACAATCACTTTGTCCTCAAAGCATGTCCCCATATTGTGTCTCCCATGAATTTCGATGGGTAATGCGAAGGGCTGAGGAGTTGGTTAATGATCAAATGCAGGGAAGAAACCAAGGGCTGTTGGAGTCATCTTTAAAGATGAAAATGGGGATGAACATCAAGCGTTTCTTCGAAAGAGGAAGAGAAGTGAGGTTATAGTCTCGTCTGGAGCAATTGGGAGCCCTCAGCTGCTACTACTCAGTGGGATAGGGCCGAAAAACGACCTTAAAAAGTTGAATATATCTGTAGTTCTTGACAATGAATTTGTTGGCGAAGGCATGTCCGACAACCCTTTGAATACCATGTTTGTTCCCACAAATAGGCCAGTGGAGCAGTCGTTAATTCAAACCGTTGGGATTACAAAGATGGGTGTTTATATCGAGGCTAGCAGCGGATTCGGGCAATCCAAGGATAGTATTCACTGCAATCATGGTATTATGTCAGCTGAGGTTAGTATCATTCTCAAACTAGAAATCTTTCCACTTCAGAGATGAATTAAGGTTGTGTTTGAATACTTGCAAATGCTACGGGAGGGTTTGTTTTGCAGCGAAAATGTCTAAGAGTGTATTTGACTGGCATTGTAAATGAAAAGATTGATTTATTTTTACTCTGTTTCCCATATTTTGATATGAATCAATAGCTCACTAGAAAGTAGTGAAATTTATTTTCATCATTTTTATAAACCAATCAAACAAACACAAAACATTTCATTTGCGTGAAAAATATTTACATTGAAAACAATTTCCCATGCTTTGAGTTTTCAATTAACCGAACAAAACCTAAAATGATAATTTTGTTGTGTGAGCAGATTGGGCAGCTCTCCACAATTCCTCCAAAGCAAAGAACAAAAGAAGCCATTGAAGCATACAGAAGAAGCAAGAGAAACCTTCCACATGAAGCATTCATGGGAGGTTTCATTCTAGAAAAGATTGCCAGCCCATTGTCAAAGGGGCAGCTCAAACTTATCAACACCAATGTTGATGATAATCCTTCTGTTACTTTCAATTACTTTGACCATCCTCGCGATCTAGAGCGGTGTGTTAATGGGATACGAGTCGTGGAGAAGCTTGTGAGGTCAAAACACTTTACCAACTTCACACAGTGTGACAAAGAAACTGTGGACAAGCTGCTTAACCTGAGTGTCGCGGCTAATGTTAACCTTATACCCAAACAGACTAATGATTCAAAGTCTCTGGAGCAATTCTGCAAAGACACTGTAATTACAATTTGGCACTACCACGGGGGGTGCCATGTGGGGAAGGTGGTGAGCCCCGACTACAAGGTTCTTGGCGTCCATGGCCTTCGTGTCATTGATGGTTCAACATTTACCGAGTCCCCAGGCACTAATCCTCAAGCTACTGTAATGATGATGGGGAGGTAAGATACATACTCTCTCTCTCTCTCTCTCTCTCTATTTATATATAGTAAATTTGCTAGGGGTAATTTGTAACGACCCTAATGTTGTGGGTGGACTGCTGTACGTGCCCCAGCATGGGTACAATAGTTGTTGGCATTTTACTGCATAAGGTGAACTGTGCTGCTACATATGTTGGTCTTCCTAGCAAAACTGCAAGGGTTTGGACCAAAAGTGGCAATCTGTTATTGGGCGAGTGTAACTTACACCTTATATAGCTTTCATATCAGCCCTCCAGTCTTTCATCACTTGCACATTCTTAGGATTCAAACCTGTCCTGTTCTATTATTTAGATATGTATTAGAAGAAAGGGTAAAAATACACATGCTAGTGCACATATATATAAATGGTTTCTTGTTATATGAACTCATACAGGTACATGGGAGTGAAGATTCTGAGACACAGGCTAGGAGAAGCAGCTGGTTTATAAAGCCCAAGGGGGACTCGAGGTAGTAGAAGAAGAGTGTTTTAGCAAATTTTTTTTTTTTTGTCGTTCTAATTCTTATCTGTATGTAGAGATGCAAGAACAGTGTTAGGTAGCAGTTAATATGTGCGTAGAGATTGGCTTTGCCTACAAAAGATGGAGAGTTAGGACTACCATTCTGTTTGTATTTCCAATATGCATCCCCCCTCAAGCACGTACTTTGGATAATTGATTGTCACCGGTGGTTTATCTTCACTATGCATCTTCCTTGCTCTAAAAAGAATTTATTTACATTCTGCCCCTGCTGTTGGCTTCTTTCACTAGCTCTGTCTTTGCACAGTCGCAGTACTCTGTATTCACTATTCATACAGTTAGTTTCGTGAGTCCAAATAATGCTATTCATTGAAAATGTTTTGACCAAAAGCATAATTCAAATTTCCATACCCAAGATGACTCGAAATAATTTATGCAAGCGCAAGTCTTTATTCTTGAAGAAATTAACCCGGAATAACTTACTAAACTGGACTTTCCTGACATGGAATTCTCCTAATTACTTCTCCATTTTCAACGGGGCATACTGCTCCACTACATGAACTCAACTTTTAAGAATGTTCCCTCCGAAGAAAAAAAAAATATAACAGTGTGGAAACACTGATACAAGAAAGAAAGGAAAGGAAAAAGGGCAAAATCAACCACTCAATAGTTTTCAATAATTCAATTACAGATGACTTGATCTACTTCCACGTACATGAAAAGGGATAAGGACCAGCAAATGATTTCATGTAATTACAATCTCATATTATACTTACACCAAAATTGAATTGAACAGAGTTTGGGAGTTGTTTTCATTCAAACCCTGAAATCGAAGACCCTCTTGAGTAAGTGTTTGAGGCGGTCATAATGCTTTGCCTTCTAAATACTTCCTAAGATGACATCATTTCTGAGTTGAAATGAGAACAAAAGTACATGCTTGAAAAAAAGAATCTCACAATTTATCACAAGTGTATCTCCAAAAAGTTAAACAAGGTTATTTCTAAGTGCCAACTAGGGCAAATACATGAAGGGAGCCTGCGCATTATTTCAATTGAAAACCTATATTCTCACTAATGCTGCCTCTAGGCATTCCCCTTAAATATTGCCACAACATCATTCTCTTCCCTCTTTTCAATGGAGCGGAATTATATTGCCTCCTAGACAATCCATACTCCTCTTCTTCAATTCCAACCGATAGACACTTCAACGGCTTCTTAGTGTTGATCCGTGAGGAGGATTCAACAATCTCACCTGAATATCTAGTACGCTTATTTATTTCAATAGTAGATTCCTCTCGACTGCAACTTCTTGATATTATAGGCTCTTTTATCTCATCAAAATCATTGCACACAAGCTTCAAGGCTTGAACAACTTCGCCCATAAAAGGACGGTGGGATACTTCTGGCTGCACGCACATCGATGCTATTGCTGCTACTTTGACCAAACTATCAAACGGGATGTTTGACTTCAAAGTTGGGTCAACTATCGATTCTAAACCTTCTTTTGTTGTGAGGAGAGGATGTGTCCAAGAAACCAGATTTTCTTGCCCTGGTGGTTGCGATAAGTCCACCGGCTTTCTTCCTGTTAGGAGCTCAAGGAGAACTACACCATAGCTGTATACGTCGCTCTTAACGAGGAGATGTCCAGTCATTGCATACTCTGGAGCCAAGTAACTGTAAAACAAGAAATCAGTATGAAAAGACTGTTAAGAGGTTAATCATACTGATAGTAGATATGAATGTAGAGAGTGAGATAATGAATACCCAAAAGTTCCCATAACATGTGTTGATATGTGTTTGTTTCCCTCGTCGAGTGCTGTTCTAGCCAACCCAAAATCCGATACTTTAGGTGTAAAGTCATGTTCCAACAAAATGTTACTCGCCTTGAAGTCCCGGTGAATAACACGAGGGCTTGAGTCTTCATGCAGGTAGGCTAAACCCCGAGCTGCACCCAACGCAATCTTCATTCGGGCACACCAATCGAGAGGAGAAAGTTCCTTATCAACTCCTGAGAGCACGGAAAACAAGACAATCAAAATGTAAGGATTATAAACTTTATAAAAAAATAAAATCTTGAAGAGTACGTATTTCATTAGACTTGTATCTATCTACCATGTAGATGAGATTCCACACTTCCGTTGGGAACAAGTTCATAAATAAGGCATCGGCAATGGTCCTCTGTGCAGATACCAAACAATTTTACTAGGTTTCTATGGTGAAGACGACTAAGCATCTCAACTTCTGCTAAAAACTCGCGGCTACCCTGTTGATCATCTCTCTTTAGAACCTTAACGGCTACCTTCCTTCCATCATCAAGAACACCACTGTAAACGAGCCCAAAACCACCTTCTCCAAGAATTCTTGAAGTATCAAAGTTATCCGTGGCTCTTTCTACATCTGTAAGGCAAAAAACCTTGGCGGTTCCCGTGTATGCCAAAAGGCTAGAACTGAAGGACATTGATGCTGAACTAGCCCTACTTCCATACGTCAAAGATCTGGTAGAACCTGTTTAAGTTCATATCTGTCAATAGTATAGATGCTTTCAAGAATATTCGGGGTAATATTCGAGAAACTTTTATGATTTTAGCACAATGGTATTTACCTGGTGCTTTTTTATGAGACGACATCAGAACATGAGGATTTTCTTTGGTTTGACACATGGAACATCCGCATTTTAACAACAAAATCCAAAGAACTCCGATGCAAATTACAAAAGCTGTGACAGATGATAGAACAACTACAACGGTCATTCTTCCACTTGTCCAATCTTTTTTTCTCCTTGGCACATCAACCCCTAGAGGTTTTACCGACATTCCATCATTGTCACTCCCGGGATACGCCGGATTATCTACGGTGGTGGTGCTCGAGGGCATTGAAGGTGGAGAGGGTGGAAGACCTATAAAGATGTAACTTATAAGAATCTCAAAAGTAAATTAATCATGTACTCCCTCTATCCCAGGGTAAGACTCCATGTTTGACTTTCATGCCCTTTTAAAGAAACACCAGTTTAAACATAATCAATGGTTCAGAACAAAACTTTTCTACTGTCATGAGATTTGGTAAATTGATTATTTATACCTGGGTATCGAACATACAATGTCTCGTGGTCTCCAAATAGAGAAGTCTCTATGAACACCTCCCTCTTCCAGAACTTTTTGTAGATTGAAAATGCAGTAGTGGGATCAAAATTTTCTTGTAGTGGTACCAAGTTGATGAGGACAACTGTTTTCTGTAGATCCTGGCTAGCTGCATTGGCTCCCATAATTCGAACTTGACTTTGGTTTAGAGAAAGACCAGCTGCAATTTCCTTAGCTAGCTCCGTAACCAAAGGAAAAAACGTGTATAGGGCCACGTCAATGCTTAGTCTAACTTGAATAGGCCACACACAATCACAGGGCAATCCCGCCGGCGTATATGTCAATGGCTCTGTGCATGTTAGTGATGTACAATCTACAGAAGCAGTGGGATGATATTAGATTTGATAGAATTATTGAAACAGATAATTACAGTTAAGGGTATAAATACCTTGATTAGGAGGAGGAGGTGGTAGCGTCCAAACTGATGAGGGTGGTAAAGTCTTCGTATTGGTGGAAGAGCTCAATGGAGAAATTGTAGGTGAAGGCATAGGCACTTGTAGACGGGTCAATTATGGTATTAATTAATAATTACAGCAAATGAAATACTGGAGTCTCACTAAAAATCAAAGACAAAATGAGTATTCGCATACCTTTATATTGTCTTGATGGAATTGTTGGTGATGGAGCAGGAGCAGGTGAACCCCAGTTCTTTGATAAAGGCCGGGAAGAATAAAAGGGGGAGGGGCCTAAACCTTTCATAGAGATATTTGAAAAGGAATAAAGGACGTTAATGATGCAAATTTTGAAGATAAAAACACAATGCAATAATTTGATTGAGGATATTTTGTTTGGAATAACTGACCTTGCTGGCTGTAAGTAGGTGGATGAAGCTGATAAGATGACTTCGGGGCAGAGTTGCCGAATTTCTTCCTTGCATTATGATGATGTTTATAGAAGGGGACTGAAGGTGAAGGTGCAGAACCTCGTAGCTGTTTGGACTGTAATGGAGGACCTGCAATACTAATACTCTGTTGAAATTCAAGAACCACTTCTTTTGATTTACGAAAACATAAATTTATAAGTTAATTTTTTTTATCACATTGAAGATTGAGTTTCATCTCTTTTAGAGTTTGGCAACATTCAAAAAAATCTTTAGACCGTAATGGAGCAGAGTTGTAGGTAAAAAAATTGATGGCTGTTTTTTTTTCCAAAATTCAGATAACTTTGGAATTTGGAAATGTTGGTAAGAAGATATTTGAGTGAATTGACTGAAACTTCGCAAATAATCTATAAATCCTGTTTAAGTTTCATGAAATTGGTTAAACCACAGCCTGAACGAGGAGCAATTAGGGTAAATTTTGATCCGAGAAGAATCTCAAAATTCAACTAGATCACAGTTGATTTACAGAGGTTTCTTATAGACCGGGAATTTAAAACCTCAAACCAGGATTAATGAAACAAATCCCACTTGAAGTTAAAGGAGACCCAAAAATCGTAAGTAAACTAAATTATTCTTTTCATTACCCCGTGGAACTAAGTAAGAATCGAAGCAACCAATCAAAATGTATCTCAGATTAACAAAAAAGAAAGAAAGAAAGAAAGAAAGAAAGAAAAACGCAAGTGACTTTAACAATCTTCTAATTGGTGATCCGATAAATTAGTTTTACAGAACAAAATGTGAAACGATTCTCCAAATTCAGAGTTCATTAATCACATAAAATTAATCAAGCAATGAACTTAATCACACAAAATCAAAAGCAAGAAAATAAACAAACATATTACCTGCATACCCATGAACAGAGCGAGCACCGTCAATTGTTAAGAATGTAATCAACAAGAGAATCAACTGCAACCCCATCATGAAACCTCAAAGATTGTTGATCCCTAACAATCAAAAGAAACGCATTCCAAATTAGAAAGAAGAAAACAATAAAATACGAATAATGCAGTGAATTAGAACGTGGGTAATACCTTAAAGGAAGAACAACAACAAAGAGACAAGTAGTATTTCAGATCACAGAGCCACATATAGTATCAGTCAGTGAGGAAAAAGAAGAAGAATGAGTTAGGTGGAAATAGGCCACGTGTTGTTCTTTTCTTGAGGGTAAGCCCTAAAATGTGCAGAGCCTTTTTTAAGAGCTGTAACGGAATAGTGTTTGTTGTTGACATTAGTGATTAGGTATCACTAAAACTGATCAAAAAGCCAAATAAACAAGAAGAAGAAGAAGAAGAAGAGGAAAAAAGAAGGAACAGTAGCAAATCAAAGCTAAGTATCAAAGACTTTGAAAAGGGTAGGTAGAGATTTTCAATATGATTCCTTCCAAAAGGTACAATTAGTTGAAAAAATTTAAGAAGAAATTTGTTTAATTAATTATGCCTAACTAATTCTTCTGCTGTAATTCTAAGTCGCAATAATTACCTAACGGCAAATAGTTTTTCTTTCTTTCTTTTTTTTTTTGACAAACTGAAAATTTTTCAATAAAGTGTTTACGTCAACTTTCATATACATCCACTAATCTCCATTTATATAAAAAAATGTGCTGATCGCTCACTACTTCAAATTTTACAGCAAAGAGGGTTGTAAATTCAAGTTCTGTCAATTTATTCTTCTTTAGTCGGTGGTGCTTTATTTCTACCGTCTAAGAAATTTTTTCCTCTTTTTCTCTTATGACAGCTAACTGGTCCAATGAGGTTGACAGGGAATTCTACGCCAACTGTTTTCTTGGACGATAAGTGTATGATTTGTTTAGCTGTGTAATCAGGATTATTCTTTTTTTACTTAGGGTGATTCATACTTAGTAAAAGATAGAAAATGTATTTTTATTAGTGTTTTATTATCTAAATTTTTAAATAATATAAATTCCACCTAATTTTTATATGCAAGTAAATGATACATACAAATGATGATATATTTTCTAACTTTTATATGCAACTAAAAGACCCAAAAAATCCAATTCTAGTTATAATGTAAGTAATTAAATAAAAAAAGTTAGAAAATATATCATCATTACAAGAAAAAAAAAGTACATATTTTTTACTTAAAAAATAAATACAATCAAACACCTTTGAATGTTTTTCACTAAAATTGAATTGCTTAAAATAAAATTACCTAGAATATAAATAATTTTCACCCTAATTCCACGCTTACGGTTAAACACACTCTATAGTATCCTAAATATGTAGCTTTTAAAAATGTTAGTGCGAGAATCTAGAGTTGACCTATTTCTAACCACACAATCAAATAATTGAACAATAATAAATATAATGATAACGAACTGCATTGAACTATACAAAGAAAGACAAGAACGTATAAATGATGTTCACCGTATATGAGAATATGGGTTAGTCCGCCTCTTGTGAATAGATTAAGAACCATAATTATTGGTGACGTGTAATGTTTGTGATAAATTTTTAAAAAGTGTAGAATATAAGGTATAGAGGGTATTTGTAATAAAAAATAAGAATGCATTTATCACCCCAACTTAATTCATTTTACTAAGAATTTCGTACAAATCTGGGTCATAATTTTTGCAGGATAATAAGTGAAGTTAAAGTCCCCACCCCACCACTTTTTCTGAACCATGCGTATCTCAATCAGTTATGTATATAAAAAAGATATATAGATTTAATATTGAAAGAAACTTTGTGATACAGCTAGCTTGACATGCAGCCGTATCAATTTATTTATTTGTTCTGTGATGGTGTGGTGGGGTGGGGTGGAATGAAAATTGTACCAGACCTAACCGAACAATTTTAATCAATAGTGCTAGGTTGAAAAATAACATATTTTCGTAGCTTAAGGTCTCCCTCTAATATTCTATAAAATACCAATTTGATTTGACTTGAGTTAATTGTCATCCCATCTAGTCTCCCACGTAATCAATTAATGCGTCTATTTCTTCAATTTGGTTAAAATAATTCCCTTTATCATATAAACTAAAAAATAAATAAAAATATTTGATGTAAGTACACACTTTAATATTTTATACCCATCCAAAATACGCAGATACAAATTTCAATATTTTATACCCATCCAAAATACGTAGATACAAATTTCAATAGTCACAAATATAACAAAATTATGCCGAATATAATTGAACTCCTATATGATTTTGTCCAATCTAATAAAAAACTTAACATAATTAATCATCTCACGGATGTGTCGGTGTAAAACAAAACACTCTCTCTCTCTCTCTCTCTCTCTGTCCAAAACTTGTAGACTTCACTTAATTGCCCTGCGTTAATGATCGACCAATTAAAGCCACGTCATCTACATTATGTTTCAATTAGTATTTTCCCGACAAATCACTTTTCTATGAATCTGATCTCTAGATAATAATAATAATATATATATATATATATACATGTTTGTTTGTGTTTGACCATTTAAAGTTAGAGAAAAAGAAAGATTGTTTTAGAAAGAGAACCCATACTTTTCAGTTATGACTATCCCTTAATAATTATTCTCCAGTGCTTGGGAGTTTTTCTTTATATACAAATAATAATCTAACCTATTTTTATGGGGTAAGGGATACAAATCATTTGAACCATCAATATAAATAAATCAATAATCATATTTACGTAAATTAAATTGAAGATATTCTTGTTACAAGAACAAAAAGTATTCTATTATTAAAATAATATATAAATTCATTGTTGAAATAATATATAGATTCGTTGGATGTATTAAGCATGATATTTAGCATTTAATTGTTCCATGTAATAAACATAATATTCATTGTTATTTCTTTTTCAAATAGTTTAAACTTTTTAAAGTGATGATTTCTAAATTGGTTGTATGAGAAGTCTAATATTCCATTTATTTATTTTTTTGTTATTGTTTATTCTGGAGTTTTAAGATGTATATGAAATAAAATAAAATAAAAAAATCAGGCTACATGGGACTAATAATACTGTTTATTCAAATTCTAGCTGGAGTTATAACCCGTTTTCTTTATAGGAGCAATATAAAAACCAACGAAAAGGAAATAAAATATTGTTATGAATCAATATATATATATATATATATATGTTTATAAGAAGGATCGTCTAACTCTGGCCTGTTTAGGAATGGGCCAAGCCCTAATCCTCTTTCAATGTATTAAAGAGGGCCTATTTTCCTTTCCTTTTTTAGGACTTTTTCTTTGTTGTTTACTTGGCTTTTAAATACCTAGAAGACTGCATACGTAATATATATATATATATATATATTTTAAAATTGAGAAAAAATAAAAAAAGAAATGACTCAATGATAAGAAACTGTCATTTTTTTAATAAAGTTATGAATTTGAGACTATTATTTGTGCAGAATATTTGTTAAAGGTTTTGCCAAAAAATATGATAATATAAAGGTAATAGTAGGTTGTATCAAAATACTGTTTGTTCAATTCAATTTATTTTATTATATAAATAATTTATTTATTTTTTATTTGAATGCGTCAATAAAAAGGTATAATTAAGTAGAGATGAAGCAAAAACAAGAACCAATTGGCCGGTATTTAATATAATAATTTTTAAACCCTCATCAATCAAGTTCATTGTGAATGATAGTAAGGCAAAAGCAAAGAAACGTAAAATAATTAGCTTGTGGTGTTGGGTCTATCTCTATCTCTATCTCTATCTCTAATTGACTCTCTTAACCCTAACTTTGTTAATTAAGAAGAAATTATAGAGGGATGGACCCCACCCATGCATCAAGAATAAATCACATCCGTTGGATGTGGGAGTGCGGAGTAGCTTCGTAATGATGGATCGCTCTCACACGTGGTAGACAACCACTTTCGTAAGTAGACGAGGTGGAACCATCGCAGGATGAAGAAATAAACCACAGAGGAAGCTGCACTTCCTTATCAGGCGCGTGAAATCCTCATTTACATTGTCTTTCAATTTTGCATTTTTTTTTTCCCTTTCTTTATTATTTAAGATTTTATTTGATACCATAAAAACTCATCACGTTATTATTATTATTATTATTATTATTTACTATCAATAGTTATTCTTTCTAAATAAATTATTTTGTCTACATTTGGTTGGCGTTACATTGATCTCATTCACCAATTTTCCACCCTAATTATATTATAAATTAAAATTTTTGCACACTTTTAATTGTAACAACTATAAACAAATTAAGCTAAATGTACTAACAAGACCGTTCATAATAATATTATTTTTTAAATCAATAAAAGTTAGATTTATAACTTTATACCCGATAGAAATAATGTCATGTTCTAGGTTAATGTAATAAATTATATTTAGTATGATGTTATGGTTACATTTAATTTTAATTACGTTAAACTAGGTTCATTAATACTTCAATATATATAATTATGTTCATTTTTAACTTGATTTATGTTGCGTTTTCACCATGTTTAGCAGGGTTATGCATTCATATTTAGTAATCTTTTTATCTTATTGAGTGCTAACCAATTTACAACCCAAGTATATAAGATCATTTTGTTATATTTGCCCTCAATTAACAATCTGTTTATTATTGTTAAAAAATATATATATTTTTTCAGATAACTCTTATGAAAGATCGGAGCCGAAGAATAAAACATACAAAAAATTCTTTACTTATCCCTCTATAATGAGCGAAGACAATGGAAAATCTTGGCCGTTTTTGTAGTAAATTGTCTTGTAAGATTATCTTCATTACAAACTTTCAATATAATAAATTTAATATAATCAACCCACCTTCCATACCCTAATATTGTAATATGATAGCCTAAATACTAAAGGTATGGTAAAATTAACAGTCAATAATAAGGACAAAGAAATGTAGCATTTATACTGTACCAATTTATACCGAACTGAACCATTACCAAAGTATACCAAAATTTGGTTGTGGTACAATACCAAACCGAATTATTTTAGCACTGCACCGATACTTAAACTCTTTACCGATGGTATACCATATCGTATAGTGCCAATTGTGCCATCATACCAAATGCTAAAATAAAACAAAATTACCAATATCCCACAACTTAGATGAAATAAAATGAAGGGTCCAGATCTAACGATCCCTTTATCTCTTCATCTAATTTAGGTCACATTTCACATCTACCGCCGCTCTTTCTCTCTTCTATTCATTTTTGGCTCTTCCTTTCTACTTCTCTCAGATCTAACACCAGCCCACCGCCCTATACCCACTGCACCACTGCCATCCCATCACCACCTTCCACCCATCCCTTTGGACCAGTTCAATCAGACCCATTTTAAAGATACAAAGGTTTTTGCGTTTGAGGTAAATTATATATATCTCTCATTCAGATTCCTGTATATATAAATATTTATATCTGTGTATATATGTATAGGTCTCCTTCAATTTTGTAAGTCGCACCTAACGATATTTTCTCCTATTTTGAAGTATTCAAATGCACAATAAGATAAAACCTTCATACAAATTACTATCCCAACAACCGCGCTCAAATGATTAGAAGAATGAAGCAAAAGATCAGTTTCACTTTGAACTGCCAGTGAACTGCTTATTTTGTAAACATTGAGGGGTTAAAAATATAATTCCTACATGCGATGCCTATTTGGTGAACTTAGAAAGTTTGAAGTGTGAATTGCAGTGCGTTGCTTATTTTGTTTTTGTCTATGCACTGCCGAGTACATTTGAATATAAAAGTTTTGTGTTAGAAGAACTAATAACTTTACTGTTCTTTAATATGAGATTTGTGTGCTTGAAGAATTAATTAATATATTGTTGACATGTGGTGCCATTGTTGATTTGTTGTAACTGGTTGCAATGCTATTGGATTGTCCACTCCATTCCATTTTCAATTTTTTTTTTGTATTTTTTTCCTTTTTTTTAGGATTGTTTTTTTGTAATATACTATACTATACTGATATTTCGTACCAAAAGTTTTGCTATGGAAATGGTAACAAATTTTGGCGTATCGAATTTTCGGTATAATACACGGTACACTTAGTATGGTACGGTATTATACCAAATCCACCTCTAGTCAATAAGGTATTACCTATCACTATACAATGTGTAACATGCCACTTGGAATAATACACAAGTACCAAATGGTAGTCTCCCACGACGGACTATCTATACCATATGAGAGAGAATGAAACTTCATCCAAGATGGTCAAACAAATTTTTCTTCCATGTTTCCATAAAATTGCATTATCTTTATCCCACCAGTTTAAACTTAGTAATAAAGAAGGTCAATTCACCATACATACCAGATTACCATTTTTGCAATGTAATTTTTCTTAGAGTTTATATGCTAAATATAGTATTAAACCTATGATTTTAGTATTTGTAATAAAAATGGTCTAATGAATGAAAATTTACGTTAGTCAATGTATCTGAAACAAGCAATAAATACATGAAAGAATTAAAATAATAATATTAGCACTTCACATAAATAGTCTAACGTTATAAAAAGTGTTTTCAATGTATACAAAATATTAAAAATATATATAAATATTACTAAAAATACTTTAAAAGTCTTAAAATAATAATATAAAATATTAATATCATTCCCTATAATTATGCAAGCCAAAAATGTCCGGATCAGCTAAAACTCAACTAAATAATTCAAAATAAAATATTTTTTTTAAAAAGTACATGTAACTAGTCAACGGTTCTAATGGTTCTAACGGTCACCTGAATAACTGTTAGAACGATTTTAGAACTATTTTAACAGTTCTACAATGACCTCTTAAAACAATTATTAATCGGTTCCTAACAGTTTCCCGAAGAACAGGTCAAACCGAACCATTAGAACCAATTCGGTTTCATTTATGATTTTTCAAAAAATACACAAATAATCGAACTGTTAAGAACAAGAAATCAGTTCCGATCCTTCATAATTTGGTTAGGAGCCGAACCGGTCCCGACCCTAATTCTTACACGAAAATATGTTTATTTACACTGCCCTCCTTTCCAAGGGTGGACGGCAGGGTTGTGAACGAGTAGAGCCAGCCCTGGGGTATGGTAGACAAGATGACCGCCCAGGGCCAAAATATAAGAAGGGGTACCAAATTTTTTTATGTGTATATATATGTAAAAAATATTTAATTAATAAATTATCTTTCCAATAAAACAATTGCAATATTTTCAATCAATGTTTGTTGCAACAAAGTTAGTTTAAAATTAGTTTCATTGAATGACGATGAATTGAGAAGATCTTTCATAAATCTTAAAAATGCTTTAAAAGTTGATGTATTGATGTTAATGAAAAGTGCTTATGTTTAAAATTACAAGTATTGCAACTAATGTTAACAAATGAATCTTATGAAACAAATGAATCATGGACATCCATTCAAATTATGGAGACTGAAAAAGAAATGGATATATTTCCTCAATTTATAAACTACTATTGACTTTACATGTGAATGTGACATTTGTGAAAATAAATTTTTTTAAATTGAAATTATTAAAATCTTACTTACGAACCACCATGAGTTAAAATATATTAAATGATTAGAAATTTTATGCATTAAAAATGGTATCTCATAAAATATTGATGATGGATATATAATTGATGATTTTACTACTAAAAATGCAAGAAAAAGTCATTTTAAATGATTGTACGTTTTGGTCAAAATTTTACTATTACGTTTATTTTGTAGGTACGTTTTAGCATATAGTATCAACATAACCAAAGATGAAGCATATAAGTACTTGAATTATTTGTTGTATTGGTTTTAATAGGATGTAAACTCGAATATTTTAAAATGAAACTTATAAACATTTAAAAATTTTAATTATAATGTGTTTTTGGTGGAATATAAATTATTTTTATTGAAATAAAAATAATTTATTTTTTTAATATAAAAAAATAATATATTTATTTATGAAATGACATTATTTTAAAATTTTGCCCCTCGTCCAAAAATAGTGAGGACCAGCTCTGCTAACGAGCACTCGCAAAAAACGCGTGAACAAATTAGTGGGGTTTTTGTTATGAGGTTGCTGTCTCTCGGTCACTTTCCTTTTGCCATTCCACCTTCCATCTCTCTCTTGTTCTTCTTCTCTCTTTTATCTCCGGAACATTCACATATATAAATAAAAATATATAGAGAGAGAACAACCCTAATCCTACTATCCCTTGTCATTACAACTGAGCGACTTGATTAATCAAACCATGACCGACAGAGTCTATCCAACAGCCAAGCCTGCCGTCAACGGCACCACCACCACCGCTGCCGCGGGCAACCCATCCTTCCCGGCCAACAAAGCCCAACTCTACAACACCACACGTCCCGCCTACCGGCCCCAACCCCGCCCCCGCCGCCGCCGCAGCTGCTGCTGTTCCCTCTGCCTCTGGATAACCCTCACCATCCTCCTTCTCATCCTCCTCGCAGCCATCGCCGGTGCAGTCGTTTGGGTCCTCTACCGGCCCCACCGCCCTAACTTCACGGTCTCTTCCCTTCAAATCTCCCAATTCAATCTCACCTCATCCTCTCAACTCAATTCCAAGTTTAACTTCACAATCACCGCTAAAAACCCTAACAAAAAGATACAATTCTACTATGACCCTATCACCATCTCTATGTTTTCCGATGCAGTCCCTGTCGGCCAGGGATCTCTTCCCGGATTCGTTCATCCAACCAAAAACTCCACTACTTTAAAAACAATAATAGCTAGTACAGGTGAAGGAATTGATAGTGCTCAATCCACCGTACTTAAATCAGATCTGAAGAACAAAAAGAGTTTGCCGTTGAAGATTCGATTGGATACGAAGGTGAAAGTGAAGATTGGGGCATTGAAGACTAAAAAGGTGAGAGTTAGGGTTACTTGCGGTGGCATCAAAGCTAGTGTTCCCACCGGAAAGTCGGCGACCACGGCCAGTACTTCCGATGCAAAGTGTAAGGTGGATCTCAGGATCAAGATTTGGAAATGGACTGTCTGAGCATTAAAAATTTAATAAAAGGTTTGGGGTTTTTTGTTCTCTCTATCTTTTTTTTTTTTTTTATATATATATATATGACCTTTTTGAATTTTTGTAAGATTCATTTTTTTTTTCTTGTATTAGTAACACTGCTGTTATTTTTGTTGGTGATTGATTTGTTTATATATAGACAAAGGTTTGGATATATTTTGATTTAATTGTATTTGGCTATAGAACATTATCGATGGGCGCCCAAATATTTAATTTAGTGGTAAAATTTATTGTTATTAACCATGTCGAGTTAATTAAAAGTCTAAACATCAACATATATATATATAGAGAGAGAGATTATAGAAATTCGAATTTTGTAACGAAGGCTCGGTTTTTATGTGTAATGTATATTTTAAAAGGAGTGAGTTAATAATAATCCATAGCATTTCGAGAAACTAGTTGGTTGGTTGGTTTGTACCTATGAATTAGGTATTATTTATATAAAATGTAAATGAATTGGACTTTAATAAATCATAGAGCACATGCAAGTACTATTATTATTGTAATAAATATATAATGAAATGAAATTAAAAATGACTTCATATATTCGCCCGCTGTGAAATTAATTGTTTCAGTTAAATGAATGATTTGACTTTAAAGAGTGATTTAGGAAGATCGAGGTCAACGATTCCTAACGAATTGTGTAATGGACTTAGACTAGCAGCAGCAGCAGCAGCAGCACAAATTCCGCAACTCAATTAATTAATATACACACAATCATTAAATGAAGTCTACTTATTAGGCACTAGCATATATTTCCAATTTGTGTACGAGAGAGGTAAAATTCACATATTTCATTTTGTCCCCACCATGCATAACCGGAAGAAATTACATACAAATATAATACTCTAATATTTGTCCCGTAAGTGGTGGTTTGCAGCTGCAGCCATATTTTTAAATAAATACAACTTAAAACGATTGATAAGTTCAAAGTAGGCAAATGATTTAGCCAAAGTTTAATTGGCTAAAATTAATCGCGAGAAATAAAAAAATAGAGCATAGTTGGTTTTGGTTTTGGTTTATAAAGAGTGTCGGTGGGGATTTGTCAATTGGAGGAGGAGGGCCTGACCCCACATGTGGTTGTCGGCTCCTACATGAAACATAATTGCCGTGTTTCCAAAGAGAGTGGAAATAAATGAATCATCATGACTGGCTTCTTCTTCTCTGCTAAGCTAAAGCAGTCTCTACGGAAGGAGGAGGGGTGATAATAGAAAAAATAAGGGTGCATTTTATTGGAAAGAAAATAAATTTTAAATAATTTAATTGCTTATATTTGAGTTGTATAAAAAATATTAATTAAATATGTTTGATTACTTTAATTTTTTACCTAAAAATTATTCTACTTTTTTATCTTTTGGTGTTTAATTGTCATTATTTTTCATTAAAATTGTCATTTTTTTTAAATTTTGTTGTTCAATAGTTATTATTTTTCATGGAATTTGTACATTTTTCTATAAAACTTATATATTTTTTTCTTTGGAATTTGAGATGTGATAGTGATAAGGATGTAAACGGATATGATATGGACCAAATACCACACTATCCATAATCCTTATCATTTTTTAAAGGGCGGTATTATTTACACACTTTATTTCTGTCACAAACACCACCATCCAAAATTTAACTAAAAATATATTTTAACACAACTTTATTCGTCGCAAACACTCCCTTTCATTGCTTGATGTTAGGTGAGTGCTAAGCAATACAATTTTCTTATGTGAGCCAAGTTTATGTAAATGCGAGTTATTACAAACAAACTCTCCTCAAATGGGACGAGTATGTGCATCTGCATTCACCTCTCATTAGGCGAGTCGTAGGGATGTTAGTGATTAAAAATTTACCTTTAGGAGTGTTTGTGACAGAAATGGCAGTTGTAAATAACACTGCCCTTTTTAAATATGTTATCCAAATTTTCATCTATATCTCTTCGGATAGTAGATTCAACTATTCTTATCTTTATCCTATCAAATTTTTCTGATTCGGATAATTACCTTATCAATTTTTTTTATATAACTATAAATATATTGTTAAATAATATAATTCTACCTTTACCCTCACTCTTGTAAGAGAGAAAAAGGCAAAAAAAAAATTCAATTTCAGATCGTTGGTCCTTTTTACATAAAATATTCCACATGCAATATTGGTGATTTGGAGAATATGCTTAGGCACTGAGTAAACATGATATCAGATTAGGTAACACTTATTTCCTAAACAACTATGTTATATTTTTCCTCTCTTATTGTGCTTCCGCTCCTATGTTTTATTACTGTAAAAATTTAAAGCAATCTTAAAAATATATTTAACTATTTCATTTATTAATTAAGACGAAATCTTTTACAAGTTATAACTCGATAAGTAAAACGAAACATTTCAAAACTTATTAAAATAAAATGTTATAATTTATAGTAAATTTTGACATGATATAATCTAATAAGATTGATATTAAATTATAAGACAACGACCATATAAATGCAAATAATAAATCCAAATTAAAAATAATTACCATTTAAATTTGATATGATTTCAAACATTTCATTCTAAAAATCACATGTATATGTTGTAAATACAAATTATGTCTCTCTTTTTCTTTTTTATTATTTTTTAAGCCTTTTTTTTGTTTAGTTTAAAAGACATCGGTAAATTTGGAAAGTTTATGAACACTAAACTAAACATGACCAATTTTTGTAAAGGTGAGAGAATATATATGTATATATACATAACATATACTAAATTATAGCAAATACGTATATTCAGTAAAATGAATATCCACAAATATGAATAATTCATCTTGGATACAAATTATCCTGATCGAATAATATCATTATTCATATCCTTATCTATTTTTTTGGATATTTAAAAACATTATATAAATCATCTTTTTCGAATATCCATTTGGATAAGTATCCACAAAATTTAAATTCGAATATAGATAGAATTCGAATTTTCAGACATCTATTTACACCCCTAGACAATGATTTCTTTTTATACATGAAAAAAAATGTCATTTTTTTTATATTCTAAATTAATCATAAATTTGGGAGCATAAGAATTATAATAAGAAATACAATGTAATACATTTTTCCTAAATTTTCATTTCAAAATCTTTTTCATAAATAATCTTAGCATATATACAAAAAAAAATTACTTTGGATATAAAGATCACCCAATATTAATCTAGTTGTCTGGAGAGAGAGACAGAGAGAGAGTAAAGTGTAAAGTTGAGCTTGCATAGGAATATGTATAATTACCTAGAAAATAAAACATAATCCCCCACCCAATAAGAAAATATTTTCTGACTTTTGGAGGAAAAGAATGGAAATTTTTTTTGATGGGGGCATGGGGTCCCAATAATAAAACGACACGTGTCCATTTTTATCTATTTAAATCAAATGAAAAAATGAAAAAGAAATTACTTTTAGATGAGAGTGGACACGTGTTGCTTTATTATTGGAGACACCATGACCACATCCAATTTTGCCCCCATCAAAAATGGATTCGAAAAAATGTCACAAGACATTAAAGTAGGATGTTGACTGCCTGGAGAAAAAAAATAATAATAATCAAACACACAAAAAGTAGAAACTTAGTTGGAAGACTCCTATTTCATAGGAAAAATAATGCGAATCAAACACACCTTGAATGCTTAATTAGGAGGAAAAATATAAAAAAAAAAAAAAAAAATTTGGATAGATAAAAATATAAAAGAAAAGAAAGAAAATAACTTTTGTTTGGATAAAGAAAAGAAAAAAAATGTGATTTAATATATTATTAACAAGTTAAAGTTAAATTCTGAATAAGGTCAATAATAATTCATTAAAAAAAATTTCATTTCCCTTTCAATTCTCCCAATATTAAAAGTAAATAAAATTGAGGAATAATCCCTCAATCTTTACGTTTTCCTTTCTTCCATCTATCGTAAATTTATCCAAACAAGTAAAATATTATTTCTCCTCCTCTTTTCCATTCAATGCAAGTGCGAATTATTGTATATCACTCATGGAATAGATAAACAATCAACTAGGTAGTTTTAAATTTATTTCATCAAATTAGTCTCATATTTAACAGATAAAATATATCAGATATATTAGATGCACAATTTCATCAATTCATTTATTTGGTCAATTTGTCTGTAAAAGTAGATTGTATAAGTTAGTCATAAATATTATTACTAGGATATAACTAATTTCATGGTAATTCAATACTAACACTTTAAAATCGATTAATTACAAATAAATACCTGAAGATGAATAAAGTATTTAATTATTTGGAGTAGGAAAAATATATAACTTTTTGTTTATTAATATTAATAATAATAATTAGCGTGCAGCGATGGAAGTCGAAGAGGACTTGACATGACATGCGAACAACAAAAACGTTGGTAATGATACTGATCTTAATTACGGAGTATTATTAATTATTATTCATCAATTAAGTTTTGTATATAAAAATGGTGATGATTGGTCATGCATGTGCTGGCCTGGCCGGATGGACAATTGACAACTCAACTCTTTTTTAGCACCAAATTTTGATAATTACATGCCAACATGTTACCCCTTCCACGTTGGTCCCGGATCATCCGAGTTGATTAATTTCTCCACATTTATTTATTTTTATATATTGCCTCAGTATTCTCCATAACTTACTAGATATTTTTCCAATAATAATTATCCCCTGCCATGCCATGACATGATTGATATTTTGATTTTTATATTATAAATCAATAAGGTAAGATATCATAATTTATTAATTGTCACAGAATTTGAAAAATACATATTTAATTAGTGACCTGTATATATTTAATTAGATCAAATAATTAATATCTTAAGAAACAAAAACGACTGCTCTTATTAAAAAGAAAACGAAACTGATTCCGATTGGTTTTTTTTTTTTTAAAAATTTTCTCGAGATACATTTTTATTTTTCTTAATAAAGCAGACGAAAACTTACGCATACTATCTACTACATTATGAAAGTAGAATATAATAGTAGTCTCAGTGAATAAATTACTGATAGGCATGTTTGGTTGTTACAACATTAACTAACACAAGTTAATTAATTTGAGAATAAACTATGAATTACTATAATGTGTGTTCAGTAACTGATCAACATAAAGTAATCTCCAACTAGGAGGAAGGATATATCTTTAAGCCACACATGCAATACATTCATGTGAAAAATGGGGACATATATATACAGACCTGCTAACTCTTCAAGAATTAACCTTTTCATATTTACCAACTCAACCGACCAAATATGATTATGTGCTTTAAGGATATTATCAAAAAGTTAATTATTTATTATTATTAAGAATAACGACCTTTAGTTTTTCAAAAGAAGGCCTTATTAATAGGTTGAAATAAGTTACCTAATAGGAGCATAGAAAGAAGGAAAAAAAATACCAACTTCATAATTTAAATAACTTATACGGTGATGATTCAAAAGTTGGCTTGATATTATGTTTTAATAAAAAAAAATTATGGGGATTTTCCTGTTGGCCTAAAAAAAAAAAAACCAAAGGTTGGCTTGATTTGTTATTTATTTTATTACAAAATCGTTTGAAACAAAATTATCTTTTTATTTCCGTTTCCTTTCTCACAAAAGTCTCCACCATTATATTTACTAGTTGTGTACCTGCAGGATGTGCGAGCTGCTTCTAAAAGCGTTCATATATAATACATATATCATAAAAAAATATCTCGTATGTGTGTTAGAAACAACTCTAAATTAGTGGAAATAATACACTATTCCAATGACTAATTAAGGTAAAGTTTGGTACAAGAATTGATTTACTTGGAACAAATTCTAAAAGCTCTTATAGCTCACCCATGCCTCATTCAGATTGTTTAAACATGTTAGTGCGTAAAGTTTTCGTAAATAACGCAAACAACAATTTGATAACAATTCTGAAAAGCAAAACAATTTGATTATTCAAGCGGTGAAATAGATTTAAAAATTGTTTAAAGACTTTATAATTATTAGAATTTAATTTCAAAACATCAGAAATTACTCCAAAAAAGTAATCATTTACGTTATATAAAATTTAATATAATGAATACATTAATAGATATTGAGAAGAAAAACTTCTAAAACCATAGGCATAACAGAATGTTTAAATAAACTCCTCATTGTATAAGTTCAATGCTAATGTAAATTTTAGAAAATTGGTCACATAATCTTCCAATCGATTTGATGATATTGTTCATCTCCAAATAGATGCATAAAATGGACGTAATAATAAAAAGTAAACTTCAAAGACTTCAAATTTTAATTGAAAAAACAAAAACAAAAGAGATTGTGTATATAGAGTAATACACACAATGCATGTCACACAAGTTAAAAGAAAATTTAGACTACAGGAAATAATTTGATAACTAAAAATTTGGTAGAAATTGGGTTCGAATACGTAATGTAATCCATTCATAATTAATTAACTTTTTTCGTTTCGTACTAAATGGAATACACACACGTATATATATATATATATTCAAGAAATTTCTACCGTCAGTGAACATAAAAGAATTAATTAACTCTGAGTGGGATGTCTTAGATGGACTTAATACCACCAATACACCCATATACTTCGATAGAACATCCTGATTATGGTACCAAATAAATACCATAACTTCAAATGGCTTAAGAATGAAGATAATTAAGAATCTAATTAAATGAACATGGAAGAGAGGAGAGAGGATTTTAATAGATGGAGTGCCTACAAATCAAATGTTTACACATCAATCACAGTAACAAAATAACAAATTGTTAAAAAAATCAAGAAAATAATTGCAAAAACTTGATGTTGAACCAAATATAATTCAAAGATAGGAAGATAACCACAATAAAAAGCCACGTTTGCAAAGATTCCATACCGTCTTTAAGATAGTCGAAGTTGATGTATGTAACCATAATAGAGTGAACAACCCCTGGCTGCGTAGCGGCAGGTGTGTACAGAAGTGACGCTATTGAACTCGGATAAAGCACTAAAGTGGAAAATACGCCTTTATCATCAAATAGCAAACAAAGATAGTCAAAAGATAAGCAATCCAATCATATGAATAATAATTTTTGTAAAAGTAATGGAAAGAAATAGAACATGCTGAAACAAATTAAGGGTGAACAAAAAAATAATGTAGGAATACTATAAATATATTGGAAGGTACAACATATTGAAAAAGTATTCTAAATTTTGAATTCACAACTCCCTTAGTTTCAATATTTTTGATTGCATTTAACCGAACAACTAATATGCATCCTACCAAACCCATCAAAATTAATTAATGAAATCAAGTGACCAAAGATACATATACAAATAAAACAACCTAATCACCAACAAAAAACCAAAATTCCTAAATGCTTTTGTTAAAAAAGGAAAATTGTAAAAAAAATGCAAAAATAACAGATTGTAAAAACACAAAAATAAATACATAAACAGAATAATAAAAATTCATCATTCTAAGTGAAGAAAGGATAACATTTATGGATATGATGTTTAGGTTTTTTCATGTTCCTTGCTTCGTTTTGCTTTTCCCTCTTGAAAAATCTTACATAAAATTTATAATTTTCTTGCAGTATATTAAAGACCATTACAGAACATTCATTCGAGATCAGGAGGAACAAACAACATTAGATAAATTAATCAAGCACCATAAACAAAATTAGAGGATGAATGATAAAGGGAAAATATTTGGGCCAAAGGCACCGGGAGAATATATAAGAAAGTCATACAATATTAAGGGAAAAAGAGAGGAGCAATACTAATATGTATCAAACTCAAAGTCCTACGAATCAAGTTGGAGCACAACATTAAAAGATACAGAATGGGAAAGGTAAATACAATACGTATCAAGAGACAAAGGAAGAATTACGAACTTGCAGATTAAAAAAGAACCGATAAAGGGTAGAAAAACCAATGTTCTAGGGTTTCTCAAAGAATTTAATAATTTGGTGAAACTTTCTACAATTCATGTTGGGAAGGGCACATCAATGACCTTTAATTTAATTAGTATTTTGATAAGAAGAGTTGAGATTGAATAAGAAAAAGACGATTTAGGGAGAACAATTTTCGCGTACATTGAGTTGAGAGGATTAACATGTTTGAAATTCTAACTATTCAGGCAGAGAAAAAGAATGAAACCTGTCCAACGCGTAAGAGAGAATATAAAATTAGTTGTCAACACGTGGTGCGCTACGGAAGTGGACACGTGGCAAATGATGAGGGCCGAATAGGCCATTATACTTATACTTAATGTAATAGATTAAAATCAAGGGGCGTTCATTCGGTACTTAAAATGCTATTTAAATTTTAAAATTTAAAATTTTTAGATTTAAATGGTTTAAAAAGTTGTTTGGTAACCTAAAAAATTAAGTGGTCACTAAATTTTTACCACCTAAAACTTAAAATTTTCATTTAAAATTTTTAGTGACAACTTTGCCATTTAAATATGAAACTTAATTTTAAAAGATATAAAATATCCATTTTATCATCTTTCTTTTAACAAAATTACATAACAATTCCTACAACCACTTATGCTGCCACTGCCACCATTACCTCCTCCGCCACAACCACCGCTTACACCACCATAACCACCTCCGCAACCGTTGCATCCACCACCAGCTCATCCTCATCCTCCTTCTCCTCCACCATCACTATATTCTCCACCGCAACAATTGATGAAGCAGCTGTAAACGACCTCATCCCAAGAATAATCATCGCAGCAACGGTCACGGACCTTATATTGGACGTTTTCATTTCCTTCTTCATCTTTATTGTCATGATTAATCTTACCAATCTCCTTTTCTTCTTCACAATCATTCTCTCCTTCATTACTACTAGGAGTGGGAAAATATATCATTTATGTCGTATCAATCCATACCAAACCGAACCATTACCAAAATATATAGAAATTTAGTAATGGTACAATACTTATTGAATTATTTTGGCATAGTACCGGTACTCAAACTCATTACCGATGATGTACAGTACCATATCGAAATTTTGATATTACCAAGGTATACCGTACCATACCGTACCAATTGTGCCATTATACCAAATTACCAATACCCCATTAGATGAAACAAGATGAACGGCGTGAATCTGCTAATTCTTTTATCTCTTTATATAATATTGTAATTTAGATTTCACTTTCACCACACATCCACCACCGCTCTTTCTCTTTCTCTTCTACTCCTCTTTGGCCTTTTCTTTTTACTTCTTTCAGATCTGCCATGCCACATACACTGGCACCCCACCAGTGCCCCGGCCACTGCACCATTACCAACCCATCCCTTTGGACCAGTTCAAATATTTATTTTTATTTTTTTCTAATCATATTAAACTTCAATTCTTCGGCTTCCAAGTATTTGATAAATGTGCATGTGTTGATTATAATTTATAATGCAACAATATTTATACATGGTTTAGTGTTCTTGGAATAATCGATTACAAAAACTTAATTAAAAGCAAGTAAAAACAACTTAATTGTTTTGTTTTAGTAAAAAATGTTCACTTTTGACTATCTAGTTTTAATATTTTTTTTAAGTATTGATTTTTTGATAATGTATCGTATCATATCATATCGATATTTTGGTATACCGAACTTTGGTATACCAAAAATTTGGTATAACAATTGTAATGGATTTTGGTGTACCAAATTTTTGGTACGGTACAAGGTACACTCGGTATGGTACGGTATTATACCAAAGTCACTCCTAATTACTTCCACCACACCCAAACATCACCATAGTAACTAACATAAATAATTGACAAATTAGCAAAAACTCAACATAAATGGCCGTACCATCTACACACTATATTTCTAATTTCATACATGCATCTACATACATTCACACAAACGCATATACACACATATATTATATATATTCATGAAACTTTATAACATAATAAAGGTAAAATTGTCATACTAAAAAAAAATCAGTTTTCAAATGTGTTATATTTAAACAAATAATATTTTTTCAGATATAATTTTTAGAATTAAACAAATAACTTTTTCAATTTTCAATTTTCAGCTTTTAATTTTCAATTTTCAGTTTTTAGATTTTTAAACGCCACCTAAAACTATGTTTGGCGCGTGCTTTTCGGTTTGAAAACAAGTGAGCTTGAGCTTGCTTTTAAATACTGTTTTATGAAAAACAACTTCTTCATGCTTCACGCTTTTTCAGCAGGGCGTGTCGTTTTAATTCTCCATCACCGTCTTCTCAAAATCTAGTTCCCCTCAATTATTTCCCGTCAGATCTCTGTTATACCCCACCATCACACACAAAACGATGAACACACCAGATTTCATCAAACAAACATTAGTAACCCCAAAACTTCACCTTCTCCTCTCTATAAATTGACTGTGTTTGGGGAACTTTCAGGTCTGAAGCCTAACTATCAAAAGTTTTTTTGTGACTGGTGTGAGTGAGAAAATAAAAGCTGTTTTAGTTCAAATTATGGCTATGGAATTGAAGGAGCTGCCTGTGAGATATCTTGGAGTTCCTCTCATATCTACTAACCTTAAGGCGATTGATTGTGAGAGGATTAAAAATAGAATGCTAAAGAGAGTTACAAGCTGGACTTCTAAAAAGTTAAGCTATGCTGGTAGAATCCAATTAGTAATTTCTGTTTTGCATGGAATTCAAGCATATTGGAGTAGTATTTTTATTTTGCCTAAAAAGATTCTTCATGATGTAGAGGATATTGTGAAAAGCTTTATATGGTCTGGGCCTGATTTAAGTAAGCATGGTGCTAAAGTAGCTTGGGCAGATGTTTGTTGTCCATGCAAAGGAGGTGGATTGGGCATTAATATCGTGGTGTGGAACAAGGCTAGTATGGTTAGGCATATATGGGACCTAGCTCAGAAAAAAGACTCCCTTTGGGTGAAGTGGTGCCATCATTATAGGTTAAGGAACAAAAACCTATGGGGTGGAACCTGGTCTGCCGAAACATCATGGGCACCGTATAAATTGATGAAGCTGCGATCTGAGTTATGGGATTCTATAACATACAAAGTTGGCAATAGGGAATCTGTGTGGTGTTGGTTTGATAACTGGCATAACGAGGGCCCTCTGTACCAGAAATTTGGTTATTGTATTGTGTATGATGCAGCTAGTAATATTAATGCTAAAATGAAGGAATTTGTTGCTAATAATAATTGGTTGCTGCCACGAGCAATATCTACAGATTTGATCCAAGTTATTAATCACTGGCCCACATATATGCCTAGTACTGATAGAGAAGATGAAGTGATTTGGAATTTATCTGGTGATGTGGTGTTCAGTATCAGGTCTGTTTGGGTGAGGATGAGGATGAGGTATCCGATTGTTGATTGGCACAATTTGGTATGGCATAAAGATAGTATTCTCAGGTGCAGTTTTATCTGCTAGCTTGCGTGTAAAAATCGATTGAGAACTAAAAGAGAAATTGCTCAGGCGGGGGATGATTGATAATAGTCAATGTGTGTTATGTGGCAGTGCAGAAGAGACTAGAGATCATTTATTCTTTCAATGCAGTTCCTCGAAATTTGTTTGGCAGTCCATCTTGGCTGATTTGAACCTTTGCTCTCAGTGTTCCAGTTGGGAGGAGAAGTTGATCAAGCCATTAGGTGGTTTAAAGGGAAGGAGTTACAAGCTAGACTTGGTAGAGTGGCTTTCTCTGTGACTCTGTATTTTGTGTGGATGGAAAGAAACATTAGAATTTTTCAGAGTAAGAATAGATTAGAATGTGTTTTAATTAGGGAGATCGAAAAGTTTGTTGTTTCTAAAGCTTATATGTGGCTTGCTAGAAGGAATTATAGCAATTGGGAAACTTGTAGGAAATGGGGTTTGAGTGAGAGAGTGTTGACTGTGTAAAGTGGGGTATGCCCTGGGATCTCTTGTTTGTTCTGTATATATATAAATAATTTTGCTGCTTACCAAAAAAAAACTCACACACAGAACGAATCGGCTTATTTCTCCGGCACCAACAATGAACTCCTCGATTGTTTCGATTATCTTCAACAATCCGTCACCATTCGACATACCAAACAAATTCACTTCCAAATCTTCTTTTTGGCGCATCCGGCTCTCCGTTTTTGGCCGCTGGGCTCGTATCCAGCTAAGGTCGATTTGGGATTCTTTGTGATGCTCGGAAATTGTTTGAAACCGCCACTAGTAAATTCATTTAAAACTTGCTTCTTTGGAATTCAATTTTGAGGGCTAATGTCGCCAATAGAGAATACCAAGAGACCCTTGAGCTTCACCTTCGGATGATAAATTTTGGTGTTGGAGCTGATGGGTTCACTTTGCCTTTGGTTGTAAGGGCTTGTGCTATAATTGGCAGGCGTAGGTTGTGTAAGATTCTTCACTGCCATGTTTTAGGGATGGGTTTTCAGAATCATCTTCATGTTGTGAATGAATTGTTGGGTCTGTACGGGAAACTTGGGCGTATGGATAATGTGCGCCAACTGGTTGATAGAATGGTTGTTAGAAGCCATGTTTCTTGGAATACTACGGTTTCTAGATTTTCTCTCAATTGTGATTGTGATGGTACTCTTTAGATGTTTCAGCGGATGGAATTAGAAGGGAGGGAGCCAAACCTTGTGACATGGACATCCTAGTTGTCGAGTCATGTCCGGTGTGGACATTGCAGAGAAACATTGGAATTGTACTGTGTGATGAGAAGCATAGGTATTGGGGCTACCACTGAAGCACTTGCTGTGGTAATATCGGACTCTGCTGATTCAGATGAATTTGGTAGGGGAGAGGCACTCCATGGATATGTTTTAAGGGGAGGTTTTGGGAACTACTTATTTGTGAAAAACTCGCTTATATGCATGTATGGGAAACACGGACCTGTAAATGATGCAGAAGTGCTGTTTTCAGAAATGGAATCAAAGAACATAGTTACTTGGAATGCTCTGATAACATCCTATGGAGAATCTGGTTTATGCGACCAGGCTTTTGCTTTATTTTCACAGCTGGAGAAGTTAGATGGGCACCCACTGATGAGACCTAATGCGATAAGTTCGGGTGTTGTTATTGGAGGATTCACTTCCAAGGGGCAATACGAAAAGTCTTTGGAACTCTTTCGGCAGATGAAATTTGCTAATTTAATGGCCAACTCTGTTACGATTTCCTGTATTTTATCCGTTTGTGCAGAATTATCTGCTCTAAGTCTTGGTAGAGAAATCCATGCTCACGTAATTAGAGGTTCAATGGATAGTAACGTTTTGTTGGAAAATGGCTTGATTAAAATGTATGCCAAATGTGGTAGTCTCAGGCAAGGGCATTGGGCTCTTGAGAAAATAGACGGTAAGGATTTATTCTCATGGAACACAATGATTGCGGGATATGGGATGCATGGACTTGGTGATAATGCTCTAGAAACTTTTAATCAGATGATTGAAGATGGATATAAGCCAAACAGGGTTACCTTTGTTGCCATGATCTCGGCATGTAGTCATGCTGGCCTTGTTAATGAGAGTTGTAAACTTTTTGATCAGATGAGAGGAGAGTATAGAATTGAACCTCAGGTGGAGCACTATGCTTGTATGGTTGATCTTCTTGGCCGTGCTGGGTTTCTACAAGAAGCAAGCGGCATTGGGGGAAGCTTGCCAATAGAACCCAATGCTTAGCTCTTCTAAACTCTTGCCGAATGTACAAAAACGAAGACATAGTTGAAGAGATTCACATATTCTCATCCTCAACTGTGCGATCACTGGGAACTACATGTTGCTATCAAATATCAATACTGTAAGTCGGAGATGGGGGGACTCTGCTAGGGTCAGACTCTTGGCTAGGTCAAAGCGTTTAGAGAAGATACCTGGCCAGAGGTGGATTGAGGTGAAGAAGAAGGTACATACGTTTACAGCAGGGAATGCAGTGGAAATGGGAATGGAGAAAATTTGTGTGATACTTAAGTATTTGAGTCTTAAAATGGAGATGGGGCCTATTCAAAGGATCGTTAAGGATTTGAGTCTTTTTTAAAAAATAAAAAAAAGTGTTTATGCATTCACCTTTGTAGCACAAAATTTGAGCCTTTTTTTTACCATATTCTTACATTTGAGCTACGCAAGCTCTTTTAGAAGCCTAGAATGGTGATGGGAATTGGAAAAAAAATCCACAAGATGATTGAATTTATGGGTCAAGAAGATCATAGTACAATTTTCTGCATGAGTGGCTTCCCAAATATTCTTTCTGGTAATATATAGGTCCCAAGCTGCGGTTTAGGTTTATGGAAGATAATGCGATATGGGTGTTTGCTCAATATGTATTATTTTATAGTGGTTTTGAAATAATGTCATAAGTTTCTAGACGTTGTTGATGGAACAGATTCACGGGGTGGTCTCGTGCATTTTTATAGTGTTTCTGATGGATGCAGCGATGCAAGCCAAATGTTTGATGAAATGCTTGTTAGAGAAGTTGTCTAGCTCGTGGCATGGTTTGATATCAAGATACCTAAGTTCATACCTAAGTTCAGGGTTATTTGATGAGGCTATAAGTCTATTTCTGAAGATGGATGTGAAGCAAAATTAGATATACATGTATGTCAAGTGCGAGTGTTTATCTGAGGGAACAAGTCTTTTCTTTTAAATCTGCGTGATTGTTTCAATGTGAACAACATTAATTATCTCCTAGCATTTCTGTGTGTGCGGTGGTGGTGGGGGTTGTTCATATTAATTTCTATGAGGGTATATTTGATTGGCAACATTTCCAACTTCTTTGTTGTCAATGGAAACAAATTACGTGGTATGGCCGTACAACCTATGCATTCCTAAAAAATATAGAATTTCAATTCTCACCTCTTCCCAGGAAATTTAATTCCTTGGAAAGAGCAACTTCGAGGACTAGTTATCTTTAAATTTAATCATTTTTATTAATTGATGTTTCTTAATGCACCAATGTCATATTTATATCTTTTTTTGGTGTCTTTATTTTAATACTGTGATAATAAAGAAGGCTGTATAGAGAAGGGTTAGTGATATCACACTTGACGAAATTGATATTAATATATATATGCGCTTCAAATAATTTGAATTTCCGAAGATTTGAAGTTTTGTTACTAGTCACTAGTCATGCAGATAAAATTTGAATAAAATGTATTCGTCTAGGTCTCCTTATCCAGATACATCACCCCAAAATCCAAATGGAAAAGGGTACTTTTAGAGAGGAAAAAAAAACACTTATGCCCATTAAACTTTCAATCGTGAATTACATACTGAAAGTTGAAGAAAAGGATCTCGATTGATGCCAAATGCATCTTTCACTTAACGGAAAAACGATGAACATATAACTAAAAGGCATGATGGTTTTATCTTAGTTAGATATCTACAATCGTATAATCACGAAACAAGTGATACGCTCACCGATTCAAAACTCCGATCATCGGTTTCTTCAAACTTGAATTTAAACTCGTGTCCTTCCCCGCCAGCGTCATCATCTAGAAGCGTTAGCTTGATATTGTCACAAATTTCATTAACCGAAGATCGCTTCACCTTCGAGGAACCCGACCCGCAATCCTGAATGGCCCATGCATCAATCTGGTATTGCAAAGGTACAACTCCTCGTGCACCATCATGATCGCTCTGTAAAATGTACGATTCATCTTCAGGATAGTTCATAATTGGGTCATCATACAAACAAAGACTGTCCGTGTTTACGACATCACAATTATTAAGAATAGACGATGAATCATCATTGTTAACAGGCTCGAGTAACAACCCAGATGCTTGGTTTTGGGTGGCAGTGGTGGCGGCCGCTTGTGCTCGACAAATGGCAAGCTGATGAAGAACAATTTCAAGCTCGGCTTGGTTCAATTCGATCTGACGGTGTAATTCGCATATAATTCTATAACATCCGCCAACAGGATCGTTGGCTTGTACATCGGATTGGAAAATAATGGTATGCATAGCTTCGTCCTTGTTGGGTTGTTGAAGGTTTTTAATGATTTTGGTGATGTTTGAAACTCCAAATAATTTATGGGCATTGAGGAATTGGCGTTGGCGATTGTGAGGAAAATAAGGGGCGAGAATGCAGTCAGGGGTGCATTTTCTGCGTTGGTACTTACAAGCAGTGCAAGCTTGGGAGTGGGTATTGGCGCCATTAATGGACTTAATTGGAATATTATTATTATTAGTAGTAGTTTTATTGTTATTGTTCATGTGGGGGTTAATTTTTTATTTTTTTTGGGTTGAATGGTGTTTGGGGATGTGAGATATCGGCTGCGGTTCCGGCGGGGATGGAGATGGTGTTGGCTTATTAATTGTTTGGGGCTTAATTTTCCTTTTCCCTTGTTTTCTCAATTAACAAAGATTGGAAGGTGGGGAGAAATGAGAGGATAGAACTGATAACATTTAAAAAAGAGAGAGAGAGGGGGGGTTTAACAAAATTTAGTTATATTAAGGGGGGGTATTTTTTGACCATGAAATTAGAGTGTTTGGTAGCTTGTTAAGTGTTTGAGCTTTTGACTACAGGTGTGTTTAGAGAGAAAACATTTAAGATAATATTTATAATAACACGTGTTATCACAATTTAATTAAATTATATAAAAATGTGTATTTTTCTCTCCTCAATTATACGAGTTATTGAATTTTTGTAATCTAATTAGATATGTAGTAACATGTGTTATTATAACTATTGTATTGAATATTTTTTAGTGTTTAAGGCAAGTGGCATGTTAAGATGAAAAAGAGCGTAAATACATACGTGATAATTGCTATATTTTAAAATGTTTTAACTGAAAATTATAATTGGATGCGTCCCAATAATAACTATGAGTGCCTCGTGCTAAAAATATAGAAAAAGGGAAGCTTGAACAACCCATAAAATATTATTGTTAGAAGACAAAATTGATTTTGTTTCTTATTAGTATTTATAAGATTTTTCTTTTCAGTAATGAGAGAAACAAACCATGAACAAATTTTATTTTTGTACAAAATATGATATTGAGAGAGCCAATCTTTGCATGCGAATCCCACTGTTGAACAAATCTCAAATTGTTGTAAAAGCGACTTTTTATTTACTTTTCTAGTTTCATCCAGAACAACCATATATATAAACTTTCTTTTTATAAAAACTCGGGACAGGGACTGAGCCATTTTTATTTTTTTTTGAGAATAGCAATATTAATACTGCACAAAAGTATTGTCACATTTTATATGGATCTTTTATAACATTTTATTTACTAAAGATTATTTTGAAATGCTAAAATATTTTTTGGGTGCCGATAAAAGCACCCTAAATAATTAGTATGACACCCATTATTTAAGCACCCATATCTAAATTTTAAAATTAAAAAATCACCCTAAATTGTTAAAGCATCCTAATAAAAATATGTCGACAAAAAAAACCTATACATGTTGTGACAATTCTCTTCGTCACTAAAAAATAGTATCTTGGGGATAAAATTATTTCCGATGTAGAAGTGAACATTTTTTTAGAATTTATATTAGTAGTTTTCAATTTATCTATTATAAAAATGTAAAGTTAAATCGGCATTAATAGTTTGTGTTCTATTTTGTCATATGATTTTCAACATATCTTAAATTGGAATGGAACAAGTCCTTGTTGCAACAAGTTGATTTTTTCATAAAAGTCCATATTCATAAATAAGTGCTATAAAAAAGAATAATCATGAAAATTAAATCATTCTTAATCTCGTTGTGCTTCTCTAATGTAAGTTATGTTTTTCTTTCTTTTTTTCATTTTTCTTTCTACTTTTTCTTTTGGGTTCATAACATTCCTTTAAGGTATCGTTTGGTTCATGGAAAGGAAATTAGTTACCTTATCTTTCCCATGGAGGTGGAAAAGTAAATTTCCTGTCAAATTTCCTTTCTTGTATTTGGTAAACCATGTAAAGTATTTAGGTAAGAGTATTATTGTCTAAAATTTGTATAATAAATGCTTGAAAATCACATGGGAAAATCAATCCCATGTGGTTTGGGAGGAATGGTTTTACTCCCTACTTTCCCCTCTCTCGGGAAAGTGTTTCCGGAATTTGTGCTTACCAAACAAAGGAAATAAACGACTTTCATTTCCCGAGTACTAAAATCCGTGAACCAAACAAGGCCTAAAAGTGCATTCTGAACATTTACTTGTGGTATTTTATTGGTGTTTGTACTATGAATTTTATTTATTTATGTGCACATGTCCAATCATTAGACATTTATATGTGAAAGAAATGTTTATTAAAGTATCAACAATTTAGGATATGTATTTTTTTTTTTTACTTATGTTTTAATGGTTTTATTAGTTTATAATTGTTTAAAGGAAATCTGAATGACATATACATTTTGAAATTACCAGCAATTCCCTGTTTAATTTGTACCATAAAATTGGCTCAAGAGAAGTACACAATGAACAAGTGGTTTGAAGAAGTTGCAGACAGTGAACAAAGAGACTATTTAAGTTTAAAGTATATGGGTACCTTCATCTAACCACGTGGATACATTATTTTTAAACAAGGGTATTAAAATTGATTTTTTAGGGTGCTTTTACCTTCACCCATATTTTTTTTTTTATAAAGTTTTAATATCATTACCCTTTTTTTAATTCAGAAAATGCTAAAATATAATCCAATTAATTACGAACAGCTTCTGTAACTCTTCCGCAAATAAATCAATCTCAATATACAAACAAGTTCTTCCCATTTAAATATTCAAAGAAATTTTCTTTTCACAAACGTACGAGATGGATGATACTGTAACATGTTTGTTTCTCACATAAATATGAAGTTACATAAATCGGAATGATCTTCTTACACGTTCTCCAGAAACACACTGAGCTAAGCAGCAACTACCCGGGGTAATAATATCATTAATGTCGCTCCAAGAAAAAAGTAATTACAGTGCTCTTCTATGGTGGCAATGGAAGAGGTGCATCCTACGAATATTGATAATAACTGCTTCACTTTTTAATCTTCACATCTGCCTGAAACCACAGAAAGTTGAGATTGGTAAAATATATGCGATAATCTCCCAAAATAGCACAACAACATAGAGCCACTTTCATACTAGAGATTCTCAAAATTATCTATTTACGAATTAAGTTGTTCCACTTGCATGCTTTAGATTGTTTTAGTATCAAATAAACAACGCAAAAATGCAGCCTGCTCTTTTAGCAGCATTGATAGTCCAACCAAACCAATTTTTAATTGGATTTTTGAATTGTTTGGATTGAATTTGTACTTTAAAGTCCAACCACATCATTATATTTGATTCATTTTATAATTCAAGAAATCCAGATATCTGTGAGGAGTTGATCTACTAATATTTGCATCAAAGAGGTGCCAACCCACAGGGATTCAAAAACTTGTCGAGGCAGGTCCCACTGCTGGACAAACCCCTGGCATGTAAAAAGGGTCAAAATCTAAAAGTTCTAACTAGTTGAATTACAAAGGAAACTAGCTTGTTCGTTACAATATTTGGTTAGGTCTCAAAATAGGAAACTCCAAAGTGAAATGCCGAGCTATAAACAGGACATTCTCAACGAAGTAACGGGTCGGTTCATGCCAACAGAACAAACAGCAATAATTACCATGCCAGAGAATGATTCATTCTATTGTGTTCTACTGCGATTTAACTTGTATGACCAGGGCCCATTGGATATCATTGTACTGCAGGTCACTTTGCCTCCTACCACAGCATTACTGGAAATAATATGGCTATCATAGTCAACTAACTTAAATTACCTTGTCTACGCATGTAGAACAAAATGTGAAGGGAATGTGATGCATCTTACTTCAAATATCATGATTGGAGGATATTTCAGTTACTCAAAAGAATAGATGAGCACAGGTGCTCAAATGCTACCCGTACAGAGGCGTTCAGGTGATGAGTTCAGGGAACTATCAAAATTTGCAGAGGCATTTGGGAACCATTAGCTTTTTGTTGAATAATTTTCCTTAAAAGAAAATGACAGCTTAAAAGATAGATAGTTTTCCAGATAAGGGAAAACAAAGGCTCACGATATTAAAGAAAGCATCTAATATTCAACAGAATAAAACATAAAAAGGGTAAGAAAATTGGGGACAAAATTTGGCCACAGGAAAAGTCTAATTAGTAGAGAAAACGTTCAACAGAAAAACAGCTTAATGACACATGTGTGTGTATATTATATATAGATATTAAAGGGATGCTGGGAAGAAAACCTGGAAATCGATCAACCATACTAAGTTGGGCTTTACTTGTACCAGTATCATAAATATAATACTAAAAAAATCCAACTTCACGATATTACTGCATTCATCACAATGCTTTCCAACTTGAATCACATGGTTTTCATTTGCGGTGACGTGATCAATTGATCAACTTTCAACTAAAGATATAGAACGCAGCCACCCCCAGCCCAAAAAATAAGAAACATGGGAGTGGTCTTGGGATTTCTAGGAAAATAAATTTGAAGGATGTACACTCACCTGAATCAGAAGCGTGACTAACAATTACAGTTCAGACTTGGTAAGCTCTTCAACCGATTTTCTATATTTTGCAATCAGGTCGCTGGAATTGAACAAAGAAGATGCAAATAACTATCAATAAGAACACATTATACAGATGGTGATCTTCTTAAGTATAGGAGAGACACACACGCCCACCTTCGTTGATTTAGCAACTGCTCACTTTCCTCAACTTTACGCTTTTGTCCCTCGACCGTCTGGAAAAAATATTCACAAGGAAATAATTATTGGCTCTATTTTTATGTTTTTTGAAATAAACTTGAAAGAGTGGTGATTTAAAAAATTGTGAAATTGAAATGTTCATTGACATGTGCTTAAAAATGATGATTATACATTTAGAATCAGTATTTAAGATGGATTGGAGACGGATGGTGCGGTGCGGTGCCGTGCCGTGCTATGTATGAAAGGGAAAATTACCACAGCTTTAGTGTTGATAGAACCCGAAATTGAGTTCAAAAGTTGCTGGCACTTGTCAAAGTTCTTGTTCAATTCATTAACCTAGGAAAAGACAAGAAAAATACATAAACAAAAAAAGGAATAAAAGCAAACAAATAATATTTACATTTATTTATGAGTACAGAAAGTGATTAATAATACATACATAGTTTTGAAAAAAGAAGGAAGGTTGAGGGGAGGAAAAAGACAAACCATAGTATCAGAGTGTTGATCCCGAGTGCCATTATCAATGACGTTGGCTAAATCCTCCACCAACTAAGACAAACAGTTAATGAAAAAAATCTCAGAATATAATTAATTAATACAAAGAAAGAAAGAAAGAAAGAAAGAAAGAGGGAAAATTAGGGTTTAGGAGGAAAAGGAGGATGGATACATGTAAGAGATGGAAGTGAGAAGCGAGTGATTGGTGGTGAGGATTTTGTTGTTGTGGTTGTTGGTAACGAAGGGGTTGTTGTGGAGAAGGATGATGAAAGTGTTGGTGCGGGGGCGATTGAAATTGTTGGTGTTGTTGTTGAAGGTATAGCTGCTGCTGCTGCTGCTGATGATGATGATGATCTTGTTGCTGGCTGGAGGATGAGGGTGTAGCTGGGTTACTGTTTGCTATCATCGACCAGCTTCCTCCTCCATACCCCAAATCCATCCTCTCTTAAATTATTTTTTCACCAATTTTTCTTCTCTCTTTTTCTTGGGCTATAAATAAATAAATACAACGGATATAATAATATGGGGATCTGATCTGATCTGATAGATTCTTTCTGCAACTCCAACAAGAAAGATGAACAAGATAGAACGCTCATGCCTCGCTATGGGCTGTTCGCCTCCTTGGCCCTAACATAAACCCGTTATTCTTTTTTTATTTTTTATTTTAATTATTTTTTTCTTTCAAAATTTAGTGCTCGCTTTGGTTTTTGTTTGCTACTCTAATTTGAAGGGGTTATTATTTACGCCCTATATTTTTGTCATTAATGTCACTTCTATCATAAACACTTTCTTAAAATTAATTTTCAGTCACTAACACTTTTTACTTAATTAAAAGTTAATACATAGGGGGCAATTAAAAAAAAGGGCTTATTAGAGAAAGATTTTCACACTAAGCCCAAGGAATAATTCTTTTTTAAATAAAGGGCCTATTTTTTATTTTATTGATAATATGACATGTGTCTTTTTTTTTCATTATAAAATGACATCCCAACCCTTAAAATAAACTAAAAAAATACCAATATGCATTAAAATATGGACTGCAATATGAACTTTGCAGTCTATATTTCACTGCAATATGAACTTTGCACTCCATATTTCACTGCAATATGAACTTTGCAGTACATATTTCACTGCAATGTGAACTTTGCAGTCGATATTTTTAGTGCAAAGTTCATATTGCAGTCTATATTTTACTGCAATGTGAACTTTGCAGTCCATATTTTTAGTGCAAAGTTCATATTGCAGTCCATATTTCACTGCAATATGAACTTTGCAGTCCATATTTCACTGCAATATGAACTTTGCAGTCCATATTTTTTGTGCAAATTTCATAAAAAGGGGTAATTTAGGTAATACATAACATGTTTTTATTAATTAAATGATATTTAAATTTATTCAAATGCATTCATTTAAAATATAAAACAAAATAGGCCTCTTACACTAATTACCAATTAAAAATAGGCCCTTCATTCAAAAAAATATTATTCATTGGATTTTTGGTAAAAATCAATGTATAATAAGCCCTTCTACCTAATTTCTAGGATTATTTAAAATCACACTTATTTCATATAAGGTGAATGTGTTGCAAATGACTCGCATAATGTAAAGTAATGAAATGTTGAGTGTACTAAAGTGTTTCCAAATTAGATTTGCCTAATGAGAGGTGAGTGAATTCACGTACACTCACCCCACATTAAGCGAATGTGTTGTAAATGACTCGCCTAATATAAGTTGACGGAGTGTTAAGTGTACTTGAGTGTTTCCAAATTAGACTTGTCTAATGAGAGGTAAGTGAATTCACACACACTCACCTCACATCAAATGAATGTGTTGCAAATGACTCGTTTAATATAAGGCAATGAAGTGCTAATTGTACTGGAGTGCTTCCAAATTAGACTTGCTTAATGAGATGTGAGTGAATTTACGCACACTCACCCCCACATCAGGTAAATGTGTTGCAGATAATTCGTCTAATATCAGGCAATGGAGTACTGAGTGTACTTGAGTATTTTTCAAATTATACTTGCCTAATAAGAGGTGAGTGAATTTACACACACTCACCCCCATCATGTGAATGTGTTGCAAATCACTCACCTAACAAAAGGCAATAGAGTGCTGAGTGCACTGAAATGTTTTTCAAATTATAAGAAATCTAATGAGAGGTGAGTTAATTAACACATTAATAAGAGAGATTTATTACTTTATTAATATAACAAAACTAACATATAAGAGGTTGAAACATTCAATTCAACATAACTTAACAAAAAATCGTATATGAGCTTTACATTTTCAATTCAAGTCAATTTTACAAAAAAAATTAGATATATAACAGCTTTACATCTTCAATTGTACCCATCTTCATAAAAAAATAACACTTACTATGTGACATGTAAGCATAACAAACAAAAACTGAGCAATCATTAATCATTTGATTATGATTGGTGAGTCTTTTATTTTAAGGTCGGGTATATATCCTTCTTTGTAAAATTAAAATCTATCGACACAAAGTTTATCCCAAGCAGCTGCCTCGGGAATTTGAATACATTCTCATCTTCGACTTAACATTTTAAATTGTACTCATTGTTGAAAAACTCTATTTATTACCTGCTTTGAGCCCACAAAGAACATATTTCAATTTCACCCCAGCAATGCTCATCCCAGCAATAAATTTCTTCTCGTTTTTCGTCAACCTTCCTGCAAACGAATGCCCAACTAAGGTGTTCAGTAAGTCAAGATTATGAATTCTGCATATTATTTTTAATTTTCATTTATCCGTGCTAATACTCAAATCACATAGTGGCAAATGGACAATTACATTTCTCCGTAGCACTATCTCTTTTTCTAGGTACATGTTTTTGTGGTCGGTTGTCACGAGGTACCTCTCTTTTTTCACAACACAAAATTACCCATGACCTTTTTCTACTAGTACCTTGATCAGACTTTCGGGTAACTACTATAGTTTTAATCATTCTTCCTTATTGTTGAGTCTAGCTAACTAAACTTTTTCGATAATCAAATACCTAAAAAATAAATTTGACAAATATTAATTATTATTATGTTGTTATTAAATAGTTACTACATGGTACTAAAATATTATGTACTTACTTCGTCTATTGTAAAAACGTTACTCACGTCAATTGTTTTCCCTGAATTATAATCATTATTATTATACCCTCATTCATTAGCATGTTTAACAATTTCGTCTCTACCATCATAATTAAGATCAACGCAATTTCTTTGAGAAATAGGCCCTTCTACTATATGATATTCTTCAACACCACCAAGCTTATAATTAAGATCCTTTGGACTCTCTTCTTCAACAATATGCTTAGTACATTTGAAAATATAAACCGGTTTATGAGTTAGTTATAACTATATTGCCGTAAAATTATTTTTTTCAAACATTGATATATCTCCCTATATGCTAGATTGAAGTGATAAATTCTGAAATTATATGCAAAGTTAGTTTTGGCTCAATTTATTTTGAGAGAGTTTAATGTGTTTGTACAAACTCGCTTATTTTAAAGTGAATGTGTTTGTAAACACTCGTTTATCTTTAGGTGAATGTGTTTGTAAACACTCACTTATATTGAGATGACTGTATTTGTATACACGCATTACTTGGGCTCCGTCCTCTACGTGAAGTGTTTTTTCAAATTAGGCTCACCTAATAAGAGGTGATTGCATTCACAAATACTCGTCTCACATGGGGTGAGTATATTATAAATCACTCGCATAACATAAAGTAATAGAATGCTGATTGTACTGGAGTGTTTTTCAAATTAGGCTCGCCTCGCCTAATGATATGTGAGTGAAATAACACACACTCATCTCACATGGGGTGAGTGTGTCTGCACACAATCGCCTTATTTGGAGAGAGTTGTAACTAGACTACTTTCCTTATATAAACCAAGTCAAGTCTAGATAGAACCCGTTTTATACTTTATTTTAGGGATTACATATTTGTTTAAATTTGAATGATATAGAATAATGTATGAAAGCTTATATAAACATTAATACACCAATAATAACAATTATAATACCTCTTTGGCTTCATCTTGGAGTGAAATTTTATCGCTAACTTTTTCTTAAACTTCTTTTTTTTTTCCACCATTTCATGAACAATGCTTATTCTTTATCATAATCCAAACTTTAAATTACCCACCAATAATGTTTGTATTTCAATTTGGTTGTGATTTATTGATTTTGAGAGCTTAAATGATAAAGAAGTGAACCTATCATCTCTCTCTCATTTTACTTGAAGCAATAGGTACGTGATTGTGAATTGGGAGAAAATGGGTGATGTACGTTTAATTATTTGGGTTAATGTTGGATTAGTTTATTAAAAATTGAATAAATAAATAGGTTAATGTTTATAACTATTGGTAAATAAGTTAAGTGATGGTAAAGTGATATGGTGTTTGTGACAAAAAAGTGAGGTGTTGAAATGTGTTTTTTATTAAACTATAGATGGTGGTGTTAGTGACAAGAATGGATGTTGTAAATAATAACCCCCAATTTTAAATCTGCTGCTATTATAATATATATTATAAATAAAAAATTTATTTAAATGTTTGTAACATATTTAGGGTGTGTTTGATTGGCATAATTTTTCATGAAAAATAGGGTTTTTCCACTCTAATTACCACTTTTGGTGTGTTTGATTGCCAAAATTTTTCAGGCGGTCAAATTCCATCTTTTTGTCAAAACAAAGTTTTACCCATTTTTTACATTAAAAATGCCATAACTTAAAATTCAAAATTTAATAAATATTTAATATTTAAAATTTACTAATCAAGATCAATTAAAAAGATTCATCATGACTATAGAATTATGTCAAAAAAATACCAATTTTTTTTCTATATTAAAAATGCCATAATATAACCAATATTTTTCGGGTAGAAAATTAAGCTAATCAAATACATTTAATTGACATTTTTCATGCAACTCAAACGCAGCCTTAATGTATGTTGACATTTTTTATTTTATTTTAAATATAAGTGCATAACATGTACTCCACACGTCAATATAACCTTTTTAAATTATATCTAACTAACTTATTTATGATATAAATTATAAGATTTATATCAATAAATTGAATCATAATTTTATGATATTAAAAACGTTTTATGTAAAAATAATTTTTTTTTGAAACAATGATCATTTTAAGTATTAGAACAAACAACTTGAACTAAATCAGCATTACATTAAAATAGTTGGGTCGGACTTTTAATAGCCTTATGATTCTATAAAAATTGCACTTAAATTTAATTTTAAAAAAATTATAATTATTAATATTTTTGTAGCACAATAATAAATGTTGGCCTTGAAAAAGATAAGACAGGAAATATAAATTAAAATTATAAAATATTTAAATAATATTTCAAACACATGTAATTAAATTTATCTTTAATATATGATAATATTTTTAATTTTTGACAAAAAAAAGCAGTTATCATTAATTCATTATTATGCTTTCACATTTTATTTTTCCACCCGAACCTCTTTGGTGTCATTTGTGGATATGCAATATGAAGTTTACCTTTCCAAAATAGACTTTTTGTTGTTATTATTGAAAATGGTCCCCCCCCCCCCTTAACTTGCGGTCCGTTTGGATTGAAATAATGGGAAGGAAAAGAAAGAAAATAAGGATGAATGATTGCATTTCACTCGTTTCGATAGATTTACAAGAGGGAGTAGAGAGGAAACAAATGTAATGGGAGGGAATGTCAATTATTTTTATTCTTTTATTTTGTTTCCTTTTAATATTATGAGGATTGGGAGGAAAAGATTTTTTTTTATAAAATATTCATGTTATTCTAATTTTAATCCTGATTTGTTAACAATATATGAAATCATATTCCTTTCCTTCTTTCTATCCAAATAAGATTTTTTTTATTCTATTCTTTTTCATTCTTAGCTATCCAAATAACAATAAAATTAAACTTATTCTTTCTCCTCTTAATTAACCATTTTCTTTTCATCCCTCCTTTTATATCCAAACGCATTGTTGAGCTGCTTAGAAGGTTAACGACGTTGTATTAGGATAACTAAATGTCACATGAAATGACGCCGACTAGTGCTAACTTACTATTTTACCATGTCCTAACTCTAACTCTAGAACATCATCGCTCGTTTGCAGATAGCAAAATCGACCCTCCTTAAATTTTGTTCCGACAGACAAGGAAAAACAAGAAACAACACTCTCTCTCTACAACCTACATACATATATATATATAACTAGTTTGCCAACCCGTGCAATGTACAGGCGATTTAAAATTTTTATTTAAGTTATTACATTTAAAAATATTATATTTATTTTGGTACAAACACCTTTTGCATGATAGATCTTATAAAATCTTTCTAATATCACATATCAAGTTTTAATTATCATAATAGTTTTCAATGAAAAGAAGAAAAAAAAATTATATAAACGAATGAGACATAAATATATTATACATCCTCCATCTTAAACTTACAGTTATGTCTTTCTTTTTATGAAGTTTAAATTAAGTAGTCTAATTCGATAAAAAATAAATAAATTAATAAGTAGTCTCATTTCTTTTTCGGCATGTAAGTCAAAGTAACTAATTTCAAAATCGAATAAACGTTGAATGATTTACTATTAATCAGGTTAAAACTAGTAATTAATAAAACAAACTATTGCATTCAAAAAAAATTAATATTTGTATAAGAGTGTGGAGATTTAATATACTTTTATTTTTTTAAAAAAAGGGAAAAATAAAAAGTAGATTCATTAAAATGGATATTATTATAAGACAAATGGAATAACTAAGATTAAAACAGAGTCATTGAAATTATGTGAACAAAAAAAAATTAGTAAAGTAGAAACACCTTAAAACAAACTCAGAAAATAAAAAAGAACATACTGAACATAGGTCAAACAATTAAAGGAGAGGCTTACTTCTGATGTAATATCAACCTTTTTTAAAATATGAAATAATTATGAAAATAAATAAAAAAATCTTCAATTATTTAAGAAAAAATTGTTACATGTGGAACAAAACTTGAAGATAGATACAATTGAATTTTATCCAGTGGCAAAAGTGGAAGAAATATGCATTGTTAATTGAGAAAAATGAAAGTGAATTAACGTGACAAAAAATATGCTGTAAAGATTTTCAACCATAAACTTTTAACAAAGAAAGATATATGTGTGTCTGTATAGAGAGACATTATGAGAATGAAGGATTCTGAAACTAAACTGCTCGACTATTAACAAATAGGCGGGAGATTGAAACGAAATGAGAAACAACAATTGAAAACCCCAAAGGCAGTTACAAATGAAATGCAGTAAATTTTAATATTCAAACACAATTATGAAGGACGTGTCAATTCCTTGTCTTGCACAATATATTGATGTCTTAAAATAAAATTTGATAATTTAATTTAATAAAATATACTTATACCATTTACGACGTTATATTTATGTACACACCAAAAAATTAAAGTAATAGTTCTTATAAATAATCAACCTTGAAATGATAATAAGCCCTTAACAAATACGAAAACCTTCATAATTTAAATAACTTATGTACTTTCCGAACAAACATATTTGGGATTTTTTTTAATTATAACAATCGAAATATATCATTAGTATTGAATTATATAATTGCACATATTTACAATTTATATTGTAGATGAACTAATATTAAAATCATATAATCTACAGAACCAAACAGACATTTCAATAATAAACCCCAAATTCCTGATAACTCAAAGAACATGCATGGAAAAAAAAAGACACAGAAAAATAAGAAAAAACAAGTAAAAATAGCATATATTCTTTACCTTAATTTTTAGGATTAATTAAATAATTGTTTTTGTTCCACAATTATTTAGTACACTTGATAATAACTTAAGAGAATTAACTATCCTTGATAACATAGAACATATATAAGATGTGGAACCAAAATGAGGGAAAAACCACTTATTGTAGAGAAACAAGGCCTGCAATATAGTGTAAAATTTACAGAAATACAAAATGGCTAAAAACAAATTTTACAATCAATAAGAGAAGAATGGTCAAAGAATAAACCAATAACAATGCAGAATATATGAATAAGAAAAAAAATCAAAGGCAAAAATAAAGTTAAAAAAAAGAGAGTCTAATTAGTGCCTTTCATTGAATTATCTGGGTAAAGAGAGAAAAAAATTAAACAATTTCAAAGCATATAATCATATGCATAAAAAATATATCTATTTGTATATATGGGCAGATGAGATATCAAACTATACATACATTATCTTACAAGTTTTGAGAAGGAAATTACCATAAATTCATTGAGAGTGAGCGAAGAGAGAAATAAGTTAAGAGAGGGAGAAAACGAGAGATAATAAATGACATTTAAATATAAGAAAAAAGGAAAGTAAATGGTTACATAAACAGGAGAGATAAACCAATGCTAAAAATAGGAGAGAGAAAGAGACACGTGTCACAACTATATTAAAAGACTCTGTTATATATATATATATTATTAGTTATAGTTATTAGATTCAAACACCCAATGTCAAAATCTAACATTAGAAGAAGGCGAGACTTGCTTTTATAGGTGAGCTAAAAGGTTAATTAAGGTTATATTTATATTCTCTCTCTATATTTCATCCAAGATAACCTTTTTTTTTGTTATATTTGTTTTATTGTTATGATGATCTTTATTTTATTTATTATTATGAACCTTACCCCTCTCTTATCTATTGATGATTTATGCGCTAATCCCATTTTATCTGTTATGCACTGCTCCAATTAATGCTTTATTATCATTCTTAATTGGTTGGTTACGCGAAACTCTCATCTAAGCTTTTCAATAAATAACGGTTAATTTTCCTTAACCTTTTAATAATGCTGTGAAGTTAAAGTGCCTTTTGCTATCTATGGTTAGTATTTTGAATTTGGGCATTTTTATAATTGTTTCTATAATATAATTTTGTTTTTAGGGTTAGAAAAAATAAAAAGAAAAAGTAATTGATCTATGCCAAATATAACTTTTACTGTTCCTCTATCCAAAGTTTGGAAAAAAAGAGAATCACTCACGAGTCAAGGTGAGGCGGATAATTAGTGCATAGGGCTTATTAGTAAGGTGGGATTTATGAGGCTAAAGTTATTTTATTGAGGCGGATAAGTCAATAAATTCCTTAAATGTGCGAACTAAATAGTTCAGTAATTTTGTGGTTTCAGTTTTGGGCAGCTTGGGTGGGTTGTTTTTTCAATCTGCGTTGTTTTTCTCATCCACTTATTGTGCATGAGAGAAGAAAAATTCCTTGAAGGATGTGTTTAGTACTCGACTAGTTTTCCCTTTTAACGGACTAGTCAACCACACATATTTTTGCTTCTTACAATGACCAAGGCCTACTAAAAATTTTATACGGGAAAATTCCTTAAAGGGTTTTCTACCCTTTTTTTTTTAGAAATTAAGTAGAAGGTCTTACTACACATTAATTTTTACCAAAACTCCAATGAATAATATTTTTTTGAATGAAGGGCCTATTTTTAATTAGTAATTAGTGTAAGAGGCCTATTTTATTTTATATTTTAAATGAAGGTATTTGAATAAATTTGAATATCATTTAATTAATAAAAATATATTATATATTACCTAAATTACCATATCTTTATGAAATTTGCACAAAAAATATGAATATTGCAGTGAAATATGGACTGCAATATGAACTTTGCACTAGAAATATGAACTGCAAAGTTCACATTGCAGTAAAATATGGATTGCAATATGAACTTTGCACAAAAAATATGGATTGCAAAGTTCATATTGCAGTGAAATATAGACTGTAAAGTTCATATTACAATCTATATTTTAATGCATATTGGTATTTTTAGTTTATTTTAAGGGTAGGGATGTCATTTTATAATAAAAAAAAAGCACATGTCATATTATTAATAAAATAAAAAATAGGCCATTTATTTACAAAAAAATTATTCATTAGCGTTAGTGTGAAAATCTTTCTCTAATAAAACATTTTTTTCGATTGTCCCTTTTATTTTTGTGAACTTTCTATTATTATTTTCTACCAAGCCCTAAACGAAACTAAACCAACCCTCCCTCCCAAAAAACCGACGAACTCCATCCCATTCTCTCTACGCCGCTGCTGCTCTTCTCTCTCCCTCCATCTCGCCGATCGTCTCTCTCCCTCCATCCATCTCAAATCAGATATTCTCTTTCTGGTAAATCTAAGCATCTCTCTCTCTCACTGCCCATTTGAACTCGAATTTAAGTTAATTTTTGTAGTTATTATACTAGTTTCTAGTGGGTTTGTAGTTTACATATTTGTGTACATGCATATGCTTTATATTCGAACTCGATTTTGAGTAAAGACTATGTGATTGATGATTTGATGTGGGTTTGTAGTTTTTTATAGGTTTGTATATACTAATTACAATTTGCTCTACCAAACAGGGGTTTCAAAATAATGAAATATGAAGCATATGCATATACACAAGTATGTAAAGTGTATATGCATATGTTATTCTTATTTATTTTTTATTTAATTTTTAAACTAGTAAGACAAATAATATTGTTATATAACTTAATTTTTCGATTAGTATTATTAATTATTATTGTTGAACTTTGTGTTGGTTTATTATTTTATAATAATTTATATAATTTTTTCCGAAAAAACTGAGGCTTACGCCTCATTCCACCTCAAGGCATACGCATCACCTCATTCGAGCAAAACGCCTCGAATATGCCTCTCGAATTTAAAAATATTGCCTCTATCAAGCCCTGATTTCCTCTTAGGCTCCGTTTCATGAAAAATAATAAAAATTTAAATTAATTTGTATGAGAAGATGGAAAATATATTGAGAGATGTGGTGAGATTTAACTCTTGCCTTTTGACTTCTTCCATGGAAAAATTTTCTTGAAGAATTTTTTTCACAAAACATAAGGAGGATGGAAGACATACACTCACCAAAATGAGTATGAGATGGAAAGTATCTCACGACATCCTTTAACTTATTTTCCATCTCCTCATCCAAATTAATTGTTTTTCTCATCATTTTCCAAGTTGCTAACAACCGGAGCCTTAGAAACACTATTTTCTTTTGCATCAAAAGGGAAATGCTGAAATGGCTTTCCTGTTTTGCATCAATTTTCTCATTAGGTCTTGTAAAACTCGTAGAAACTTAGATCATGAAACTGACCTCTATTTGCAGAACGTTGTTCAGGGTGGATCAAAACTTTTAGGCTCGTCTAATTACTTTTTGGTGAACCTAACCACGACGCTCAAGTATGAAATTATAGGTATAATGTACTAAATAAGTGTATCTAGTTGTAACTTCATCAGTGATGATCTTGTTTGCTGGAGTCCATTGATGTCTTTGTGCAATTGAGTTTTGCTCGGGACCTTTCCAAATGGCTTGTACTTTTAATTGTGCGGGCATTTGTTGTGTGGAAAGAGAGAAATGACTGCTTTTCTTAGACAAAGAGTTGGAGGTTGAACAACTTTGGGGAATATCAATCTTAGATAAATGACTGATCTTCTGCGGGGTATGTATCAATCTTGAATTCTTGATTATCATTACTTATCCATTTATCTCATTGAAAAGAAAATGAGAGGTATTCTGACTCGTGTTTTCAAGTTTAATAACAAAGCTGTAGGGCCGTGTTTCTGGTAATGATCCAATAATTATCCCTACCATGAGTGATAATTATCCCTCTCCATAATGTTCTAGATATTTCTCCAATAATTATCCCTGCCATGAGTGATATTTTGATTTTTATATAAATCAATAAGGTAAGATATCATAATTTATTAATTGTGACAGAATTTGAAAAATATTTATTTATTACTGACCTGTATATATTTAGATCAAATAATTAATATCTTAAGAAACAAAAATGACTGCGCCTATTAAAAATAAAACGAAATTGATTCTTATTGGTGAAAATTTTCCTTCTTTCTTTTTTTTTTCCCTTTCTTGAGATACTTTTTTATTTCTTTCTTAGTAAAGAAGACAAAAACTTACGCATACTATCTACTACATTATGAAAGTAGAATATAATAGTAGTGGGGGTAAATTAAAACTTGAGTTGTCCATGAATCTGGGAGAATTGTGTGCTACCAGGCTAACCCGGTCTTCTGCTCAATTGTTGGCTAGCGGTGAATAAATTACTGATGTGTTTGGTTGTTTCAACATTAACACAAGTTAATTTGAGAATAAACTATGAATTACTGTAATGCGTGTTCAGTAACTGATCAACATAAAGTAATCCCCAACTAGGAGGAAGGATATATCTTTAAGCTACACAATACATTCACTAATTCATGTGAAAAAGGGGGACATATACAGACCTGCTAACTCTTCAAGAATTAACCTTTTCATATATACCAACTCAACTGACCAAATATGATTATGTGCTTTAAGGATATTATAAAAAGTTAATTATTTATTATTATTAAGAATAACGAGCTTTAGTTTTTCAAAAGAAGGCCTTATTAATAGGTTGAAATAAAAGGTAGCCACTATTTGCATTCTACAAAATACTTGGTAACACTATTTTTATTTGTCCGATAACAAACGAGTAAGTGCATGTTACTTGCCCTTACTTGCCCGATGACAAGCGAGTAAGGCATTTTCAAGCTTTGTCAAGCGAGTGTGTAGGCATTTGCTTGTCATCGGGGGAATGACATGCACTTATTCGCTTGTCATCGGGTGAATAAATAAGCGATTGTTTTCTAATATTTTGTGGTGTACAAATATCAGCCACCAAATTAAAACTCTGTTGGCGCATGCATTTCAGTTTGAAAACAACTTAGCTTACGCTTGCTTCCAAATACTCTTTGTAAAAAACTTATTCATGCTTCATGATTTTTCACCAGGGCATGTCGTTTTAATTCTCCATCTCCTCAAAATCAAGTTCCCCACATTTCTTTCCCGTCAGATCTCTGTTATACCCCACCATCAAACACAGACTGAATCGGCCAATTTCTCCAGCACCAACAATGAAATCCTCGATTCTTTCGATTATCTTCTTCGACAATCCGTCAACATTCGACATACCAAACAAATTCACTCCCAGATCCTTTTCTTTGGTGCATCCGGCTCGCCCTTTTTGGCTGCCGGGCTCGTATCCAGCTACGCTAGATTTGGGCTTCTTTGTGATGCCCAGAAAGTGTTTGAAACCACCACTAGTGAATGCATTTCAAACTTGCTTCTGTGGAATTCAATTTTGAGGGCTACTGTCACTAATGGAGAATACCAAGAGACCCTTGGGCTTTACCTTCGGATGAAAAATTTTGGTGTTGGAGCTGATGGGTTCACGTTCCCTTTGGTTGTAAGGGCTTGTGCTATGATTGGCAGTCGCAGGTTGTGTAAGATTCTTCACTGTCATGTTTTAGAGATGGGTTTTCAGAATCATCTTCATGTTGTGAATGAATTGTTGGGCCTGTATGGGAAACTTGGGCGTATGGATGATGCGCGCCAATTGTTTGATAGAATGGTTGTTAGAAGCCATATTTCTTGGAATACTATGGTTTCTGGATTTTCGCTTACTTGTGATTCTGATGGTGCTCGTCAGATGTTTCGGCGGATGGAATTAGAAGGGTTGGAGCCAAACCCTGTGACATGGACATCCTTGTTGTCGAGTCATGCCCGGTGTGGACATTGCAGAGAAACATTGGAATTGTACGGTGTGATGAGAGGCAGAGGTATTGGAGCTACTGCTGAAGCACTTGCTGTGGTAATATCGGTCTCTGCTGATTCAGATGAATTTGGTAGGGGAGAGGCGCTCCATGGATATGTTGTAAGGGGAGGTTTTGAGAACTACTTATTTGTGAAAAACTCGCTTATATGCATGTATGGGAAACATGGAGCTGTAAATGATGCAGAAGTGTTGTTTTCAGAAATGGAATCAAAGAACATAGTTACTTGGAATGCTCTGATATCATCCTATGGAGAATCTGGTTTATGCGATCAGGCTTTTGCTTTATTTTCACAGCTGGAGAAGTTAGATGGGCACCCACTGATGAGACCTAATGTGATAAGTTGGTGTGCTGTTATTGGCGGATTCGCTTCTAAGGGGCGATGCGAGGAGTCTTTGGAACTCTTTCGGCAGATGCAACTTGCTAATTTAATGGCCAACTCTGTTACGATTTCCTGTATTTTATCCGTTTGTGCAGAATTATCTGCTCTAAGTCTTGGTAGGGAAATCCATGCTCACGTAATTAGAGGTTCAATGGATAGTAACGTTTTGGTGGGAAATGGCTTGATTAATATGTATACCAAATGTGGTAGTCTCAGGCAAGGGCATTGGGCCTTTCAGAAAATAGACGGTAAGGATTTATTCTCATGGAACACGATGATTGCGGGATATGGGATGCATGGACTTGGTGAGAATGCTCTAGAAACTTTTGATCAGATGATTAAAGATGGGTATAAACCAGACGGGGTTACTTTTGTTACCGTGATCTCGGCATGTAGTCATGCTGGGCTTGTTAATGAGGGTCGTAAACTTTTTGATCAGATGAGAAGAGAGTATAGAATTGAACCTCAAGTGGAGCACTATGCTTGTATGGTTGATCTTCTTGGCCGTGCTGGGTTTCTACAAGAAGCAAGCGGCATTGTGGGAAGCATGCCAATGGAACCCAATGCTTGTGTTTGGGGAGCTCTTCTAAACTCTTGCCGAATGTACAAAAACGAAGATGTAGCAGAAGAGACTGCTTCACAGATTCTCAGCCTCGACTGTGCGATGACTGGGAGCTACATGTTGCTATCAAATATCTATGCTGCAAGTGGGAGATGGGGGGACTCTGCTAGGGTCAGACTCTTGGCTAGGTCAAGGGGTTTAAAGAAGATGTCTGGCCAGAGTTGGATTGTGGTGAAGAAGAAGGTACATATGTTTACAGCAGGGAATGCAGTGGAAATGGGAATGGAGGAAATTTATGTGATACTTATGGATTTGAGTCTTAAAATGGAGATGGGGGGCTATTTATAGGATCGTTAAAGAGTTGAGTCTTTAAAAAAAAAACACCTGTTTCTACATTCACCTTTGTAGCACAAAATTTAAGCCTTTTTTGCCATATTATTACATTTGAGCTACACAAGCTCTTTTAGAAGCTAGAATGTAATGGGAGTTGGGAAAAAAAATCCACAAGATGATTGAATTTATGGTTCAAGAAGATGGTAGTACAATTTTCTGTTTGATTGGCTTCCTAAATATTCTTACTGGTAATATATTGGTCCCAAGCTGCGGTTTTGGTTTATGGAAAAATAACGCAATATGGGTGTTTGCTCAATATGTATTATTTTCTAGTGGTTTTGAAATCATGTAGCAAGTTTCTAGCTGTTGTTGATGGTAAACAGATTCACGGGGTGGTTGTTAAGATAGGTTTGGGATGTGAACTCTATGTCCAAAACTCGCTCCTACATATTTTTAGTGTTTCTGATGGATGCAGCTATGCAAGCCAAGTGTTTGATGAAATGCTTGTTAGAGAAGTTGTCTCGTGGCGTGGTTTAATATCAAGATACCTAAGTTCAGGGTTATTTGATGAGGCTATAAGTCTATTTCTGAAGATGGATGTGAAGCCAAATGTAGTGGCTTTTGTTAGCTTGCTTGTAGTTGTGGCTAGCATGCGGGACATGTATGGGTAACAGTATGCATGGGATGGTTCTTAAGCTTTTTGGAAATAGTTTGGTGGTAAGCAATGCTTTATTGGATATACATGTATGTCAAGTGCGAGTGTTTATCTGAGGCAACTCAGCTTTTCAATGAGCTCCTGGGGAGAGATGTTGTTTCTTGGACTTGTATGCATGATTAGTGGATTGGTGAAGTGTAACTCTTGAAAGGAGTCATTGGAATTGTTCAGCGCAATGCAAGTGCCATATATAGTTTTGTGTAGCATTTTTACCATTTTTGAGTGTATTGTTCTGTGTTACCTAAAATTTTATAGTATGCTTACTCGACAGACAGCATTGGGGAGCAATTTGACTTAGGCCTAAGGGTGGGATTAGTGCATGAGGCTTACGAGTCAGATGGGATTTCTGAGGCTTAAGAGTTATTTCATTGAGGCGGACTCGTAAGAGGCAGACGAGTTAATAAATAGGGTTTTTTACCTTTCTTTTCTATTTTTTTTTAACTTTCTATTATTATTTTCTACCAAGCCCTAAACAAAACTAAACCCTCTCTCCCAAAAAACCGACAAACTCCATCCCATTCTCTCTATGCCGCCGCTGCTCTTCTCTCTCCCTCCATCCATCTCAAATCAGATTGTCTCTCTCTGGTAAATCTAAGCATCTCTCACTGCCCATTTAAACTCGAATTTAAGTTAATTTTTGTAGTTATTATACTAGTTTCTAGTGGGTTTGTAGTTTACGTACTTGTGTATATGCATATGCTTTATATTCGAACTCGATTTTGAGTAAAGACTACGTGATCGATGATTTGATGTGGGTTTGTAGTTTTTGTAGGTTTGTATATACTAATTACAATTTGCTCTACTAAACAGGGGTTTCAAAATAATGAAATATGAAGCATATGCATATGCATATACACAAGTATGTAAAGTGTATATGCTTGTATATGCTATGTTATTCTTATTTATTTAACATTTAATTTTTAAACTAGTAAGACAAATAATATTGTTATATAACTTATATTATTTAGTATTGTTAGTATTTACTATTTAGTAACCTAATATTGTTATATAACTCAAATTTTAGATTAGTATTATTAATTATTATTGTTGAACTTTGTGTTGGTTTATTATTTTATAATTTTTTTTTCCGAAAAAACTGAGGCTTACGCCTCGCCTCATTCGAGCAAAATGCCTCGAATACGCCTCTCGAATTTTAAAACATTGCCTTTATCAAGTCCTGATTTCCTCTTAGGCTCTGTTTCATGAAAAATAATAAAAATAAAAATTAATTTGGATGAGAAGATGGAAAATAATTTGAGAGATGTGGTGAGGTTTAACTCTTGCTTTTTGACTCTTCCATGGAAAAAAATTCTTCAAAACATAAGGAGGATGTAAGACATATACTCGCCAAAATGAGTATAAGATGGAAAGTATCTCACCGCATCCCTTAACTTATTTTCCATCTCCTCACCTAAATTAATTGTTTTTCTGATCATTTTCTAAGTAGAAACACTTTTAACTTTTGCATCAAAAGGGAAGTGCTGGAAATGGCTTTCCTGTTTTGCATCAATTTTCTCATTAGGTCTTGTAAAACTCGTAGAAACTTAGATCATGAAACTGACCTCTATTTGCAGAACGTTGTTCAGGGTGGATCAAAACTTTTGGGCTCGTCTAATTACTTTTTGGTGAACCTAACCATGACGCTCAAGTATGAAATTATAGGTATAATGTACTAGGTGAGTATATCTAGTTGTAACTTCATCGGTGATGATCTTGTTTGCTGGAGTCCATTGACGTCTTTGTGCAATTGAGTTTTGCTTGGGACCTTTCCAAATGGTGTGTGCTTTAATTGTGCGGGCATTTGTTGTGCGGAAAGAGAGAAATGACTGATTTTCTTAGATAAAGAGTTGGAGGTTGAACAACTTTGGGGATTATCAATCTTAGATAAATGACTGATCTTCTGAGGGGTATGTATCAATCTTGAATTCTTGATTATCATTACTACTTCATTTTTCTCATTGAAAAGAAAATGAGAGGTATTCTGACTTGTGTTTTCAAGTTTAATAACAAAGCTGTAGGGCCATGTTTCTGGTAATGATTGATGAAAATGAAGAGAAGCAGGATATTCCAGTGTCAGGAGGATGAGCAATACAGTCAACTTTATTGAACCCTGTAGACTACTAAAGAGTGTTTAGGCCTAAACTAGGGTATTTTGCATGGATCTTGTTTTAGAATTATTTGGTTTTGTTACGACTAAGTTGGATGATGCGGTGTAATGGTATTTATATCTAAGTCCGCAATTATAGTTCTCTAGGTTAATTTAGTGAAGTAATGGAGCTAATTGCAGGTACATTATTAGAAGATGGAGATAAAACCAACAGTAGCATTGAGGGCTATGTTTGTAGGAGGTTTAGCTGCATTTGCTAAAATTGGTGGAGCAATGAAAGCTGCTGGAGGTGTGAAACTGGGTGCAGCAGCAGCTGCTGTGACGGCCGCAGCAACCGCAGCTGTGTCTGGAAAACCGGAACAAAAGGATGCCACCAGTTCCAAGTAGTAGTCCTTCAGAAGTTATAGTTTTAGTGATGGGAATAATATGAGGACCAACGGCCCTTATTGAGCTTGCCGGGATTTTCCTTTTCTATTTTATTTTTTTGGGTTATGCTAAAGTGTACTATCCTGCAATAGGATGTGCATTAACAATTGCAAATAAAAGTCGCAAGAAAAAATGGCATCAAAGATACCTCAATGTTAAGGAGGTCGAGGTTCTAGCCGAGCAGTAGACATGAGTTACTTATGTAATGTACTATTGATTTTTTCTTATTTTTTTTCTGTACGATGAAAAGATGTTTGTTTCTAGTTGTAATGTACTAGAACTTCTGCTGATGTTGATTCTAAAGATTGCAGGCCCCATTTTGCTTGCTTTGCTTTCATTTCATCCAAGATTTGGTTTGTTCCGTTGGGAAGCAGATAAGGGTTTTCTGTGGCGAAAGGTTGGGGTCAAACTCTTATTATGTCCATTCCGTCTAAGATCCTTGAATCAGTGAATTCAGGACAGAAACCAATCTACTGCTTTATGTAAACATCTAATAAACAAGGCCAGTCAAGGACATTTAGTAATTGATGAATGAATCTTAAAAAAAAATGTAACAATAAAGGGCGTTGTCATTTGTTTCTGTCCTTTCCTTTTATACAAGTGCCACTGAATGTCGTTTTAACATAGGTCCCTTGTATTGGGTTCTTAATTAAAAACAATTAAAAATTAAGATGTTGTAGTCTCTGAATGTGAAAGCTCATACCGCTGCTGTTTTTTTTTAAAAAAGGAAACATTAGTGTTGAATTATACCATGTCCTATGTACCTAGAGTTAAAGTTCAACAAATACCTACTTCAAAACTCACGAGTAACACAATTTTACTATTCCTGTCTGGCTGCCTATTCATTCATCAGTACTCAGAATCAAATTCAGAAAACGAGAAAAAAAAAAGAAGCAGCAGCCACTTTACCAATATGTTTTGCAATGCAATGTGGCAATATGAGAATCTCCCCCTCTGGCCCTCCCCACACCCATTGCTTCCTATTTTTGAGGATTTTCATCCTGAATCCAGCTTCTCGTCATCATACAACAAACATTAATTAAATACATTCCATTTTTTTCGCCTAGAAGAGACGCAGCAATTTGGCAGCACATACTGTTATTATACAAATTGGAGATGTAAGCGAACAAGGTTCTTCTGATACCCTCTTACACTTGAACCTCAAGCTCTAGCCATTCGGGTCATTAAAGTCACTTTTTGGTGTTCTCAATCTATCATTCATTGACTCATTGTAAAATGAATTGTCAAAGTTGATGCACTTGGGAACTTTTGGGGCCACAAGTGAAGTCTGTCTGGTCGACTGAGTTCACCACCAGCTCGGGGTTTGGAGATTCTAACTCTAGTACCACCTATATGCATAAATTTAAAGATTTATTATGAGCAAGCAAAATCATCTCTCTACAAAATGTACCCCACCACTTTAGCATATTGAGATACTATTAAGTGTTCAACAAAATATATGTTTCAAGTACAATATCAGTACACATTACACATTATAATTTGTTAAATATCAATTAATCTACTACAATATAGACTCTAGAGCCCACTACGAAAATCCAATTGAGATTTTAAATGGGAAGAAAAAAAAAGGTCCATAAAATATTTTCCCAGGAAAAAGATGGATATATACTACGCGCAATCTTGCTCTTATAGAATACATCTACATATAGGAGAGTATATATGGAGAGAGAGTTTAACATATCATACCAAAACATTTTTCCCATGGTGGAGGACTGGAGCAGGGACATAAAGGTTGCACTGTGGTCCATTGGACTGTAAAAGGAGCCAATAGAGTTACTTTTTCTCCTCCAGAAAAATTAATCAAAACACGTCAGAAACGCATATAGAGGAAACTAATCAAAAACAAATAATCAAACTGCAAGCAAAAACTTTACCGGCCAATATCTTCCAATATTAAAGTTGTTGACAAAAGCAATCCCTTTACCCCAGCCTCTGAATGATAGGAAAGTGTCTTTCATATTGTCAACAGCAAAACCACCAGTATAGAAAGCTGGCTCTTTTGAAATGAACCCTGCAATAGAAAGTAAATGGTATTATTAATTCACCGTTTCTCTTGATCTCATTATTGATTGGGATATGTCACTGCCCACATATAAACTGGTTCCTTTTAACTTTGGAAATACGTTTTATAGCATACCCAAGTCATGTTTCAACTTTTTGCGGGCAGACATTCTAATGAAGCTGGAATATGCATCCTGAAAGATAGGATTCATTTTCTGGGCTTCGTTTAGATTGTGAAAAGGAACTGAGAGCATTTTCCACTTAAGCATGGGTATTCCATCAAGATATACAGAAGATAAAATACCCTGTAAACAAACAGCAATAAACAGCTAGTTATCGGACAACTTCTACAACTACAAATGTGAAAAGTGAAGGGGGCAAGAAAAAGGTGACAACTGACAGGTGTTACGTACTGACAGCAGTAGCAAATACAAGATAGATACTATATTTAAATCTGCACATGTTGTACGTATTTAAGTCGTTCATTGTTCTTTATTTTCTTGAGACCCACATCAACCAACTTAATTAGTGAACAAAATATTCAGTTGTGCAAATATTGTGCTACAAATCTCTTAAATGTATCTTTTTGGGGTATTCTCGCTTACAAAAGGGTTATCTTTGTTTTTCCCCGGACCTTAAACGATACATTGTTTCCGCGGTCATCACCTTCTTTGAGACAACTCCCTTCTTTCCCTTTTTAGAGAGTGCTGCGTGTCCTCATGATATTAGTGAGTCCTCCTATTGATAATTCAATATTATTTAGTTTAGTTATTTATTTATGTTATTTTATTTGTGGGTAGAATCCCACCTTGATAGGTATTTTAGGTAAGTTAGGATATTATTCCCTATATAAGGTGCCTGGTATTCATTATTTATTATAATGGAATAAAAGATAATAGTTCTCTCTAATTCTATATGGTATCAGAGAAAGTTAGGAAGGAGGGTTAGGAACTCCTTAGGCAGTTTATTCCTAGCCACCACCGTAGTATTCCGGCCAAAACCCTAGCCACACGGTGTGCAATCTCAAACACTAATTATGTGTGCCGTTTTTTCATCACACCACCATTACAGAGGTGGTCAGAATCTTAAGGCGAACTCACGCCAGAAAAATCACCTGGAAACGGACCTTCACGCGCATACACGCGCCACCAGACCTCTGCGCGTGGATCTCACGCGCCCTCCACTGCAGCCGCACGTGACGGCGCGTCTGTGCTCCGATCATCACCAAAATTTCCAGAACTCGTCGTCTCACGGTTTCGCACCTTATTCTGGTCTTGGTTTTGGTTAGTTTAATCCGGTTTGGTACTGTTCCGTTTAATCTGCCACTGTTCCGGTTAGTTTGCTACTGTTCCATACTGTTCAATTCTGTCTGGTACTATTCAGTCCCTGTTTTTGGCCTGGTTAGACCATCTCCACCCCATAAGTTAAAAAGCCAAATTTCCCTATTTCACAGCCCAGCGCGTCAGTTAAAAGTGTAAAAAAATGAAAAAAAAGGTAAACCAAAGCCAAATACTCAGGCCGACAATTTTTTACCTCGCCCAAAACATGATGTATCGAGGGACAGTATACCACCTGCCACGACATATCATATGTCGTGGGAGACGATTTTCCTTCTACCACGACATATGATATGTCGTTCATTGTTGGAAGATATTGGAGGAAGAGAAAGCATCAGGTATAGTGGGAGACAAAAATGCATGCATACATGCACCATTTCAACCAAATGACAGAAGGAAAAAAAAAAGTTTGCCTGCCACGATGCATTATTTATCGTGGGAAGCAAGAATTTTGTGGCACGACACAAGGTAAATCGTGGGAGCTTAATTTACCTTCTACCCGCTGCAATTCTTGTTTAATTGATAGGCCAAATACACACTTTTACACTACATTTTTACACTACCCATAAAAGATGGTCTTAGTTTGATTCTCTTACCATATGAACTATAAACTTGCTATTGTGGGTGCTAGTAGTCCAGGTCTCACAGATTCGTCTAGTGGTTCCACCACAAACCCGTCTTCTACGTTCACAGATTCTATGTCGCAATTGAATGGAAGGAATTACCTCGAATGGGCACAATCAATGAGGCTATTTATTGACGGCAAAAGAAAATTAGGTTATGTGAATGGTGAGGTGGTACCACCACCATCTAACAACCTGGGCTTTAAGTCGTGGCGCGAGGAGAATTCGATGGTTACCTCGTGCTTGATCAATTCCATGGATGTTAGACTTGGGAAACCCTACATGTTCCTGTCGACAGCTCGAGATATTTGGCATGCGGTTAAGGAAACGTACTCGGATCTAGACAACTATTCTCAAATATTCGAACTCAATAACTAGTGGTGGAAGATGCAACAAGAGGATAGTGTGGTTACAGCCTACTACCATGACATGATGGCCATATGGCAAGAGTTGAATTTGTTTGAAACTGAAGAGTGGGAAAACCCGAATGATAGTGCTCGTTACAAGAAGAAGGTTGAGCAAGGTCGGGGGTTTGTCTTTTTGGCTGGACTAAACAAGGACCTAGACGAAGTTCGAGGTCGTATTTTAGGCAGAATACCTTTGCCCACTATCAGAGAGATGTTTTCAGAGGTACGAAGAGAAAAGGCTCGACGATCTGTGATGTTGAAAGATGAACGGAAGCCTCATACAGATGGTGAGGGCTCTGCACTGATAGCCCTTGATAAAGCCGTAGACAGTGATAAGCGGGGAGAAAAGCAGAAATTGTGGTGTGATCATTGCAAGTGGTCAGGTCATACTAGGGATAGTTGTTGGAAGCTTCATGGTAAACCAGCAAATTGGAAGAAGCGTGATAACAAAACGAGGGGAGGAGCACGAGCATTCTAAGCAAGCAATGCAGATTCAGCGCAACCATATTCCTCAGAACCACTTCCATTCACAAAGGAACAAATAGAGCATCTGTGTAAAATGGTTCAAGCTCATTCCTTAGGAAACTCTGACTCCTCATGTTCCATAGCTCAGTCAGGTAATAAGTTTACAGTTACAATTATCTGTATCAAATCCCATAGCAACTGGATATTAGATTCAGGGGCCACTAATCACATGATCGGTATCTCGGAATTTTTTTCGTCATATACTCCTTGTGCAGGGAATCAAAAGGTTAAAATTGCTGATGGTTCTTTTCCTGCGGTTGCCGACAAAGGAACCATAATCGTCTCCCCGTCTCTCACTCTTAAAGATGTCTTACATGTCCCTAATTTATCGTATAATCTTATATCTGTCAGACAATTAGCTTTTGATCTCAATTGTCAAGTTAACTTTTGGTCTTCTCATTGTAAATTTCAGGATTCAAATTCAGGGAAGATGATTGGGATTGTTAAACAGGATGGGGGTCTCTACTTTTTCAATAATGGGTCTACCTCTAGAAGGCAAGACCGACAGACTTGTTTTAATTCTATTTCTATTTCTAGTGATAGTCATATTTTGCTATGGCATTATAGGTTAGGACATCCAAACTTTCAGTATTTAAAGCATTTGTTTTCCAAGTTATTAATGAATAAAAATTTGCTTAAATTTCGGTATGAATCTTTTAAATTAGCAAAACATCAACGCACGGTTTTTTCGTCTCAACCATATAAGAAATCACAACCTTTCACCTTGATTCATAGTGATGTTTGGGGTCCCTCTAGAGTGCCCAATTGGTCTGGCAAACGTTGGTTTGTGACTTTCATTGATGACCACACTAAAGTATGTTGGGTCTTTCTCTTAAAAGAAAAATCAGAAGTTGGGAGTGTGTTTCAAAACTTTTACACCATGATACTCACACAGTTTCAAACCAAAATAAAAAATTTTCGGAGTGATAATGGGAAGGAATTTTTTAATAAGATGTTAAGGGATTTTTTTGTCGCAAATGGGATAATTCATCAAAGTTCTTGTAATTATACTCCTCAACAGAATGGAGTGGCCGAAAGAAAAAATAGACATCTACTTGAAGTTGCTCGAGCTTTAATTTTTCAAACTAAAGTTTCAAAATACCTTTGGGGAGATGCTATTTTGACTGCTACTTACCTTACTAACAGGCTTCCAACACGAACTTTGAATTTTAAAGCCCCTATCAAATTGCTTTCTGACATATTTCCCAACACTCAGCTATCAGGGGATATTCCCTTAAAAATATTTGGTAGTGTTGCATTTGTTCATAATCATGACCCAAAATATTCTAAACTTGATCCAAAGGCACACAAATGTATTTTTGTAGGCTATCCTAAAAATTAGATAGGGTACAAATGTTTTGACCCAATTTCTAAAAAATTGTACATCTCTATGGATGTCACCTTCTTTGAGGGGCAATCCTATTACAACGACTCCCATCTTTAGGGGGAGAGCACGAGTGAAGATGGTGGTTGTGGTTTCGATAATTCGGTAGTTAATGTTTTGTATGAACAAGTACTTAATGATTTTAACACATAATCTGGGAAAATAAATGAATTAAATATTAAAGATACTGGTGTTGGTAATGGTGAACAACCAGGGTTAGTGTCATCCCAAAATCTGATTACTACCAATGGACCAGAGATGTGTGCAAAACGGTATAAAGGTCTTGTTTATTCTAGAAAAATTCCAGAACAAAGAAGGAAAGAAACCATCCCACAGCAACCCCAAAAATCCAACCTGGAGGTGGATTATAATACTCACGTGACTCTTCCGAGATACCTGAAAGTAGTTCTTAAAATAATACCGAGTCAACTCAGTCTAATCAACTTGATCTTCATATTGCTCTTAGAAAAGGAGTCAGAGCGTGTACGAAATCTCCCAAATATCACATTTCGAACTTTGTGTCACATAAAAATATCTCACCGTCCTATTATGCGTTTATCTTTTGTGTGTCGAATATAATTGTTCCTAACAATGTTCAGGAGGCTTTAAATGTTCCGGAGTGGAGAGAAGCGGTGTATGAGGAGATGAGAGCGCTGGAGAAGAATGCTACTTTGGAGAAAGTAAAACTTCCAGAAAGAAAGACAGTTGTTGGTTGTAAATGGGTATTCACTGTGTAGTATAACTCAGATGGGTCAGTGGAACGGTACAAGTTTCGTCTGGTAGCTAAAGGCTTCACTCAAACGTATGGAGTCGATCACTCCGAAACCTTTTCTCCAGTGGCAAAACTAAATACAGTTTGGGTTCTTTTATATGTTGCAGCTAACTTGAACTGACCTCTGAATCAGTTGGATGTAAAGAATGCCTTCTTGAATGGAAACTTACAAGAGAAAGTTTATATGAAACCTCCACCTGGGTTTACTGAGGAATTTGGGAAAAAAATCTGCAAGCTAAAGAGGTCTTTGTATGGCCTTAAACAATCTCCTAGGGCGTGATTTGAAAGATTAACGAAGTTCCTCAAGGGCCAAGGATATAATCAAGGGCAGTCTGATCATACTCTCTTCACAAAGACGTCCACATGGATGATATGATTTTGACCGGGGATGACGTTGAAGAAATAAGTCCACTGAAGCAAAATCTTACCAGGAAATTTGAGATTAAGGATCTTGACGACCTACGATACTTCCTTGGAATGGAGGTGGCCCGTTCAAAGAATGGTATTGTAGTCTCACAACGAAAATATATATTGGATCTGCTGTCAGAAACTGGGATGAGTGGGTGTAAGTCATAGGATACTCCCATAGAACTAGGTACCAAGCTAAGAGATGTTAAAGACGGTGTTTCAGTCGAAACAGGAAGATACCAAAGGTTAGTTAGGTAATAATCTACTTGTCTCATACGCGCCCTAACATCACTTTTGTCGTAAGCATGGTTAGTCAGTTCATGCACTCACCGTGTGAAGAGCATCTAGAGGCTGTGTACCGTATTCTTCGTTATCTCAAAGGCTCCCCAGTGAAGAGTTTGTTCTTCAGGAAGAACGATAAAAGAGGGATAGAGGTGTACACCGATGCTGATTGGGCTGAATCGATTACTGATAGACGGTCCACGTCTGGCTACTGTACATTTCTTTGGGGCAACTTGGTTATATGGAGAAGCAAAAAGCAAAGTGTTGTCGCTAGAAGTAGTGCAGAAGCTGAGTTCAGATCAATTACTCAAGGAGTCTGTGAGGTTCTTTGGCTACAAAGGGTCTTAGAAGAACTCAAAAGGCCAATAAGTCTCCCGATGAAGTTATACTGCAATAATAAGGCTGCTATCAATATTGCCCACAATCCGGTCTTACATGATAGGACAAAACATGTTGAGATTGATAGGCACTTCATCAAAGAGAAGCTATAGGGTGGAATAATATGTACTCCCTTTGTTCCGTCTACTCAACAAGTTGCAGATATTTTGACCAAGGGTCTGTTAAGGCAACCATTCGAATTTCAAGTGAGTAAGTTGGGCAAGACGGATATCTTCGCACCAACTTGAGGGGGAGTATTAATAATTCAATATTATTTAGTTTAGTTATTTATTTATGTTATTTTATTTGTGGGTAGAATCTCACCTTGATAGGTATTTTAGGTAAGTTAGGATATTATTCCCTATATAAGGTGCTTGGTATTCATTCTTTATTATAATGGAATAAATGATAATAGTTCTTTTTAATTCTATACCCCCATATCAGACGCTTCCTATTCCACAAGTTGTGTGCTCTCCTGACTTTGTAACTCCTACTGCAAACTCGCAACCTCCTATAATCACCAACCATCGCTGACCTCGACCTATATCTGTTGAGAACCCCACCACCGAGCCTACCACTGAGACTATATCCGAGCCCATCACCCTATCACTGGCCTCATCTCCTACTCCGGTTACGCCTCTTATTCCGGCTCCTAACCTGGATCTTCCCATTGCCGAACGTAAAGGTATTCGTCATACTTGTAACCCTCATCCCATTTATACTTTTGTGAATTATCATCGTTTATCTCCCCACTATACTGCCTTTGTATTGTCTTTGCTCCTGTTTCTACACTTAAAAATGTAGGAGCCGCTCTTTCTGATCCGGGCTGGCGCCAGGCTATGGTTAATGAGATGTCCACCTTGCATTCGAGTGGCACATGGGACCTCATGTCTCTTCCTCCTGGTAAATCAACATTGTGTTGTCATTGGATTTACACCGTAAAAGTTGATCGCCTGAAAGCCCAACTAGTTGCGAAAGGGTATACCTAGATCTATGGGCTTGATTATGGTGATATGTTCTTTTCGGTATTTGTAAAAAGCTTGGAACATACAATTTGTACGCTCCAGCTTGAGGGGGAGTGTTAGATTTGTATATATTTTATTTATAGAATGCGTATATTTAGGAGATAATTAGGAAATCCTTATTAGAAGGAAATATCCTTATTTTTAGGGTCTCTCACTTGTATATATTGATGTACTCCATTTCTCAATAATCAATAACAATTCTTCTCACAATCTCTTGTATTCTCACAGCATCTTAGACACAAAGTAAAAGTATTATCAACTATGCTAGCCTTGTAGGCTTGGCTGCCCCCATGTTGGTACCTGTCATTCTTGTCCTATACCAACCCTTTGTATAGACATAAGTTAAATAGCATCAAGAAACTCCGATTGAAAAGTTAAATGACGTCAAGAAATCACATTCTGAGATCATCATACATAAAGTACACAGATAAATGGCATTCATGTTAGGAATTTTACCTTCCTGTCAAACATATATTCCCCATAATTCACACGACCCATGTTTTCAACCTGCAAGCATTGAAAATGATTCATTCAAGTTAAACAAGATACTCTCTTCAGCTTTTGACGTTCTGCACAAAAAACATGACAACCAATCCCGCAGGGACAAAAATAAAGATGAACAATCGTTTAGTGAGTGCATAACTATAACATTTAATCCAAATTACTAGAGGGTGCAGTTTTCAGTAAAATGGACTGTAAAACCTTCAGCTTTAAAGAACAAATGACAATCATCACCATCAGAACTGCAACGACAGGAATACAAGATTTAAAGATGAATTTTGAAAGCATAGCTAAGATGTCTAATAAATTGAGGGATAGTGCAGCTTTCAGTTTGACTTAATTGTCTGACTTACTCTCAGAGCAAGGACTCTTTTAAAAGTTCAGATTAAGAACAGTTAAGCATAATTTTTTGATCCACTCATCAACTCCTGTAGAAAAGTTGTTTCGAATATTACTGTTCATAAATACCCATCAAACTTTAGTAAATTTTACCTACTCGCAATTATCAGATTAACCCTGAAAGGTGTTATTCAATAGAAAAAGGAGAGAATCATACCAAAATTAATAATCTAAAGGTAGAAGCACATTTAGCACTGGGAAGACCAATGGGTCTATTTGACCATCTCTCAATTGCGCCAATATATGTTGGTCTTTCTCCATTCTTTCCTGAAGGGCATGAAACAAACACTTGAGCTCTGTCATGCACCTGCAATAAATAGTATTTGGTAAAATGAAATTCCATTAGACTTCCCAGAGTAGTCCATAAAATCTTAAACATCTACTTAACGATAAAAAATAGTTGAGACCCTGGTTGGATAATAAGACAAACATGCAAGCAGTGGATCCTAACTGATAACTTGACTAGAAATGCATGAGACATCATTTTATGCACAAATTATTTGTCCCAATTTGAGCATGTAGCATTACTAGTCAATCATTGCATATCAAAAACCGACCAAAACACGTGGACTTGGGGAACAGTTGTTTTTGAAATTCAACTTTGTGTAGCAAAAGGCTAAACCATCAGAATTCATTGTTTACAAGCATCTCTAATGCTAATGGAGCAACACGAATATCATGAACTCGGAAAGGTAATATATATTGATATATGAACGACCACCTTACCTTTGGTATGGACAGAACACTTCCGTTGCCTTTATTGATGAACTCAGATACATATAGTAGTAACCCAAACATCTAAACATAGAAGTATAAATTCAGCTAGGTTGATTGCCAGGAATTGTAGATAATGAATTCATCAATCTATGACAGCAGATTACAACACACCTGGCCTGCAGCTTCCATTGAAATAGGGTTTTCAGAATTAATAATGCCAATTTGGTCTTTAGAATCAAATATATCAAACAGAAGTGCAGTTCTCTCTAACTGAATACGTCCAAAACCTTTCTTTTCATTATCAGAAGGAATTGCAGGGAGAGATGCTGCAGCATATTGTTTTATAACCTTGCGCAGTGCTGAAAGCAATACAACATCAATACAAATGCCAATCTTATCAGATACCTAATGAGAACTAGCAATGAAGTATGCTCAGTATTTCAAAAATATACATCAACCACAATAATTCAGTTAGCTAGATACTGTAATCTATGCTCAGATATATTATAGTAGACAGAAAATGAAAGGTTGTTGATGAAAGAGAAGGGGTGCAGGAGGCAGTGAAGACGACTAGATGCCCTCATTGGAATAATGCTTGCCAGTCCAAAAGAACTCTTAAAAGCACCCTCGCATGGGACCATGGAGAGCCTACAAAGACCATTTTGTCTGCAGCAACTGTAATGAACTGCACCGATCCTGAAAGATAAGTGAGAGTGAACTTATCCAACAATCTACACATGGCACAAAGATCTGAAGACAAATTTTATAGGGCCTCCTCTTCTATAGAAGATCATTGGTATTGAGCTTATGGAACACCGTACCCCAGGCAAATGCCTCAAACCTTAAGAGGTACTCCGATTTGTTGCCAAGGGAAAGTGAGGATGTCGCAAGCCACTGATGAGAAATGTAAAGTAGAACTTAACCAAAAGAGTGCTGATGAATTAGAAGTCCATAGCCTATTATCTGCTGCCAAGCCGCTTGTTCCCAGTTTACCAAGTGATACCGCATCCCCTCTCCAGCCCCAACTCATAGAAACCCCTTTGTAATCCTCTCAACTCTATTTGCTGCCCCGCCTAGGTTTAGAGTTTAGAAACCACTCAAGCCACTCAGTCCAACTTGTAATTGATATTTATCAATGCTCTTAAAAAGTAAGACTACAAAAGTAATGTGTCAGATTCCTAGCTTGATACCACTGAATTGGACTTTAAATACCATAGCCACGGCGGAGCCAGGATATATATGTGTCTGCATATGTTCATTCATTTAATTTGGGGAGAGAGCACTCAAAGAAATGTTTCTCTATAAATAAAAAAATTATCCTTGAAATATTTATTTTGAAGGTTAAACAATAAAGTTCTTGCTAAATATTATGTATAGATATTAGCCGTACATTCCTAGATTAGATAGTTTCCTAATTTAAGTAGTTGACTAGAATAGCGATTGTTATTGTATATAAATAGATACTCTCCTACTGTGAATAATATAACACAATCTCTCATAATCTAACATGGCAACAGAGGTTAAGTTTTGCAAGGTCTCGGGTTCGATTCCTCCCGCTTGCATTTGTTTCCCCCTTTGTGTTTGTGCAGTATGCACGTTGTTGTTTGTGCACGAAGTGCACCTTTGGTTTTGTTTGTCTCTCCACGTGCGAGGGGGGGCCGTACGTGAGGGGGAGTGTTAAAGAGTATGATGGTATACAGAACCTCAAGCAACATCTATTCCACCACTTTCAGACAAAAAATTTGGGCAAACTCAAGTATTTTTTTAGAATAAAAGTTACTCAATCCTAACATGGCGTCTTCATCTCCCAGAGAAAGTATGCCCTGGATATCTTAGAAGAAACAGGCATGTCCGGCTGCAAACCTATAGAGACTCCAATGGATCCGAATGCTAAGCTTCAACCTAATCAGGGAGAGCCCTTGTCAAACCCAAGCAAATGTAGGAGACTTATTGGCAAGCTTAACAACCTCACGGTAACACGTCCTGATATTGTGTTTTCGATGAGTGTTCTCAGTTAGTTTCTAAGTACTTCATATGATAGCCATTGGGATGCAATTATTTGTATTCTAAAATACATCAAGAGAACGCCAGGCAAAAGCCTGTTATATGAAAACAAGGGGCATACTCAGGTGATTGGCTATTCAGATGCTGATTGGGCAGTCTGTCTGTCCGATAGATGCTCAACCACTGGATATTGCACTTTTGTTGGGGGTAATCTCGTGTTATGGAAAAGCAAGAAACAATCCGTTGTGGCTCTATCCACTGCTGAAGCAGAATATCGAGCCATGGCTAAAACAATTACTCCAGGAGCTAAAGTTTATGGAGATTCAGCAGATGAAGTTAATGTGTGATAATCAAGCAACTCTCCATATTGCCTCTAATCCTGTCTTTCATGAAAGGACCAAGCATATAGAGATTGACTGCCACTTTATTCGCGAGAAAATTCTTTCAAGAGACATTGCTACTAGTTATGTTAAGTCAAATGACCAACTAGCATATACATTTGCAAAGTCTTTCACGAGTCCTCGGGTTAATTATATCTGTAACAAGCTCGGAACATACAATTTGTATGCTTCAGCTTGAGGGGGAGTATTAAATATTATGTATAGATATTAGCTGTACATTCCTAGATTAGATAGTTCTGTAATTTAAGTAGTTGACTAGAATAGCAATTGCTACTGTATATAAATAGATACTCTCCTATTGTGAATAATACAGTGCTTAATTTCTACAATGTTTTTATAGGTAAAATATTTTGTAATTTCATTGCAAAACAGGATAAACTACTGATCCTGATATTGTAGAAAAGGGTAGCCTAGATGTTAGGTGGGGTACTATGTATTTACGCAAGAAACAGTCGAGATAATTTATACTTCCTATATCTCAAATTGAGAGTCTCATTTTCCTTCTTGGTATGTCTCAAACTAAGAGTCCCATTTCCGGTTTGGACCATAATGAACATATCATATCTAACAACAGTAATTGAGTTAGATTATTTACCTTGATTAGGTTGAAATTAGTGTTTTCTTTGTTTCAAACTAACAAATTGCCTTCCGGCTTTATATAATAGTAGATACTCGATGATTTAATTTTTTAAATAATAAAATATTTAGAAAAAAAAAAGAAGTCAAAGTGGGACTCCCAATTTGGGACAGAGGAAGTATTATTGTTCTTTAACCTTTAACTGGGGCACTTGACACAGCATACATCTGACCACATAAATATCTATTTGACACCCTTGCTCCACACACCTGTTGATAATTAAGCAGCAGCTACATGCCGCTGAATAACAGTGTCCTAGCAAATGAGAAAACAAAATTATGTATCACGAAGACCTAATAATATACCTCTGAACTTTGCATTGTTGACATCACCGGACTCTCTAATAGGTGCATCCTGGAGAAAAGGATGTCAGTTTGATCAGGGGACTATGTTTTGCAGGAAGTTACAAAAGAATGTCATTTCTTTCTTACATAGTCATAGGAAGTAAGATCGGGCTTGTACTCTGACTCATTTGCACCAGTATTTGCACCACTATAAAATCCGAAGTTTGTTCCACCATGGGCCATCTAGAAATTCAAGAAATGCACATCATGTCAATATCAGGTAAGTCATCACCTAAGAGCAGTAAAATATTAATTCTAAGAACATACATAAAGCACTGCAGACCCATTCATCGACAAGATTTTTTTCAGAGCAGCAGCTGTAAAATCGGCATCTGTCTTTGCATTATCCTCACCCCAGTGTGTAAGCCAGCCAGTATAAAACTCTCTGAAATAATAAAGACCAGAAGTATCAGTATAATAAACAGACGAACTAAAAATTATAAAAGAAAATAATCAAAATGAAATACAGACGCAGAAAGAGGGGGAGATCTTCCTGGTGCATTGAACTCCTTCTGCAAGTCAAATATAGGCCATGGTTCTTCCCCAGTTGTGAAGTCAACGGCTAGAAATCAAAGTCAACAGTTAATATGAAAGAATCCAACTAGTGCAGTTAGAAGACTAGGCTATTCAACCACAAGGTGCATAATACTAAAATTGCTACTATAAATTGCTCTAGGCTATACTTTTCTTATATCTCCTCCAAATTTCTCTTGCACTTGTGAGTTGTAACCCCTACTTTACTTGCTTTGTGATAATATGCATAGGTGATGGACCCTTGCAATCCCCACTGACCTTATCTTAGGGCTATAACGCAAGTGATTCAAGCCTAGACTTTTCTGAATAATAATAAAAATAGGCAGAATACTGATGTGGTCTATGTTTGTGCACTTAAGTTAATATTAGATGCGATGTTACTGACAATACTACTCGCAGGGTTTGGGTAATGACATTTCAAATTATTATAACCGCGTGACAAAGAACCTTGAATTTAGGAGAGAAGCCTAAGGAAGGACAAGAGGAAATTGGAAAAATTCTCGTAATCTACATCAGGTACTCTATGCCAACGGAAATGTGCATGCATTAAACTCAAATTTGATTCATAATAAAATTATAAGAAAAAAAAAGACCAGTGAAAAATTAGTAGACAGCAATTTACCTGAATAGACAGCATCTCCGGTTATCGTTCCTTTCTCAAGAGTTTCCCTAGAACCTCCATCTGTAGTATACCTGCAGAACATCAATATTCAATCGAGAAAAGTACTTACGATTCATGAAAATAGATAAGTATCCCAAAAGTCCATATGTTCAGAAACGGTTTCAAAAGGTCAAATAAAATTTGCAACTATATCCAATCAACATGTTGCTGTTTCTTACATGATTCCGTAACACTTCGTATGAACAGCAGTAGAATTAAGAGAAACAGGGGTTGAAAATATCTTGGTCATACTTCCTTAAAAAATTCCTATAAGCCTAAAACTCAAGCATGCTTCTAAGTATATGCATTTCAGAAATGAAAACAAGAAAGCTTCTTTACACCCAGCGTCATGCTCAAACATGGAAACTGTCACTATGAACTGCAAGTTAAGAAACCACCCACAAAAGAAGGCCAGGGTACAACTTAACTGTACGAAGAAAAATAATAAATAAATAAAAAATTCAAACGCAGCAACTTACAAAATTATGTCATTGCCAAGGTGTCCTCGGGCTAACCCAACCAGGTGATGAAGATAAGCTTTATCATCTCCATATGAGCCAAATTCGTTTTCGATCTGTCATGATAATCTCCACTTATGAAATATCATAATTGTTAAAAATTCCAAAAAAAAACACCATAAGATGTTCAACACAAATGATCAAAATATACCTTATCTACTGTTGGAGATGGGTAAATTGAACTGGTATAAATTTCAATAATAGCTTTTTGCACAATAATTGTTTAACAGTAGCTATATGGTTAAAATATTATAATATAGTGCTTTATTTATAGACCTTCTTGGCGCACTCTAAACGACAAGTGCACAGGCACGTCCAGAAAAACAACACTGCAACATTTTTACTGCATAAACTCTTTTGAACACAAAATTTGAAGTTCTTCACTTCTTTGATACATGAATATGAGAATTTAAATTCCTCACGAGAAATCTACAAGGAAAGGCATTTTATATAATATTAATTCCCTTTCCTTGAAATAATAGAAGGTATTATTTCTTGTTTCACTTCTTTCTAGTGCGTCTCCAATGGTCTAATTAAACTTCGACAATGGCAAAAGTTAGCAATGTCGATACCAGAAAACCCTCTAATAACATAACCAGAGGTGGTCAGCATATTCCAAACTGGAATTTAATGATCAGTGTTTCCTATGCATTTAAAATTCTTCATTACCTCATATGAAATGCAATTTAAAAAGGTATAGATTATCACCTGGACCATGATTATAGGTCCTCCATTGTTATAAAGAAGAGGAGTCGCTTTCGCAAGGAGGATTCCCCACCAGCTTTCAACCTGTAATGATTCATGTACAGAGAAAAGAGGGAAAAGGAAAGATAGAAATCAAACTTTAGCAACTGTTAATTGAAAGAAAACAACGGCATATTTGTCTGAAAACATCTTCCTTTCAACACAAACTAAAATAAGCATGAGTAACTAACAGGTTTGCAAGAACCACAGATTTTATTGCAGACGAACCTACAAGATGGATCACGTAATTAACACTAGGACACAATAAACCATATAAATCATTTAAAGAAAACAAAGCTGAAAAGTTTCTAGGATGAAAAGGCTAAAACGATGCAAATTCTAGTATATCTTTGGATATGGAGTTAGGCTTAAATTCTCACGCGCTTCATTAATGTTTTCAATAGCTCCCAAAATAAATAAGTTGTCCTTTTCAGTCCATTCACATATAAGTATGGCAGTGTAACGAAACACCCCAATTACAGATGATTTGGGTGGCACCCAACCGAAGTGAAAAAGGAAAGCAGAACATTTTATGCAACCTATATAAGATATTCTTACTTTATGGAAAATTCATGTGCATATACCATACCAAATCAAGGAAAGCAGGGTCTGATGATCTTAGTCTGACAACTGGTTCTATGGCAAGTAACCAAGCAGGGAAACCACCCAAATCCCACTCTGCAAGAGAAAGCAGCTGTCAGAAAAAGTTTGCAGACACAGATGGATAGCAATATCTCAACGGCTCTTCGCTCGTTTAACAAACCTACAGTACTACATCAGGGGAGGGGGGTTAATGCTGCAGCTGGTTCAGGTGACATAATTAAATAAATGCTGCAAAAGGGTAAATTCTATATGACACATTTTCATTGATGGCATGAAGCAATAGAATCTATTCAGTCAAAGAAGGATTTATCTCAATGGCAACAGCCCCTGCCTTCCAGTAGGGAGGTTGTAGGTTCGATTCCCTCTTCCCCTCGTTCACTTGTAAAGGTTGTGACAAGGAAGAGGCTTGACCTCCATTTAAAAAAAATTAAAGAGCTAGTTAAAAATGTACTCAGACGAGTTGCCCAAGGAATAATGGTTATTATGAATTCAAGATTCAGTCATTGGGAAATAGTGCAGGTCTAAAAGGTTAAATAGAAAGAACAATGCAAAATTACACACACACACACATATAGAGAGAGAGGGGGGGGGGCTAATAGCTACATCTCACATCTATATGGGGGGTCATGAGTTATTCCCCCGCCCCCTTCCTCTCCAAAAAACAAACGATATACTAGCAAAAGAGGAACCTGCCATGGAAAAAGATGAATTGTATGGATGATGTGGATAAAGTTGACAAAAAGTAAAACTGGTAGAGGACATAGACAACTATCCAAGCATTGACAGATGATTTAAAAAAATTAGGGAAATGCACTGGGAAAATTACAAGCCAAAGAACATGATTAATGAGCACTATTTATATCAGAAAACACTTTAGGACTGAAAATTTAGGCAGGTGTGGAGGCAAGGAGAGAAGGGGGGGGGGGGGGGGGGGGGGAAGGTTCGGGGTCATTGATCATGATGGGGGAAGGGGAGTAAAGTAGTAAGAAACTTTCTTAGTCGAGTAAATTCCTTCCATGATTTTATTGCAATTTGCAAAGCATAAACCTGAACTCAAACCACTATAAAATAACATATGACTTTGAATTCTTTAAGAATCCCTCCAGATGCAAAGCAGCACCAAGGTCCAAATGCATTCTGATTCCCCATAAATAAGATTTAAGAAGATAGAGATCCTTTGATTAATGCCCTGGGGTTCAACCGAGGAAAAAGGGAGGGGTGGGGATTGTAAATAACCAGATAAGACTTTCTGAAGCTTTTAGACTTTGACACCTGTGGCTAACCTGCACATATATAAGGCCCGGCTCGAAGCATTACGAGGAAATCTAGCTTCTGGCAGAGTTCTAGAAATGAAACTATATCTGCAATACCCTCAAAAACCAGTTGGCCCTGTCTTGGTTCATGCAGATTCCAAGGAACATAAGTTTGAATAGTATTTAATCCCAGTGCCTTTGCCCTCAATAGCCTATCTTCCCAATACTGATTGAAAAAGACTGGAGTTAAAATATGACAGAAGTATATTCTTTATATCTAAATAAATATAAAACTTTGAGCTTAAATGCATTTATATCATACATATATATACAATGAATAGTTTTAGAAGTATTTTTGGTTTTAGTTAGATATATTGACGTTTTATATATAATGTTCATTTTTATCCTAGATATGTAATGATAAATATATAGATCTGGTGACTAGTATAGTTGATGATCAGTAGGGGATATGGATTATCGTGACAGATAGTTTCAATACACGTATCCTTTTTGTTGAGTATGTAAGTACGATGTTCCTATCTACTCTTCTGATTACTTATTCGAATTAATATCTGCAAAAAAAAAAATTCACATGCAGTGCATGTTGAATTTCTATACTTGCTCTATTATAGTAAAATGGGGACAGCCAACTAGAAGAAATGATATATACGTAAATAGAAAACCAAACTGTAGTATAGAGTTATAATTCAATCAATCTCTCCATGTATGGAACTCTTAGAGGTTGTTTGTTTTGCCCACTTAAAGTTTTCAGATTTAAGTGGTTTAAAAGTTGTTTGTTTGGCAAAAAAATTACGTGATTTGCCACTTAAAATTCCTTATTACAAAATACCTATTTTATCCTCATTAAAGTTCTAATCATGCATCTAAATATACTAATAAGGGCAAAATTGTTATATTAAAAAAAATTTGTGTTTCAAATGTGTTATATCCAAACAAATAACATATTTTCAGATATAGTTTTCAGAAGTAAACAAACAATTTTTTCAGTTTCAATTTTAAGATGTTTTATCAAATGCCACCTTTTAAATACGGATGGAATTAAATAACAAGGATTAGGGGGAGGGGGAATTACCTCAGGAAGAACTCGAAAGTAATGCAGGTCCCCACCAATAATTCGAAAAGGCTCTCCATCCTTCCAGAACATATCATTCGCAATCCCAAATTTTCGATTAGAAACCTAAATTACAATCAGACAAGTAAGACGACTACTACAGGCACATACCTGTGAAGTTTTATAAATAACGAGTGTTTATACCAAATATTGACTGCAACTACCATGTTCGTTCGTTAATCTCAGTTCATAACTTTGAGTATAAGCGTGAAAACAGTTGAGTTGAAGCAGAGAGAGAGAGAGAGAGAGAGAGAGAGAGAGATAGCTTACATGATTAGAAAGAGAAGAGGTAGAGCAGAGAGAAGGGAGAGGAACCAAAGTACACAAGGCAACGACGAGGATGAAAAACATTGTAGTTATTGTTGCAAGGCTTCGATTCCTCGCCATTGTTGACCGACTAGTTCAGCACTGAGCTCCTCGGGCTTCCAATTAAAATAAATATATATATATATATATATTAACTATTTTTCTTTCCTTAAAAAAAAAATTAGTAATAATATTAATTTTGGCTTCTCTTTTATTAATTTTTTCCTTAGTTGGCTACAATCCCTCCCTCCTTCCCAAACAAATATGTATATAAGTTTAAGGTATCTTAATCAATTTTAACTATCCTGAAATTGTACAGTTTTGAGTTTATAACTATTCATTAATTAATACGCTAAACTGTCGCTCCAAAACTCTGTTTAAACAAAGCCTCACCTTAAACGTTGACATGGCAACTAAATTGGGCCATTCTGCTAGATTCAGTTCAGTATATACTTATGGGCCCATCCCATCCAGTGGTTTTCTGGGCTATTAAGCTAAGGCCTGATTTGTGTGCGTCTAAGTCTAACTATCCCCCTCAAATATTTTATTGTTTAATGTTTGATGGCATCGTAGTTCGCAATATTTGTGTTGATTGAATGAAAATACTATTTCTTCTAATTCTTCTTGCGTCGCGTCACTTTCTACATTAATGTAGGCCTGGGACCGGTTCGGTTCTTTAAAAAATTTTGAGAAACCATTAACCGAACCGGTTCTATGTTAACGGTTCGGTTCTACCTATAAAAAGTGAAGAACCGGTTTAAGAACCGAACCGGTTCTAACGGTTCGGTTCTCCCGGTTTATCGGTTAACCGTTAACAAGATAAAAACCGGTTCCTTAACGGTTATTGGAAAGAACTGGTTTATTGGTTAACCGTTAACAAGAAAAAAACCGGAAAAACCGAAATATTAATAGTTATTGGAAAGAAATAACGGTTCTAAGGGTTCCTTAATGGTTCTAACGGTTCCTTAACGGTTCTAACGGTTCGGTTCCTAAGCAATTTAGAAGGAAAATCTAATAACGGTTCCTTAACGGTTATTAGAAAAAAATTATATCAAGAACCGTTAACCGAACCGTTAACAACCTCCAAGAACCGAACCGTTAACAAAAGTTTCCTATTTTTCAAGAACCGAACCGAACCGGGTTTTATCGGTTCGGTCCGGACCGGTTCTCCGGTTCCCGGTTCTAAAATCCCAGCCCTACATTAATGTAATAAAAGTTAATTAAAAATATATTTTAAAAATATTTTATTTTATAACATAACAATCTAAAACATTAAATCGCAAAGAAAGAAAGATATTATATTGTAATTAGAGTGTGTTTGATTTACAAAGTTTTCTATGAAAAAAACTTGATAAAAGATAGAAATGTGCATTTTTCTATCTTTAATGGGTATTTGATTGCCTAATTTTCTAAGCAATATAAATTTTACCTAATTCTTTGGTACAAGTGCATGATGTATAAAAGTAGAAACTTATTTTTTTTAGCTTACCCCAAAGAAAATAAGTTCTAGGTAAGGTAGAAAATGACCCAAAGACTAAAAAGTCCAATTCTAGGTAAAATATAAACAATCAAATACCAAAAGTTATAAAATATGTTATCATTATAAGAAAAAATGTTTATATTTTCCACATATAAAATAAATGCAATCAAATATCTTTAATTGAATTGTCTAAAATAAAATTGCCTATAATTGAATTGCCTAGAATATAAACATTTTCTACCTTAATTCAATACTTGTAATCAAAAACACCCTTAATGAAACTTGAATATATGATATAAAAATTCACATAATATTTTTTAAATCAAGGGTTGGTTCACTATGATTACCATACCATAAATTCCATACTAAGAACATTTTTATTGTAAATACTAATATAGTAGAGTTATATGATATATTTCTATTAACTTCAAACATAAAATGATATATTTAAACTTTTTGTTTATGTATATTATATATATATATATATATATTCATATACATACCTGGCACGTACTATATTCAAATTGATCCTGGGCCCTGGCATGATATTCCGCTCCATTTGTTTCTACATATTCAAATTCAAGGTTACTTCACACAATTGGGAGGTTAGATCATGGCTGATACAATACATTTTGCAAGTTTGCAAGATATATAGTGCGTGGTAAATATTTGTTTATTTTAATTTAGTATTTAGTCTACCATATTAACATTTTAAAGTATGCAATGCATAATGATTATGTAATGTTGGACAATTTAGTTTTGATTTAGCATCTAGTCTCACATAATTGGGAGGCTAGATCATTTCTTTTTATTTTATTTTTTTGAATATTAGAATATGAATTGCTCTTTTGAATATCTGAATATGATATTCTTATTTGTTGGTAGTTTTTTGTTTGCTTATTTGTCATGTTTCTCGTTTCATGCCCAATTGTTGTTTTAATTTCAAAATGAATTAGTCCTAATTTTAATAATCTAATATGAATTTGATCTCTAACAAATTTAGCTATAATATAAAAACCCAAAAAATATTATTGTATTTTTTAATCAGCGTTCACATTAAAATAATTTTGTACTTCTACTATTGACCCCTCTTTGTTCAAATCATAACTCTGGCACTCACCAACACTACTGAAATTCATTATTAGTACCATACCGGCCATACCATATGTCATCAACATGGTACAATTATCAAATATTAACATTTTTTTATGCATTGGAGCAATGGCTGAGGAATAGGGGTGGCTTTGAGGGGAATGCTAGTAGGACGATCGCTCAAGACCTAAAAAGTAAGAGGGACACGAATATTTTATGGGTGATGTTATATATACCCCTCTTTCCACAAATTTGAAATACGTTTTTTTTTATAAGGGCAACCAAAATATTAACCATTTAGTGTTGTGGCTACAAATTAGGAATTGGGTGCCCCTAATACATAACATACAAGTCGGTAGCAAGTTGCCGACTTAAATGTCAACATTCGGTGGCAGTTTACCGAGTTTGAGATTAAAATTCAGTAACCTTTTATCGAGATCAAATGTTAGTGAAATATTTTTAAAAATTGACTCGGCCAAAGATTGCCGAATGTCAAGTCGGTGGAAAGTTACCGAATCGAATGTCGAAATTTGGTAACAAGACACCGACTCGGTACTTAAATTTGGGGTGTCACCATACGGGGTTGGTTGCCCAAATACAAAACATATAAGTCGGTAGCAAGTTGCCGACTTCAAGGTCAACATTCAGTGACAATTCACTGAGTTAAAAGTTAAAATTCGGTAACTTTTTGCCGAGATCAAATGTCAGTGAAATATTTCTACAAATTGACTTGGCCAAACTTTGTTGAATGTTAAGTCAGTGGAAGGTTTACCGAATCGAATGTCGAAATTCGGCAACAAGACATCGACTCGGTGCTTAAATTTGGGGTGTCACCATATGGTTGTCATGATTATTATTGCGCTGTTAAGGATACATTGGTGTTTTGGCTACAAAATCGGGGTGCCTATAACATCACCCATATTTTATTTGTTTATATGTGTGTGTGCGTATATATTAAAAAGGAAAAGAAAATTTTAATTAATAATGCAACTTTCCAAGAAATAAACCAGACTTCCAAAGTTTTAACGGTATGTAGGAAACAACATTTTCTGCTCTTCTTTGATTATTTCTTCATGTATTCAATATCAATATTCTAGTATTATAAGGAAGAATTAGATGGGTGCCAATATTTTTCTTTCATTCATTCATAGTGATTTTAAAACAATAAGAGTGTGCTTGACATGTTGGATTAGAGAGCCGGATAAGATTATTTAATCTCATTCGAACAGGATAAAACAATCACACATCTTAGGTGAGATTTGTTAATCCCTCTCTCGATGGGATAAGAAGGTTAAGTGAGATAAATAATTTGCCCGAATATCTAATCACAACGAACACCAAATTTGGGATAGGACAAAGTTATCATATCCCGCCCTTTTATCCTGCGCGTCAAACGTAGCATAAGAGATAATTAAATATTTAATTGTAGTGTTTTTTGCATGGTTCTTTACAAATTGTAATATGTTTTTGGTAGCATGTAAACTCTTATCATTGAAATAAAAAAAAATTATTTTGTGAATATAAAAAAATAATATTTTATCATTTAAGATTTTAACTAGAGTCTCGAAATGGCCAAAACCGGCTTCTATAGATGAAGATAGACAAAAATCTCATCAATACTAATGCATAGGTTCAAACTTTAATTAACAAAATATCAAAGTAAAATAGTATTCCGTACAAAGTGAACTAACCTCTTAACTCAAATCAATGTTATCCCACTAATAAAAATAGAAATGAAATTCAATACAGGACAACTACCAACACGTGATCTAGTGGTAATGATAGTGGTGTTTGCACTAAAATCAGCCAAACATCTAAACCCTTTGGTACTATAAAATATTTGAAAAAATAAAATAAAACAAATAAATACATGACTGGGGCCAACGCACCAGAAGCAAAAGTTAAGCCCATATGTCCACACCACACTAAGTATATCCCTCTCCCATGTTTTTGCTTTTTGTAAAGTTTTTGCACACTAATACCTACTTTATTCGATGATAATAATTAGCTAATCATATTCATTCTTTAACTGTTAATTAATAAAAGCTATTATTTATCCATCTCTCTCCCATACCCAGATAGAATCGAGGTTTGTGTTTTAGTGGTGCACCTTTTCATTGATCTTCAAGCAATATCGTAAACAATCCGAAAATGGTTAATCATTAGTAGTACTCTAGCAATTGACACAAAACTGTAAAAAAGAAAGTATCTCTCCGTGCCCACTTTTATAAAAACAATTTTTTTTATTTCTTTAGCGAATTTCATAAATTTTTACACATAAAATACTTACACAACCAATAAAATTATGTCATACTTTGGGTTAATGACTTCTTCTTTTTTTGTCCTTTTTCTCATCTCCAATTAAAGAAATCCATCAGTTTATTCTACCGTATCAAAAGAATGTTACGGTTCCATCCGCTTGGTCAATGGACTAATGTTAACTGAAAAGAAAAAGATATTGAAAACATCACAGAAACATAAATTACTTCTTTCAAAAAAAAAAATTTTAAAAGCAAAGGACATGTAAAAATTAAGTACTTCAAAGACGTAAAATAAATAAAAAGAAAAAATATGCTAGGAAGCTTACTGTTTTGTCTGGGTTTAAATTTTTTGGGTAAGTCGTGACAGTGTTATTAGTGCCCATAAAACAGTTTGTGCGGTTTATCGTTGGATTAGATCTGGTTTATATAATTATACCCATATAATTTTATTTTATATTTTTCATGTTACTTGGCGCTTGATCCCGTTAGTTTTGATTAAAAAAAAGAGAGAGAAAAAATAATTCATCAACGTCAAATAATGATAAAATAGTCGACAAAAAAAAAATGTGGAGTGCTGGACAATGATAATTAAAAAGCAAGAGAATAAAATAAAACATGGTGTTGAATTGGTGGAAGGTCGACAGCCTTTTATGGGCATGAACTGATTCTTCCTTTTCCTCGGGATTGAATCCCACTTGCACCCACCCTACCATTTTTAAAAATAAGAATGCTATCAACCTTAAAATTTGTCTTAAAAATTGTAAATTGAAATAGAAGAAATGATAAGCGGTTATTGATTGAAATATATTTATATTTGTGTTTGGGTTAATTTGCATTGTTTGAGATTTTTTATGAAATATAATAAACGTACAAAAGTTTACAATAAGGAACAAAAATTTACATAATTAAAAACAAATTAAATATATATTAGGGTGCGTTTGATTGCAAGCATGGAATTTACATGAAAATAAAATAAATTTCAGGTAATTGAATTGCCTAGAATTGAGTTGCATGGAAAATGTAATTGATTGCCTTAATTTTCTACCCGGAAAATATTGGTTGTATTGTGGCATTTTTAATGTATAAAAAATTATGGGTATTTTTTTTACATAATTTTATAGTCATGATGGATCTTGTTTAATTGATCTTGATGAGTAGATTTTAAATATAAAATTTTTATTAAATTTTGAATTTTGTAGTTTAAGTTATAGCATTTTTAGTGTAGAAAATGGGTAAAATATTGTCTCGAAAACCGTGCAATTGCCTGGAAAATAAAAACTAGCCCCCCCCCCCCCCCCCCCGCAAAGAAAATATTTTCCTTGTTTACAAGGAAAATGTAAGTGTGTGAGCAAAAGTGGGAAAATATTTTCCCTAGAAAAAAAAGCCAATTAAACACCTTAAGTTGTCAAATCAAGTGAAAAATGGGTATTTTCCATGAAAAATACTCCCAATCAAACACACCCTTAGTAATTCAGACTGCTTCTCTTTCCCCTTATGTTATACAAAAGAAAAAAAACACCACACCTGAACATCTTCACACGAAAACATTTCAATAAAAAGCAAAGAATCGTAGGTTGATTCCTTTTCTATTTTTTATTTTATTTTCAAAAAAATACTTTTATCTACCCTTGAAAAAGATCCATCTCCTTTTATCTTATTGTCAAATGTACCAAAATACTTTTTATGCTCTCTGTGGTGATCCATCTCGAGATTTTCAATATTACTTTTATGTTTTTAAAAATTTGAGTAATATTTTTTTATTGGCTCTTTTAAATTTGTTCCTACAAGTAAAATTTATAACTTTTTAAGTTTAAACATATAAATATAAATTATAATCCTGCATATAGAGAAAACAATACGTAATAATTGCAATCTTCATTGGTTAGCTTTTTAAAAATAAGATAAAATTAAGGGGGGTCTAAGTGTCTATTAACCCTACAAACAAAGAACCCCCCTTCTTTCCATTCCTATGAGTGGAACCATTGACCTCAAGGTAAAGCTGGAGGTTACTTACCAATATGCCAAACTCTCTCCACAAACTCAAAATTTTGGCCCCCTAAACTCAAAATTCTAGATCTGCAATTGGTTTGAGGACGAGTGCATGGGACTCCTAGCTACGACTTCAAATATTGGATGCAACTTCCGGTGTTGATAGTATGTCTTCAATAACTAGAAAAAGAAAACAAAAAAAATTAAAATGTGCAAAATCTAACCCAAACGCCTTTACCATTAAACCAAAAAAAAAGAGTGAATGAAAACTAGGAGCCCTCAGTCTATGACTTAAGTTTCAATATGGCTCTTAAACTTAGTTTTGTGTCAATTAAGCCCTCAAACTACAATAATTTTGCAATAACAACCCATCCATCCAATTTACTGTTAAAATCAAATGGATTTCAGGGTTTGTTTGGCTAATTAAGCAACTTGAACTCAAAAAAAGTAAAAATAAAACAAGGAAAGAGTTAAACAACCCTCCCCACTCTTCCATCTCCAACCTTGTTAACACCTTCTTCCATTTTGATTATTCACATCTATAAAAATCATAATTCTTTGCACCCTAAATAAAATATTTATGTATATAGGCACACACACATACATATATAGATGGTTGACAAATCTGAGGTGTATTTATGTCTATATGTATGTATATATATGGGTTGCATATATAATGAATTTTAGGGCAAAATCACAACTATCATGATAAAATCCAATCCAAAGCAATGATTCGAGCTTTCACTCACATGGGTTCAACTGTTGAGCAAGTTTAGATAATTGCAAATTGATCTTCATATATACACGTATATATAACTTCATTTTTTGTATTTATGCTTATGCATTTCTTTTATAAATCAATATATGTTGTTAACCTGTTTCATAAATAGGGCCAATATGCATGAATGTAAATGTTATATATGTAGATAGAATCTGGATAGATGTATAAATATGCATAAGTGCATAACTTTGAGTTTATATGGATGAAGATAAGAGATAAATGTCTTGATGAAGAAAATGATGGTTGTAGTGTGTGGGGGTAGCTTTCGTTTATCTTTGTTGTTCTTATTTTTTTTCCTTCTTTTTTCTTTATTTCTTCTTCATTTTTTCGTATTTAAGTAGAGTGATTGACTAAAATGCCCTCGGATCCGTTTGATTTAACAGCAAATTTGGACATAACGGTTGTTGTTGCTAAATTATTATAGTTTGAGAGCTTAATTGACACAAAACCTAGTTTAGGGGGTTTCGGGGGCCAAATTGAAATTTGAGCTATAATTTAAGGGTTGTTAGAAAATCGAAAATGTGCATAGCTGTTCCAGCTAAAATACTTGGAATAATTCTACCACTTCATATACTAAAAAAAAATATTGGATATATAATTAACTGTTAGCTTGTGCAAAGTGTTAATAATCATCACCAAATAAAGCACAAAACCAAAGGTTCTCACTTTTTTAGGGTTTATTTGATTGTACTGTTCTAAATAATTAAAAAGAATAATTTTATCTATAAGATATTAGAACTAAATCAATATTGTTGCAACTATTTAATTTTATTTTTTTTGAAAAAGGAAGTCTAAATCTCTTTCCTTTACAATAATAACGAAAATCCCTTCTATCCCAAATACGACTCAAACTCAGTATCTTTCTTAAATTTGAATAGGGGTCTTAACAATTAGGATAACTCATTGGCTCTTTGTTGCAACTATTACTTCCCGTAATGTTTTTTTTCGACAAGAGTACCACTTATTGTGTTCTTATTGTACTTCATAAGTAGCTAGTTACCATTCAAAGAGTTTTTATCCATGTAAACTTTGAAATATAAAAAGCATAAAATGTGCTCTATGTTTTAACTATTTCCAAATAATACGGAATAGCAAAAATTCCCAAATTGACAATTACAAGATACCAAGAATAATAAAGTATGCCAAGAATAATAAAGATATAGCTGCAAAGAGTATATGAAAAAGGGGTACTAGGAGAAAAAACCCTTATATGATCATATTTTTACGAAAGGTCTAAGATAAGATATTTTAATATGATAAGGGCACATTTTATTACCATAAATAATAACGAGTACAAAATTAAAATTAATTGCATAAGATTTGACATATATATCCATATTAATATTATATATATATATATATACGGAAAATTTCACATGCGGACCGATCCGTACAGACCGGGACCTTTAGCGATGCTTTTCCGTCGCTAATAACATATCCCCAATGTATTCGCGACGGAAAACCGTCGCTAAAGGTCCCGGTCCGTAAGGACCGGTCCGTATTTGAAACGCTCTGTATATATATATTGTAGATACAAATTATTTTCTATAGCCATGACTTGTTTCATAATTTGCTAATTACATTTTTGTTTATCTTTATTAGATTCATTGTGTAACTCCAAATTTCTTTACAAAATTATGATTCTTTTTGAAAATTTAGTTACAAAACTTTAATTAAACTTTACATGTTTAATTTCACTGCAAACTTGAACTGAAAATTAAAAGTTTCATTGCAAAATTTGAAGTGAAATTTATAAATTGTAATTGCAAATTTGCAAGAAAATTTTATAAAATTTACAACTTACAATAAAAGAAAAAAAATATGTCAAGATTTAGAAGTTTACTGCAAGTTTTTAAAAAATGTTGTCGTGAAATTTAAAAATTTAACAACGAAAATATGGATTGCAATGAAAATTTCGAGTTTAATTGCAAAATACTAATAAATGAAAAATAGTGTAGTCAATTGTTTCTTAATTTGTATTCTCTATATCTTAATTTTTAATTTATAAATTTTCTAGTATTCTGAAAAACATTTGTTTGTAGTATTCTAGGTAAGGTGTTTTTTTTTTTAAATTATTATCATTATTAAATAAGGGTCTAATAAATATTACCTTATTGGTTTTTAAATTATGAAAATAATGCTAAATGTGCATTTTTGTCCACAATAATATAAATTTGGCAAAAAAGGAGTTTTGGTTGAAAATGTTTGTATCTTGTCTTTTTCGTCTAAATCCATATATAGTAAGAATTTATCACCGAACGACTTTATGAAAAATTGTTATATAAGATGATATATTAGTTACCGAATTAATCTACATATAAATGATTATTGTGAGTCCCTGATTTTTTATCAATCAAATTCATTTTGTATATTATTTCTGTACCATTATTCTACTATAAAATCCACTAATTCTATCTTCCTAAATAAATGATAAGAAAATAAATTAAATACCCTTAAATACCAATTATTTTTATTTTATAGAAAATATGCCAAATAATTATTAAATAAAGGACAAGTAAACAAAAAATTTATTAAATAAAGGAAAAAAAATACCATCGGCAAGTAGGGGCGGAGTCAGGAATTTTATTCAGGAGGGGCCAAGACAAATAGGTTTTAAAGATTTTTTTGCATATATTGTACTAAGGCCAAAATTAAAATATTATATTAAAATTAATTTCATATACGTCAAAAATCAAAGTCACATATTTAATTACAATATTCCCATTCGAGATTTCATATTTTGAAAACGCTAAATCATATCTTTCTTGTCAATAACTTTAAAAATATCTTTCTTAATATATGTAATAAATGAATTATTCATGAAATCGTTTCCTAACCGATTCCGGATATTGAAGCAATTTGATGATTGAGAGCCGTAAATAAAAATTAGAAAAAAATAAATACAAAGCCATACATAAAGACCATATAACAAAAAACAAACATACCGAATAATAAAACAAAATCGACATAAATAAATTATGTATTTTCATCTTTCAATTGATTAATAACCTATAAATACAAACTTTTCCCCTAAACTTCTAAATTCTATTGCGCATACCCTTTAGTACAATGGTCCACTCCTCTAACTGCAAATCCCACGCCTACACTTTTGCAAACAACACCTCGTGCCCCCAAACTAACCATATCTAGCAAAGAGGCCCAAAATTCCAGGTGAGGCGGTCCCCCCCCCCCCCCCCCGGGTACCCACATCCCTCCGCCCCTGTCGGCAAGGGCCAATTATTTTCTCATTCCTTTTGACAAAATTACTTTCCTTTTTTTCCCGACAAAAATTAATTTTGAGCATATGATTTATATACCAATATCAGTGCAACTTGGAAAGAGCAAAAGAGCTAGGGTTTCCTCCCAGCTTTACTTATTACGTGACAGAGATTAAAACGTTCCAAGCATTGACTTACTAAAGATGAAAAAGATTAAACCTACAACACTCATACAATTACATCATCTAATCAGAACTTGTGATATATTAGGGTTTCAAGAGTTCTTACCTATGCAAAAGTTAAACCACGAGAGAGATTAAAAAAAAATTAAGGGATCAAAATTACAAACTTTTAGCAAAAAGAAAGAGAAAAAGATTACATATAAGACCTAATTACGTTGCCATGAATTTTGGGTTTGATTCTGATTTTCTTGAGAATTGTTCATACTGTGACCAAGACCAGCAGCAATGCTAAAAACATCACCTTGAGACAGAGCTCTTAGACCCAGAAAATCTCTGGTCATACTATCATTGCCATTGATATTATCATGATCAATAGGATGATGGGTCGTTGTCTTTGATGATAGACTACTTGCATTGAAATCACAGCCGTTCTTTGAATCCAAGATCCCATTAAATGCATCTTCAAAGGTTGACCCATCAAACCCATTTCTACAAGAAATAGGGTTCATCATTTCTTGATCAATAAAAGATGAAGGTCCACCTCCACCTGTAGAAGTTGCAGCTTTATTCCCTAATGAAGCCAAGCTGTGTACAAACAACTCACTGCCCATTTCTTCACGTGATGACAAATTCAGTCCAAAATTAGCAGACACGTGAGCTTGATGGGTCCCAATCATTGTTGATGATGAACAGTTCTTGCTGCTCATACTTACACCCATCTGAGCTGCTTTTTGCAGCAATGCTGTTGCAGACATGTGAGGATCGGAGGGTGCTTGATGGTATGGGGGTAGTAGGGTACTGGGTGGTCCAATCCTAGGACTAGGTCTAGGGTTTGGGTTCTCTTCTATTTGGGTCTCTCTCAATTCTTGATTTAATGAGTTGCTGAAGAAATCAGTACTACTACCTTCCACAGCTAACCATGGTGGAATCTCTGGCCTTAGACCAAAATTTTCTTGCTCTTTTTTCGTAGAGAATTGATGGAGTATATGAGAACCTGAATTAGTTCCAGATTGAGAGGGGATAAGTACTGTGTTTTCAGTAATTGACCTTGCACTTTCTTGTGCTAAAACATCACAAAAGGCTCTGTGAGTGATGAAACTATCCCTCCTGCAAGAAAACAAGAAACAGAACCCAAGAAAACAAAAACTCAAAACAAACCATCATAAAGAGCTAAAGATAATAGTACGTAAAGCTCTAATTAATCGATCAACAAAAACACACGTACTCACGCTTATTAATTTATTTTCTACAGTAGTTCCTAAAATGATTCTTTAATGATTTTAATTAATTACCTTGAGAAAAGGGTACCACAGTCACATCTGTACTCTCTAGTGCCACAGGTCTTAGAGTGAGCTTTCCAATCAGATTGAACTGCATAGTGTTTTGAGCATTTGCCACATTTCCACTTCTTTTCACCATGTTTTCTGCAAAAGTGCTTCTTGATACCAGTGAGATCCCCAAGAGCCCTAGCTGGCTCATGGTGCACACAGCTTGCTTCTGGGCACACATACACCTTCTTCTTCACCTCTTTGCTCGTTCTCTGCTTCAACTTCCATGGCAAATTATGCCCTCTTCTATGAAGTTGAAGATTTTGGTCTCTCTGAAACCCTTTGTTACAGATTTCACACACAAATCTGTTGGTTGCCAGTAGAGATCTTGGTGACAAAGCTATCACTTCTGCATCTGGGTCTGTTTTTACAAAAATTAACTTAATTAGCTAGCTAGACCCAAATTATAAAAACATATATAAATTCAGGCGTGTAATAAAACAAATGATTAACACATATACGTAGTACATATCGATGAAAATTAAGAACCTGGGTTCCCTGGTAGATTTCTCTTCTTTTTAGGTGGTGGAGTTTGGTTTAATGAAGGAGTAAAGTACTGGTGTGGGTATATGCTGCAATTTTCAGCTTTGTTGCCAGCTGAAGAAATACTGGTTTCACCAGAAGCACAAGTCAAATTGGACAGATTTTCCTCTATAAATGGCTGCTGTTGTTTGATCATCACACCTTTCATCTTCTTCTTTGCATATATGTAATCATTCTAAAGATCTATGGGTTTGCATCACGTGAGACATATATATACCTTAATATAGATGTGTGTGAGAGAGAAGTAATTGAAGACAAAAACCCAACTAGAAAGGAAAAAAAGGAAGCAGAAGTAGGTGAAAAATTAATGGACAAGAGAGAGAGAGAGAGAGAGAGGGACTGGAACTTTGGGTTTAGTTAAAAAGAGGTTTTGTTTGAATCTCAAACTCACTGCATGAACTGCCTCCTTGATGGTTTCTGTTTCCTTTGGAATCACCCAAAGAGACAATCTTTTGTTTGTTTTTATAAAGAAAAAAATAACAAAAAGCAAAGAGAGAGAGAGGGGGGGAGAGAACTGAAACTGATGAACAGAACAAGAACCTTATATGTCCTTCTTCAAGCTTCAATGGGTTGATTGATAAATTAAACCAATTAAGAAAACAAAAACTGTTCGAACGAAAGAATGATAGCTAGCTAGCTAGGTGTTGCTGTAGGTGTAGGTGAGACCACAAACCCTATAGATAGCGAACTCTGACGTTCCTTTTCTGTCTTTTACTTTGTTCAATTAATTCTCTCCTTTCCAAATAAAAATTGTGAGCCTTTTTTTTTTTTTTTTTTTTTTTTTTGTGAAAAGTTCAAAATTTTCTGCTAAATACTTTTGCTTCAATGCACCATGCACCTTTCCCCTTCTCTCATAAAGCGGGCGATGAAAAAAACAAAGGCATCTTATTTATATTATAAAATATCATATTTAATTAAAGATTTTCTCTAAAAGTATAAAAATTTAATGGTTAAAAATACACATATTATAATATGCATTAGTTTTAGACCATTAGATAAATTTTATACATACATAAAGATGTCACATCAAAGTTAAAACACTCACACCAATAATCTACGCATAATAAACTCCCACACATTAATAATTTTGTCTAGCAATATTAAAAATGCTATAACTTAAAATAAAAAATAAAAAATTTAATATTTAAAATATACTAATCAATATCAATTAAACAAAATCCATCATGACTATATAATTATGTAAAAAAAATTAAGAAAAAATATTTAGTAACATTTAAGAATATGTACATTGTTGAATTATTTTTACATCTCAAAATTTAACAAAAAATTAATATTTATATTCTACTAATCAATATCAATTAAACAAGATCCATCATGACTATATAATTATGTAGAAAAAATATTGAGTAACATTTAAGAATTCGTACATTGTTGAATTATTTTCACATCTGACCTTCAATTTATTTTGTTAAAAAATTGTTATGTCGAGATTAAAATAAGATAAAAACAATATGATATCCAATCCTATTACTTTTTGTTTTAACGGTATGAAAAATTATTGAACTTACATTTTGGTTATTCAAAACGTTAGACAATAGACTTAAAATAAGCTAATTATCGTATGTTATTTTTTTTATCCTATTATTTCATTGTGCCATATGACAAATGTATACCTTAGTTTAAAACAAGTTAGCTTCTATTGCTCTTTTCTTTTCTTTTCTTTTCTTTTCTTGTACCACATAGGACAGCTTTTATCTGTTATAGGCACTACTAGCTTCGTTGAAATGAGCGGTTGCACCTTTAGTCTTTTCAATGCATGAATATCATGAATTTTACCTTGAAATTGTTTTTTTTTTTTTTTCTCAAATTAACTTCGCATTTTATCGAAAAAGCTAATTACACTAACTTATATTGTTGATAGGTGGTTTTGCATTACATAAAAAAAAAGAAGAAGATAAAATTGGACTAGTTAAATCAATTTGTTTATGGAAATAACAAAAAATAAAATAAAATAAATTGAACTATGCGTGGCACCATTGACGTAACCAAATTAAATACTACCAAAAATATAAAATATATAGTCAAGAAAGGTTTAATTTTAAAAAAGTTCACTACCTTACAACATAGTGACAGTAATTTTTATATTTCTTAAAAAAGTTTCCCTTCTAAAAAAAACAAAAAACAAAAAACCTTGCTCTTCGCTTAACATGAGTTGTGGTCTCCATAACATCATTTTATATTTCACGTCTTTCTCAACTTCGCCTCCGACATTTTCATGCTTTTTTTTAATTCATGTTTTATACGAGATTCAGTGCAATAAATGAATATTTATCTTTTGTCATTATCTTGTTTTATTCTTCAATTATTTTAGCCTTTAAAATGTGATATTTGCCCAACCCAAAGTCTCAACACGCTCTTCCACCTCGATCATCTTGTCTCCGTATATTGACTCCTCTTCGGTCTTAAATAGAGATTCGCAAATTCAAATTCAAGTTGTACTAACAATTTTTAAAAAGTACGTACGAAGTTTAGGTTAATATCAAATTAATTAGGGTAAAAAACACTAAACCTTTTTAAACTATTATTTTTTGGCACTAAACCTTCCCATCTTCTAAAAGTGACACTAACCCCCCCCCCCCAACCAAACTATTAGAAATTACATAAATGCCCTTGTACAAAGTTGGGTTTAGTATCGCTTTTAGAAGATGGGGAGGTTTAGTGTCAAAAAGTAATAATTTGAGGAGATTTAGTGTTTAGTGTCATTTTAGAAGATTACATAAATGCCCTTGTACAAAGTTGGGTTTAGTATCGCTTTTAGAAGATGGGGAGGTTTAGTGTCAAAAAGTAATAATTTGAGGAGATTTAGTGTTTAGTGTCATTTTAGAAGATGTGAGTGTGTGTGTGTTGGGGGGGGGGGGGGGGGGGGTTAGTGCCAAAAAGTGATAGTTTGAGGAGGTTTAGTGTTTTTTACCCAACTTTGTACAAGGGCATTTATGTAATTTTGGGGGTTAAGTGATAACATCTAATAGTTTAGGGTGCTTTAGTGTCACTTTTAGAAGATGGGGGGTTTAGTGCCAAAAAGTGATAATTTGAGGGGGTTTAGTGTTTTTTACCCTATAAATTATTAGTGATATAAATTTTTATTTTTATTTTTTTGATAAATTGTCTTACCTCCCACCCCTAAAAAAGAGAAAAAAAATCTTGAGTTGACACATGACGGAAGGAAAAAAAAAGATTTTTAATTTGAGAAGATTCGGTATAAAAGTTTCAAAAATTATAATCTAAAATAGATATATGGTAAATTAAGGATTCATTATGTGTTCCCTAGAATCTGATATCGCTCCAACAATGCATATGAAAAATCGCATTACAGTAATAGCTAGACCTGCTAGCAAAGCATAATACTGTTAATAATTTCTGTAATATTGAGTGAGATTCATCCTAAATCGGTTGGTAAGATTGTTTTAGTCAAGACAATTTATAGTCATATTTGCTACTGGGGGTATATGCACGTCCCGGCCGTGTGAATTTCCGATGCCGATATATATATTATAATCAATTAATGTAATGTTGCATTTATATATACATTTTATTGTAATAAATCAAAATTTTATATTTCAAAATTAAGTCACGAGTCAATTTCCGACACCTTAATAAAGATAGTTCATTTTTAGTATACGCATTCGTTCTTCAAATCTTCAATGCCTTAGTGTGTGAACAAATTAAACAAATTCTAGCTATACATACATGTGCTGATGTGCATGTAAAGTTTGCACAATTCTAGTCAGTTCAAAAAAATTTTGAATGTATAACTCAAAAGTGACTTGCAACTAATCTCTTTCGTTTATTACTTTATTTTCTCTCAGAATTCAATGCGTGCAAATATGCATGCATATATGTGGTTCATATTCACTTTTTTCTTGAACAACAAAATAATGTAACAAAGCTAATCAGCCGAAGCTAGCTACAAGAGAAACAAGAATGGGCGGGATCGGAGGACACCCAAACTAATTGCATAAATCCTTATTCAAACAAGCCATGCTAGCTAGCTAACCAATGGTCTGCCCTATTCCTATTCACTAACAAAACAGAAGCAAATACACCACTTCTTAGCCAAGAACCTGATATCATGAATAATACAAGAGATTTTCCACGGGGGTACATTCTCATTGCTACGCTTAACAGGACAAGAGTACGTCTGATTACCACCCACAATATAGATATTCATCAATCTTCTTTGCGAGATCATAAGGCACTTTTCTCTTAGGGCTCGTTTGATTTGAGTTTTAAATCATTCCCGAAATGCTACATTTCATTCCGGAAAGATTTCGATATTTGGTTTGGATTTTGGCATTGCATCATATTTCAGAAATAGAGTAGTCCTTCAAAGTTCTCCCTCTTAAATATATGGGAATAAATTATTATTTTAGGTATTCTCTTTTAGATTTTCTAATAAGATTTCCTCTTAAAACCAAAATATCCCTTTTACTTACTAAGATAACCTCATTCTTCTTCTTTTTTGTTTCATTTATATTCTTTTTAAAAGAAAAAAATTATTTTTTGTTATTAAGCCATTTATTTTTATTATTATTATTCTTCGTTTTATAATTAAATATATAAAATGACTTTTCACAATTCTTAATAATAAAAATTACCTTTGTAAACTTGTTAGAACTTATCTTTGAATTTTATAAAATGAAGACATTAATTTAGTAACTCACAAATATTTTATTTATATTCTCATTTGAACTAAATATAAAAATATAATTCAACTTTTTAAGATTAAAGAATTCATATTCGAATTAAATATTGATAAAATATTTTAAATGTCAGAAGATTTTATTTAAAAAAATAAAATTTAGAGTGCTCATTTTATTCGAAACCTCAAACCGCCCTAAAAAGTAAGGGCGTCAACAATTAACGGCAAAGAGGTAACCACTTTTTTAATAAAACCATCCACAATGGCATTTCCACGACCCCTCAAAACCCATCTACGTTTTTTTCCCCACATAACAATAACCCTTTTGGTTTGTTTGAAATATCTTTTGCGCAACTAAAATCAATACACTTCTTTTTTAATATAAACATCAACGAAGATGAAATTTTATTTAATTATAGTTAAAATAATAATAAAAAAAGGTAAAAACTCTCTGCATGAGAACTTTTTTTAAGAAAAATTCAAATAATAATTTTTTTTGAACTACGGGCTTGCGTAGGATTCCTATTTATTAATTATGTTTTAAAATAAAGGGTTTAAATAAAATTGTGTTTTGCGCAAATATAAATTTGCAATTGAAAAAATTTAGTGCAATTTTGTTTTGCATGATTTGTTTTTATCTTTTAACAAGTGTATTTTTATGTGTAACTCTAAAGCAATGTTAGATAAACCCCAATATACGATAATGTATTAATAAATAAGGATTGCAAACTTAACTTTACATAACTTAAAAATATTATCATGTGTGTTTTTATCAATAAGTGATTTTAAATTTGTAACTTGTTGAAATAATATTAAAACAACGTCAGTTAAATATTTAGACATAATAATCTGTTTAAAACCTTGCAAGACAAGCTTGATTTTACGCGATGCCATAAAAGTTACAATTCAAAAATCTATTCCAAAATTAGTGCACACTTTTTTTAAAATTTGGTCAAAGATAAATCATTGATTTACAAAAATATTATTTTGTTATTCTTTGTAATAAAACTTTGTTAAACAAGTCCCATTTTCTAATATTTGTCGGTTATAGTTCGAATGTTGATTTTGAAACGGAAGTTCTAGTTTAATTTGGCATAAATTCGTTATTGAAAAATAATGAACAATATAAGAAACAGCAGGCCCAATTTCTTAGTATGCTGGACCCATGGGGTTGCTTTAGCCTTTTGCCACGGATCTCTGGCCCACCTTTTACCGGTGTCTGGCAGCCCGTATTAAAAGAAAAATAATGCAAATGGACAAATTTTTGGACAGTTTGGACTTTTAGAATAAAAGATTGGAAGTAGTTTTATTTTTTTGGAAAAGAACTAACCACAAGATTGAATCTACTTGATACTTCTAAGTTATAAACAATCTTATGTCATAGACTTCTTGTTCGTTGCTTTAATCAATTAGTATTTATTGAGAGAAAAAAAAAAAAAACAGCAACAGCTAGATTACAAGGGGACCAAAAAACAATAAAAAAAAATTAACTCTTCCCCAGATTTAAAGATTTTAAATACGTTTAAGTATCACAAGTTGTAAACACAAGATTAACATAAATATATATATATATATATATTCTTCTCAGCTAGCATACAATTATTAAGTTGTTGGGTTTCAATAGATGTGAGCTTTTTTCATGCTCCAAGCGCTGAATCTTGAGATCATTACGCTCTCTGTTCCGTTGTTGAAGGCATACAAGTGGGCCCCACCTTCTATTGCTAACGTGGGATAAACCCTAGCACTGATGCAAGCCTTCCCCTCTCCTCCAAAGCTCTCCACTATGGACCGATCTATCTGTAATGAGATTTTTCAATCTTATATTCATTAATCAAACACATTAACAACAATAGTTCTGAGAAAAAATAAAGATAGATCTGAGAAAAAAGAAGTTGTAAATTAAATGCAACAACTAAAAATATGTACGCGTACGTATTAAGTTATTGTGCATTAAATTTTAAAATAGATGATAACGATTTTGATATAAGTTATATGGAGTTAGACAATAACAGCGCGATAAGTAAGTTTTAGCACGGGTTTTTGGAGAAAATTCTAGTGCATGATAGGAAGTCGTTCCATTTCTTCTTCTTTTTTTCTGTGGAAATCTTAATCTTATCCGTTAGAAAAAAGTGTGTGCTTTTAAAGACTTACCAAACTCCTAAGAGAGAGTTTCTCGTGAAGAGGATCAACATCCACAAAAGCCCCATAAGTTGTCTTGTCATAATCCAAATCTAATGAAGACCTGTAAGTTGTTATTTAATTCAAAGTAAGAAAACCATTTTTTATATCTAGCTTGAAATTAAATAATTAGATTAGATAATGTGTGTGTTTAGACTTTAGAGAGAGAAACCTGGTCTGGTCACTACACATGAGAACCACATATTTGTCAGCTTCACTTTTAAAAATTCTAAAGAAGACAGCTGTGTATTCTTGCAAGTCATTTGAAGCCAAAACTAGCAACCCAAATGGTCCAACCCCTCTTCCTCCTTTTACCCCCTTTTGGCTACATATCACTTGTGGATCTTTCCAACTTGGATCCAGCACCTCCGCATTTTCAAACCCTTTTATTTCGAACAATATCTCTACGTCTGCCTGTACGTCAAAATATTATTATTATATTTAAAATTATAATCAATAAGACATACTGTATATTTTTATTTTTATTTTTATTTTTAAATAAAATATATAATTGTAAACTAACTCACCTGAGTAGCTGTGACCCCCGCAACTTCAAGCACATCACCACCCTTTAGCACCCTGCTAGGTGCGTCGACTCGGTTCGCACGTAGTTTTTCAATCTCTACGATTGGCCACTGCAATAATTGTTTTCCAGATTTACCCAACCATATTTTTCTCGGAATTGCCTTCAAACAAATATGTAATAAAAAAAGAGTTAGTGTCACTTCCAAGAACTAAAATTTTACTCAATTTAAGCCCAAGTAATGGAATTGAACAAAATTAAGACCATTTTATTGCCCAACATAAGTCTATCCATATCCAAACAATGGATAGTGATAATTAGTATATAATGTACCTGAATTCCGGACCATCCCTTCATTATATCAATGGTTGCATTAGTTGATTCATTAATCCAGCCCCACAAGATTCTCCTATTCTTAAAATCATCGAAAAAGGTCTTCGACGCATAAAATTTTCCATAATCATACCTCAAGCCCGACCCGTTATCCACAGATCCCTTATCCGGGGTATAAATATCCTTGTTGTGGTTATATGTTCCAATTGTGTAATACTCGTGCTTAGAATCATCCAAACTCGCCTTAAGCACGTGTTTAACTTCAGAACCCATCATTGATGTATCTAGACCATCTTGGGCACTAGTAGAAACCGGGTAGAAATCCGGGCACTCCCACATTCCAGTATTTTTTGATGAATGTAAAGGGTGATTGGCTTTATTCCAATTAACAAAATCTTTGCTTCTGTATAAAATTGCCATTCCCTGACGATCAATTTTGCTTCCGATTATCACCCTCCATTTTCCATCCGAACCAACCCAAGCCGTAGTCGGGTCCCTAAATGAGCTTGAATTGATATTGTTAACGGATGTTGGTTTGATCAGCGGGTTATAAGGTGATTTGACCCATTCTCTAAGAAACGGGTCGGACAAATTTTTGGGCACAGCTAAATTTTGGACCTGATGGTTTTGTGGGTTAATTCCTGTGTAGAGAATGGTCGGTTTGCCACCAGGGAGTATGGTGGCTGAACCGGACCAACAGCCGTTGATATCGGACGGTTGGGATGGGGAGATGGCAGGATCATGTGGGGTCCAGTTGACGAGATCCGTTGATGTAGAGTGGGCCCAGACTATGTTACCCCAAACTGCACCATGGGGGTTGTACTGGTAGAACAAATGGTAGATGCCTTTATAAATCATGGGTCCTGTTACATTAAAATACATTACCTTAGAATGGGACAAGTTTAATATTTTACAAAGAAAGTCAAATTTAACCGATCTTGAGTCTTGATTACAATATATATATGCATTATGTAACCAAATATATATATATATGCATTATATCTTTTTTCTTAATAATTTCGTAGACTATATTTAAACTTGTGATATTTGTAAATTGAATCCTTTATTATGTTACATGACTCTAATTTCTTATAAAAAGAGGATTCAATGTCAACCTAAAATTCCTCAACACTTATATCACTGGTGAATGCAAGAACACTTTAGAGGGGCATGTGCACCCCTAGCTCGTCTTTGCTTTAATAATATTTTGTTTTATTTTGAAAGCTTTGCTCATATATATATATGTACTTGTGTTAATTGTTCTTAGCCTAGATAACTTAGGCCCTTTTCTAAGTTCTTCAATTATAATCAAACCAAAAATTATGATATTAGAGTCCTTCCTGTAAGCCACTTAGCCATTTGAGATGCACATATAATTAGTTCAAGTAGTCATTTGATAATTTGTTCAAGTAACAATTTAGCTTACTTTTAGACTTCGTTTAGTTCATGGAAGGGAAATTAATTATCTTGTATTTAACTAAAAATCCTGTAAGGTTTCTTTTTTTATATTTAGTAAAGCATGGAAAGTATTCAAAAAATATTATTTGATTTCTCTTCAGGTGTTTGGTTGGTACAGAAAAGGAAATTAAAAATATTTCAATAATATCCTTATATTTTAAAATAAAAATAACATCATAAAAATTTGGCAATAACATATTTAGAGAGGGGTATTGTTGTCCAAAACTTTTGTAATAAATGTTGGAAAATCGAAAGGGAAAATCAATCTCATGAGGTTTGAGTGGAATGATTTTTTCCCCCACTTTCCCTTATTTCAAGAAAGTATTTCTAGAATTTGGGCTTATCAAACAAAGGAAAATAATGACTTTTTTTTTTGAATCTTCAAATTTACGAACTAAACGAGACCTTAAGGTAGTGTGAGAATGTTAAGGCTTTTAATTTAGACAAATCATTGGAACTAGCAGAGTTGATAAATTCGACTATGAGAATCCACCGGAAGATCTTGTTAGGAGGACAAGAACTATGAAAACCATTTATAAGGGTAGTGCTCAATCGCAGATGGAAGAGAGGGGAGGGGGGCGATTTTTGAAAATTTGTAGGGTACCCTTAAGGTTTTTGAAATTTTGAGTAATAATATTATTATTTTGCTATGTATAAACATGCTACACTTTATTGAAAAAAAAATTATAAGTAAAATTTATAACATTTTGGTCTTAAACATATAAATACAAACTCTAATTTTACGTACAACGGAATTTACCAGTATAAAAATACAAAGAAAACAACACGCAACAATTGTAGGTCTTTCTCGGTTAGTTTATTTTGAGTTTATTTTCATATTAATTACTTTTATGTTAAAAAAAAATGTGCTTGTGTTTTAACTCCGCCAAATTCAATGCTGTGAATTCGCCCCTAGTGTTGTTATACCAATAGAAAAAAATCTAAAGTAATTAAATTTTTATAATTATATATACTCTTATTTTCTTATCTTTGAAATTTTATGCAGGTAAAATATGACACGTATGAGATACTTAAATCCACCTTAAAATAATAAATGCATAGAAAATGTCAATAAACATTTATGTTTTGCAAAAACTTTACGTATATGAAAAATATAACGTCATTGTTTTAATCCTGTAATTTGTTTATTACAACTATAGTCGGTATGAAATGAATCTCTATAATTTCAGGATTTCTTTTACGCAAAACAAAAACTATATATTATCTCGTAGAATTTAAGACAAGAACATAGAGAAACTCACCATTTGGGTCTGTAAATCCAAAGATAGCATTTATCCATTCCACAAGCAGATCGAAAAGGTCAAATGACAAACATGAAAAAAAAAAAATTAGAGAAGCGACATGAAAAAAATTAACATTTATATATGAACTATTATTATATAATAAGAATAATTAAATTAATTTAAAGAAGAAAGATTACCATTAATCCAATTCTTGGGAGGTTGAAAGTGATATGAAGTTCTGTAAGGTTGATATGCAGGAGAGGGTGTAGTAGATTGAAGATGTTGAAGGTAATGTAATTCGTAGTGGGAAGCTTGAAGCTCAAGAACACCATAATCAAGAAGTAGACAAGTAAATAATAAGAATATTTGCAAAACAAGAGAGTTGGCCATTGTTTAATAAATTTAAGTTGCCTTTCTACTTGAAAATTAGAATTGATATGTAGAGGTGCCTATTTATGAAGTTCATGAGTGTGATAAATATATATGCGGACGATATATATAGAGAGAGAATAGTAGCTAGCCAGTACTCTTTCCATAATGTGATAGTCACAAGATTTAGCCACAAAAGACTAAAGTGCCGACCAGATCGAGAAGATCGAGCTAATAAGAGAAGATTCAAGGAACATGTGGAGATGAATTTTAAAAACCCTCAGAAGTCAACTAATTATGTTTGACTACTCTTTTATATATGCAACTTTTACATTTCATTTTAATGCAAGGGTGCATGTGGGAATGCAGGATAACAAGTGAAAAAAAGATTAATTTAATAGGAAATGTTTTATAATACGAATCGTTATTAGACGGTGATTGAAACGTCTCGGTACAAGTGTGAAAGTGAGCTCGAGTATATTTTATGGTTCTGTTTGATAATAAAATAAAAAATAATAGAAAAAATAATTAATTTGTGTGGAAAGCTGAAAAATAAAGTGAGTGATGTAATGAGATGAGATACCCTTCAATTCAAGCTTATTTTTATGAGTATTCGTCATTTGGCCTCCTCTATTTCTAATGGAAAATTTTCTTCACTACTACCAAAGAAATTTTTAACACGCAAAAAGCAAAAAAATAAGTAAACATCTCATCATATCTCACAACTTATTTTTAACTTCTCATAAAAATATATTATTTTTCTTATAATTAATTTTCCATCTTATTATCAAACGAAATTTACAAAAATATATATTTTTTTGTTTAAATGGTTTTGGAAAATTAATTTTATGCATGATTGATGAGCGGGATGTTTATCATATATATATATATATATCTCAAGTTTGTCAACTTTCAAGTATATTGTATGAATGTGTCACTTTATGAGGATAAAATGTGGTCCTCTATTTTAAATTAAATGTCCACCGTTTCTAAAATATAAAATAAATTAAAGTAAACAAAGGGTATTATGCAGGTAACTGCCACACACACGGAAGTATGCAATTTTCTTCCCACGACCGATGTTAGCTAGTGCAGAGAATTTTCTAACTTTTAGTCGGTGTCGATTATCATGTTTAATTAGGTATCAAGAATATTAATTAGCAGGTGCAATGTCATATTAATTAGCACATAAATATTAAGTCTGAAATTAAGATCGATTATGATTTTAACATTTGTACTTAAGAAAAGTCTAAATTAAAGGTAACAATTGTAATCTTTTGACCATTGTTTAATTTGATACGTTGATTTTTTTTATTTTATTTTTTAAATAATAATAATAAGACCCTTAATATGAATCTAAATAAGTTAGTAATTTTCATATACCTAACTCTTTTATAATAAATAAATAATGCTCTCGTAAGCTGCCATTTATTATTATTATATGTAATAAATAATGACATATGTTGGAAGTTATTATAAATCTCAAACGAAGGCCGAATATATTGAAAAATATATATGTAAATAAATGGGCCCATAACAGCGAGTCCATGTCATTGACTTTTAAAGTTCAAAATGGGCGGAGAATAAGAGCGGGTAAGTCCATCCTGGGTGGCCATAAAAATGGCGCAGATCGAAGATATGGAAATTAAGTTGAAGCTGTGTGTATGTCCAATTGCCCATGGGATAGGAAGGAGGACTTCTCCCCTTATTAAAAGCAAAACATGCATGTTTGACACCTCTTTTTAATTAGAATATTAGACACGGGTGCGTTTGTCGAACAGAATTAGAGATCATATATAATTAATTAATTCAATTATGTATTTTTTATAAGAATGAATTAGATATGTAATTTATATCATGTGTTTAATGTAAGAGGGGGATAAAATTTATTTATCTTATTATGTGTTTGGTGCAACAATAAACGGGATAGGGAATAATTTATCTCGATAGCTCCCTTTATCCCGCGTGAACCAGATAAAATTATATAACGCCTATAGATAGTATTATTTTATCCAACCATTGACGGATAACTAAACAAAAAATTAAATTAATTCTTTATTTTTGTTTTGATATTTTTCTTTGTGCCCTTAAAATAATCAAATTGATTAACAATGATCTTAGACCACCCAAAATCATGGGTTGCCTAACTCATAAAATTCATTTTTCCAAATGATATTGTATTTTTTTATTTCAATTTTGAAATTTATACGAAACTTTAATTAATGTTTATAAATAAAATAAAATAAAATACATTATAAAGTAACGCTAATATAAAGTAACTTAAATCAAGTGCATATTAAAAGATAATATAGATAGCATAGTTTTTAAAGATTATATATAATTTTAAACTTTTATCTTTGTAAAGGGAGGGATTTTACGAAGTTTATTTGATATTCACAAATAAGAAAATCACATTAACAAAAAATAAACATATTTTTATCGACAAAAACTAAAATTGCATGTATGTATAATACAAAAGCTAGTTTCTTTGTATTGTATCAAATTTGAACTTTTAATTTGAGATTGCACCAAATGCAAAATTTATTTAATCCATATCCGATTGATTACTATCCTAGTCGAACCCACATAATTACTATCTGGCTAATTTCAGGCGTGCCAAATGCAGTTTAAAAAAAAACATTGAAGCACAAGCAATATATATATACACTAGATGTTCGTGTACACACAAGGTGTGTTATCATAATATAAATAATTTAAAAGATAAAGTTAAAAAATGAATTAATAGAGTGGTTAAGAACCATAATGTATATTGATAATATATAAAACAGAGAAATATTATTGAATTGATTGTACGAAACTATAATGATAGAGACCCTTTATATAAAGTTATAAGAATGATACAAATAAGGAAAATATAAAACCTAATTAACCTAATGATTTAGAGATTACTAGTCAACTCTTATAAATGGTAATTGTATAAATGACAACTTGTAAATATATATTATATATGTTAATCATCTAAAAGCCCGCGAGAGTAGAATTGAAGATAAAAAATTTGTCACAGGTTCAAGCACTATGAAATAATTTTTGGCTTTATAGAATAATAAATTTATATATATTTATTTTTATGCACCATATATATCATTTCATCTAATTAAAATATATAAAAAAAAGAAAGTATTGGCTCAATGAATAAAAATGTTTTTGTCAACCGAACGATCATGGCTTCAAACTTAATTACATAAAGTTTTTCAATAAAAAAAATGATGATGGGACAATGTAGAAAATCAAAATTTGGCGTTTCAACTTATGTCTTCTGTTACGGTTAGTGCAAGCAAGTAGTTTACTAATTTTGCGCTCCAATTGTACCGCGATTTATGTTGTGCATTGCTGGTTTGTGTGGTAGGAAAGAAACATATATATATATATATATATAATATATTTGTTTTTTAGAATGACTCCCCTTGCTACCTTCACGTCCTTTCCTTGTATGTTTATCCTCTTTTTGGAACGAATGGGCTTCCAATATGCAGGGGCCAGTGACGAGATTTTTTCCTAGCCAGGTCGTTGGGAGTTTCAGTTTCGGGCACCCCCAGGGAGTTTAAATTTTTTATTTATTTTTAACTCTTCGGGTAGGGCTGCGATCGGAGGAGTTCTTCTGGATCTAAATGCTCCTATTGGGATGGTTTCAGCAAGCAGTTGTCCGTCTCGACCCCTTTGTTGCAAAAGCTCTTGCCTTCAGGGAGGCCTGCTTGATGATTGCGCAAAAAAGGACTAGGAGCGTTTGCATTGTGAGCGACTGTCAACTGATGGTTTTGTTGAACAGCACAGAGGATGCAGCCCCAGAAAATTTCGCCGAGTTTGTCCGTTTGATTCTTTAATAGAAAGTGTAATAGAGCAGCTTATTGGTTAGCTTCTCAACCTTGCTCCTCGAGTCTTTTTGGTGATTTGGGTGGGTGTACCACCACCACCGATCCTGGTGCCTTTTGAAATCTCGAATGCATGGTTACTTGTGTTCGGCTTGTTTTTGGTTGTTAAAAAAAAATAAAAAAATCTGTAAGTTGAGCTTCCATGCAATAAGGGCTACGGTGTTTCTTATAACATAATTTTTTATGAGAAGAAAATTGTAGAAGCATAATTAAAAATTCAAAAATACCACATTGTCTATGAAAAAGAATTGCATATTAAAATTGACAACTCAAAAATATGATATGACTTAATATGACGATTGAGTTCAATGTTAAATTTATAATAGTAGACATATGTCAATCCATTAACATAACATATGATACGAGTGATTAATTCACCAAAAATACAAAAACCAATCAGACGAAAGGGCTATTTGGACCCATTTGTACATTACTATTTTAGGTATGGGCAACGTGAAGGCCACCTTGAGTCCCCTCTTTGTGGACAATTTTTAACCGCCATAATTTTTTGAAGGAAAATGATAACACATGCTAAAGGTACTATAAATAGAAATAATAAAATCTTGTCTGATAATCTATACCATATTTAATCTATATTGAGAGTTAATTATTTTTAAATATTAGTATTTAACATGTGCACCTAAAGCACACATTAATATGACTCTTTTTTAAATATGTATATCATGTACTTAGTATAAAGGATTTGACTTTATAAACTCACCTTAGACTCCTGAATTTTATAGAATTTTCCAAGCAAACACTGATTTAAGAATTTCAACAAATCTACAAGTCAAAAAAGGCTCCCCATAGATTTTGAACTTCGTAACCAAAATACAATTCCAACACAACTAAAGACTAATTGCTATCCTAGGCAGATTTTTACAAGAACCGTAATGAGTTATATCGAAAGGTATCAATGACGTAAATATTTTGTTTTGAATATTGTAATCAGAAATGGTATGAGTTCTCAGCTTGACACATTGTCAACAACCCGTCCTTTAGGGATAACGCAAAGAGTGTGTTTAAATGTAGTTATTTTTCTGCTTTAATTTTCAACGAATATTAGGGTGTGTTTGATTGTTCTTATTTTTCATGAAAAATAAGGATTTTTTACTAAAGTTGTCACTTTTGTACTGTTTGATTGGCAAAAATTTTTAAGCAGTCAAATTCCATCTTTTATCATTATTCATGTACTTTTCTATGTAAAGCTTGAAAACATTTTCTTGGGGGGGAGGGCTTGTTTTTATTTTCTAGGCAATTGGCACATTTTTCGAGACAAAGTTTTACCCATTTTTTACATTAAAAATGTCATAACTTAAAATAAAAAATTCAAAATTTAATATTTGAAATCTACTAATCAAGCTCAATTAAACAAGATTCATCATGACTATAGAATTATGTAAAAAAAAATACTAATAATTTTTTCTACATTAAAAATGCCATAATATAACAAATATTTTTCAGGTAAAAAATTAAGACAATCAAATACATTTAATTGACATTTTCCATGCAACTCAATTTTAGACAATTCAATTGCCTGGAATTTATTTTCTTTCCATGCAAAATTTATGCTTGCAATCAAGCGCACTCTTAGATATTATTGTTACAACTTGTTTTAGATTAATTTTTCTCCTTTCAATGAAAAAAAATAAAAAGTAAGGATTAATCTCATGCATCAACTTGTCTTAGATTAACTTTACCTTGGATTACCGCACGTCATTAAACTAATAACATTATTTTTGTTAAAAATAAATAAAATTATATAAAATTCCGTTTGACAATAACATAAAAAATTATATTAAAAAAAAATTAATTTGTGTGATAAGTTGGAAAACAAATTGAAGTATGTGGTAGGATTAATTCTTAGTTTTTTAGCCTTTTCCATTAAATTTTTTTTCTTTTGGGGTGAGAATTTTTTTCACAAAAGTTAAAGAAGGATGTAGGATATGTACTCATAAAAATGAGCATAAGATAGAGAATATCTCACCATATGCAAGGATGGACGCAGGTAGGGGCAAGGGTGTGCAACGCCCCTTCTTGAATTTGGAATTTCTTTACTACATATGGGGTATTTTTTGAAAAAAATAAAATATAAGAACCTATCTGTAAAACTTGAAACTTCATGGCATTTAAGTGTCTATAATGAAAAAGGATTATCATCAATATATGAAGGGATGACAAAAATACTCGCGGGTCCTTGACCCAATGGGAGCGGGTATGGGTCCCCTGTCCCGATATATTTAATATTGTAAATTTTTTTCTTATATATATGTGTGCATATATATGTATATAAAATTAGTTTATTGTTGATTGTGTAAATATATAATTTCATTTATATACGTATATATATTGTATAACTTATTTCTAACTTCATTTTTCTTCTTCTTCTTTTTTTATGTTTTTTTTTTAAAAAAATTGTCGGGTATACTCGCGGGGACCCGTTACCCGACGGGAACGGGGATGGGGATTAGGCAATACCCCAAATCGGGGATGGAGGCGAGGATGGGGATGGTTTTTGGTAACAAAGGGAGGGATGAAAAATGTAAACCCGACCTGAACCCAACCCATTGCCATCCCTAAATATATGTCCATCAAAATGTTTTGTTAGGCAACCGAATCAATTCAAAAACGTAAAACATCTTCGGGTGCTCGACCGAATCATGCAGGTGCAAGAGAGAGCTTGATTGCTAAACAAGCTTACGAAAGATGATCCCTTCTAAACCCATTAATTTTTCAACAAAGTTTCTATATAGGACTTCCTTTTTCCCATTATTTCATTCCATTTTTTTCCATCTCAAATAGGTCACGACAATTTTTCATTCACCTCGAAACTGTTTTAAGTAAAAAAAATATGCAATTTTGATATAGTCACGGATGAGAATATGAATTTATAATAACCTTTCACAACCGAGTGCGAGATCCTATTCAAAATTACTCTCACAACGGCTCGAAAAAATATTTTCATACCCATATATTTTTTTCAATAATTAGATATATTTTTTTAATGTTAAGTATATTTCTTAATTAGTTACATAGTATTAAAGCAATTAATTATGAAATATACTTTATATTGAGTATTTGATACTTTGAGGTGTATAAAGTATCTATCTATTGTATATAAGTAAAACGGCCCCTTGGGCCTTCATTATACACCACTTGTCCAATTCCACTGTTTGCCATGTGTTCATCTCTAAAAATTATGCGCTTTCCCTATGTTTCACATATAGCACCATTTTACTATTTTACTATGTAATTGTCGATTGGAATTTTAGTTTTTATCTCTCTTCTATTTTTTATGCATCACATCAATTGGCTTCTCTTCAAAACTCCTCTAAGGCTTTCCTTAAAACGTCATTGTTTGTCAACGAATTGACCATCTCCTATCTGCAATTTTATTTTCTTTTGACAAGGCTGCTAAACCAAATATGTGATATTTCAATTCCTTTTCCTTCGCCACAAATATGGCCAGGCCAATATTTTTTTCAAGCAGCACTATGGCATGTTTGTAAGTTCTCTCTTCTAATTTATCTTTTTCATGACACATGACAAACATTTATGTCAAATTGTCAGTTATCATTATTTCCTCTCCTTTTATGCTCCGACTTTTTTCTTTCCTTTATTTTCTAGCCACTACTTCTCTGCTTCTTTATTAGGTTTTAAATTACTTGGCGTTTTTCATGATCAACATGACCGCCTCTCAGTATCCCTTCTCAACAAAATATTACTTTGGTCTATATTGCAATCCAAGAAATCACTCACACACTATATCTCTTTCTCCCTCTCACCCCTCCACAATTACTTTAAATTTCTAATAGTTTCATTCGATGTTAGTGCAATTGACTGAAAGATTGTCATTTTAAATTTTTTAAGAGACTCATGTGTTGTTATTGCAATTGATAGGCAGACTACATATGATAGATTTCATTTGAAAGCCTTGAACAAATTGCCGATGGCCATTATGATAATTTGTTAAACACTTAAAATTAAAGTAATAGTGGTAATGACTCAGGAGGAAATTGATTTAATAGGTACATGCCCAAAGGCTCCTGTTCTCCTTTTCCCTTAAATTCTCTGTCTCTGGTGTTTTCTCTTTAATATAAATTTGAAATACCATTTTTCGTAAAATAATGTCATACTGCATCCTAACCATTTGTTCAAATTTAAAAAGAACGAATTTTATTTGTTTTGGTTACACTCCACAGTTTACACTTTACATAGTTTTATTTTCATTAGTTATTTACATTGTATTGTTTTCTGCCATTTACTTGATAAGAAAAAATAAAATTATAATCTCAGGCTTGAAGATTTAGTAAGAAGATATGTTGTTCAATTTGTTTGTAATTGTTGGGGTTTATAAGCATTCACGGAAAATAGAGTATTTTGTTGTGAAAAATATAAGCATTTAGTTATAAATCCCTAGTCTCAGATCAATAGTTTCACTTTTCTCTTACATTTTGGGTAGGTTTCAAATTCATGGTCCTATTTTTTGTGTGCACATAATCATTGTATTAATTTCACAACAAAAAATAAATTATATTGTTTTACCATTGATCATATTAAAGTTAGTATTTTGAGACTCAAATTGAGATGTAGCGAGAACTAAATTTTGTCCCTAACTTGTTATATACTTTGTTGAAAACACAGGAAACAGAGACGATGAGACAAAATAATACATTAAGGAAAATTGCATTCCATAATTATCATCAGGTAATATTTTCCTTTCTATTTTCCATCAACGAGTTTGGGTCATTTTGTTTAGTGTCCAATTAATTAGAATGTTTTGTTTAGTTATTGTACAAGAATTTGATTTAGGAGAGGTAGGTTTGGGTTATGCAAGGAGGATGAACAATGCAATATAATTGTTCATTTAAAAACGCACAACTTACGATCGTTAAGTAATAAAAATATAAACGTTACTAATTGTCATCATATAGTTAATCTAAGTTATGTGATGTATATTTTTTTGTTTTTCCTTCCAATGTTAGAGTTGATTTTTTTGTGTGCTTTTAGATTAGGTATTGTACAATCTTAACAAAGTGCCGTTTTTGTTTCATTTGTGTTGATTAAACTTTTCAAGAATCTTTTCGTAATTGTAACATCTCCACCTTGGTGGTGAAAATCCTTTCATTATATTCATTTGTGGGATCTATGTAGATCCGTTGGACCAAAACTTACGTATTACATTTTCAGTTCAACTTTAGGTTTCATTTGCTGCTGAATTGCTATTACTACCAATTCACCCTCGCCCTTTGACCCACTCAATTCACTTGGTTTGCTCATATTTAACAGCTCTGTCAATGAAACACAGATTATCTAATTGATAACTTTTGGACGCTACTACCATATATTGTTTTGTTCATGTTTATGATTCAATTGGTTTTCGAAATTGCAGGGCCATCTAGATAAGCAAGCTTTTGGTAAGACATGCAATTGCATGTACAGTTAAACACCATATATGAGAATTTATGCTAAGACAATTTTACGTAAACCTATGTATGTAACTTTTGTAATAGTTAACAATTAAAAGTTAGCATACAGGTTGTACATGTTTTTGTTTTTGTTTTTATTTTTCTTTATTTTATGAATAGAACTTGACCAATCAAATACAATGTCTCTTCCTATAAAATAATTCATATTTTATTTGATAGTTCTGTTATTAAAAATTTTGTGAAAAAATTTGCCAAACATGTATATTAAACGCGCGCCCACGCATAGCGTGGGTGGCAAACTAGTTAGTATTAGTATTAGTGTATTACTATTAATGTTATTACGTTTGCATTAAAATTTTATAACTTTAAATATCTTTTTGTATGTTTTGAATTTTGCCCTCTCAAATAAATTGATGGGGTTAAATACTAATTTTACCATTGGCCTACGAATGTAATTCAATACTTTTACCTCCAGTAAAATCCTATTTTTATCTCCAGTAAAATACCATTTTTTACCTCCAGTAAAATACCATTCTAGAATACATGTGACATAAGCATACACATCATATACATTCTAGAATACATGTGACCTAAGCATACACATCATATACACCTCCACCAAAAATTACCTTTTTGCCCTTCATTTTTATCAAATTTACCTATTTTCCATTCTACATTTACCTATAAATACCCCCTCATACATCCATCCAAAGACACACCAAAAAAACATCTCTTCCTCCTCTCCCAATATCCATCCATCTTTCCTAAATACAGGCCAATTTTTGAGGGTCTTATACTCTCTCTTTTCATACCCCCAAAAAATACCAATCCTTATACGCTCTCTCTCCTACACAGTTTATTATTTATTCTGTTGAAATATTTATAATCCTAATTCTATACTTATAAATAGAATTAAGGAAATTATAGAAAGAGAGAAAGAGATTGGTAGCTTGTATTATCATCCAAATTGATTGCCTTTGAGCTAATACAAAGCAAGCACACACAAAAGGAGGACGTACTGCCGAACTAGCATAAGCGCTACCTGGGGAACCTACCTTAACAAAAATGTCTCGTGTTCACCTTCATTTTTAATCAGTTTCTGCCGATACTGTTCACAGTCACTGTTCATATATACGGTGGTACTGTTCACATTTGCTGTTCATAACTAATGTTCACAGTCACTGTTTACATATACGGTGGTACTGTTCACAGTCACTGTTCACAATTACTGTTCACATATACAGTGGTACTGTTCACAACCACTGTTCACATATACGGTGGTACTGTTCACAATCATTGTTCACAGTTACCATCCATTATTAAACCTCTAATTCATCATTTTTCATTGATTGGTCGGTCGTCAATTATCTGTTCTAGATTTTGGCACCATTATAAATTTCTATCTCCACCATTAATCACATGCATTAACTTATTTTTTTACTTTTTTTATAAATTAATTTTTTTTTTTTTATTTTCCATATTATTGTCAAATAGTTGACAATTTCTAATAACATTATGTCCCTCATCGACAACTAATGTTATTGATTGTATCGTTGGCAAACAATTAGTTAGTAATCCAAATGCACTGAATGCAGCCGCCAGTATTGTAAGCTAACACCCTTTTTTAGTTTGTCTAATTTTCGTTGTAAAGTGGCCCATTTGGTTGCGTAAATTACCTAGTTTTAGAATTAGTTAATTTTCAATTGAGGAATTGTGAATTTGCTCATTTACGAATAATTCAATTCTAATTCAAGTAGTGTTTGGAAAACTTAAAAAAGAAATTCCGATTGTTAGAATAAAAACATGTTCTTTATTGTTCTATGTTATTTAAAATTTTGTCTAGATGCATCAACATCACGGGTAGAAATTAGATGTTCTTGAAAAATAGAGTTGGAATGAATTATCTAATTCTAGAATTAAGCAATTTCAAGTTTTACTTGAAATGACTTAATTTGAGTTTTTATGAATAAACTTGAATTATTATATTTACAATTGTTCAATTTACACAACCAAACACTAATAAATGAAAATTTTGCAAATTACTTAATTGTAAATTATCTAATTCATAATTTGAAGGACAACCAAACGAGCCCTAAATGTTGAAAAAAAATTCGTACTGAACCAACTACAAAATATTTTTAGCCTTAAAAAGAGGAAAAAAGAAAAGAAGGTTTACCTAGAAAATTGAGCCATTTGTTATATAATTCTACTAAGTCAACTTATACCAAAAATACTATCGACCATTAAAAAATATATCTTAAATCTCAAATACATAATTTTTGTCCCTTATATATTATATGGAAAGCTAAAATGTTTTTTGCTTTAACACTGTCGCTTTCTAGAGTACTTGTTTTGTCAAACAGGCTAAACTATTTGCATGGGACATGAAAGAGGCTATTCATTGAAAAAATTGCATGCAAGTGATCATAGAAACCGACTCTTTGGAAGTGGTGCAAATGGCTTCCCGGATCAGGACCGCCCTTTATTGCAACAAATTCTGGAATGTAAGAAATTACACAAGCGACTTTGGGCATGCTCTATAACATGTCCCTCAGAAATATAATAATAGTGCGAATTGTATTAGGCCATAATTTATGTTCTAGCCTAGGAAGTGTTTGGTTTGTTAATCCTCCCTCTAGTGTGTTGGAGGAAGTGAGGAAGGATTGTATTATGTAAATATATGTTTGCCTTTTGCACCAAAAAAAAAAGATTAAAAAATAATTATCTCTTATTATATAGATAATTTATTAACATAAGATATTTATGGTAACGAAATCTAAAATATATATACACGCACACAATAATATAGTGCCAAAACGAATATGAAAATCATTAGAACTATGTCACACTTTCATTTTTTAAATTGCGAATTTTTAATTCATGAACATATTTATAACTAGACTAACCCCCACATGCGGATTTGAATACATCTAATGTGAAATAGAAATATAAATAAAATAATTAGTGGCAGATTTTGAGTACGGTTGAAAACATCTTATTTATTTTTTTGGAAAAGAAGATAGTAGGGATAAAATATGCAATTCAAAATTTGAAATAACATGGCAATTAAAATCTTGATTTATAAAATGTTATCAGAATATAGTAATATTTTGAGAAATTATATAATTCGAAAATTGTATATGTAAATAATTGGTTTGATGATAATAATAATAAAAAAATATTATATATAATAGTATAAATTTAATAGAAGCAATAAAATTTTTAGAAATAAACTATTCTGTTTTAATATTTAAGCCAGTTGCATGCACCGCGTGTATAAAATTTGATCAGGCAAAAACGGCCCAAACGAAACTTAACCGCGGCGTGAATAAAATAAATTATTTTTTAGCACAGACTGAGTTGGGTGAGTGATTTATGGAAGTTAAAATATTTTTGGCGTTGACAGAGAGAAAGAGACTCTTTTCAATCGATCTGGTTTTTATTTATTTATTTATTTATTTAAGGTGTCGGGGAGATACTGGATTTATTCCCCTTCCCAAACCAGACCCGACCAGACGAGACCAAATGGTTGGTTCACTTGTGGCGCAGTTGGTCCTGCCGCCCGCTGCTACTCTTTGGCTCCCCGATTTTCTCTATCTTCATTCCCACCGCTTTCTCTTTCTAGAATCTTCTTCTTCAATGCTGCTGCCCCCCCTCCTCCTCCTCTCCTTTCATCCGCATTATCAAACCTTCCCTGCTGCTATCCTCCCGTAAGTTCTCTTTTCCCCAATCCTAAGTCAGCTTCTTCTTCTTCTTCCATGTTAATTTATTTGTGTCCTGTTATATCAATCCGTAACTTTGTTCTATTAGTGATTAGATAGATTTTCACTTTCTAACAATTAGCTGCCCCCGCATATCTACAAAGTGTTTATACCTTTTTCTCTTTCTGGAGTTATGTTTTCTTTCTCTTTTCATGATTTCGCCTCATAATTCCTTCTTAGGCCAATTTCCTTTATTATGTTTGTGTTTTAATTTTTAATTCTGCTTTTGTATTTTTATTTATTTTTTATCATGTGTTATGTGCTGCACACTTTTCTGTTGACCCTACGAGTGAAAGCAATTCACAGAATAATCAAAACATTCGTAAAAAATCACAGGAATTGTCTAATATCCAAACTCAATTCCAAGATACAACGTATATACATAGTATAATTTAATTTAGGGCCAACTAAATACCCTTCGTGTGAACCATCTACTTTACTACTTTACTTGCATGAATATCGTGGCTACGCTAATGAGATTGACGTTCATTAATGGATCATCCCAGGAATGCCATTTACGCCTAAACCCTTCCTTGAAACCTGTTAAAACTAAGACGACCTTATATCTATATCTACTTATTCAAAACCTGAAATTGAGGATTTAGACAAGGATGGCTGTGATAGCCCAGTCATATTTGATATTCCCCTTGCATCACCTGTAAAATAGAATGTATAAACATACAACGATTTCAACGAAAAAAGAAAAATGAATGTATGACCATAGACCTACCTCAGTTAAATAGCTTGGTGGATTCTCAAATCTTACTGGTAAAATATATGGGGTTGTAATATCCTCCTCTTCTTTTTCTTTTTTTAATAGGAAATGAGGTTGTTATATCCTGTCTTATGCCAGTTTTATTATCCATGCTAACCACTGAGATTGATGCTAGCAACGCATATGCCTCAAGGGAGGGAAATGGCCTTCTTCAGGTTGCTTTTAGATTCATGTTTCATAGAAGTCGGAAAAGCATGTTTTCCATACCCTCACCTTCTACTAGCGGGTCTGCATGGGAGTTCTTACTGAACCAGCAGCAGTTCTAGCAACAAGATTAGTGCAGACAGGAAGGGGGTAGAGGGAGTCGAATTATAGTTTAACATTCAAACACAATTTATGAGAATGAAACATGGGAAGACTGGTTCTTCTTGTGGTCCCATTTACAACTTACAATCCAGCAGCACTACAGTAGCATTATAGGCTCCGTTCCTACTATGCAAGGAGAAGTTGTATTGCATGAAGTATTCTAAACATTGAATAGAGAATTATATTTCCACTGTTTCTACCATATTGATCCCTATATACAGAGGGATAACCCCCTGACTTCTTCCATTGTTGGAGCTTGATACTTTGTTACAGATTGGCCTATCAAACAAATAAGATCTCTTCTCAATCTCAATAGTGTGATACAATTTTCTTTCTACAGCTGAGGCCAGTACTGCATCTCGTTATTTAATCATCTGCTCACTGTTTGGTGTCTTGTTGCAGTTTGTTTATCCTGACTGAAATCTATATGGGCTTCACTTGTGATTTTCATTTAGCTTTTAGGATTAAATATGTGATAACCATCAATGTGTGACAGGTCCTGCAACTGCACAAAGTGGAGCACAAATACCGTCTGAACAATCTGAACTCATATTTTTGGGGACAGGAACTAGTGAAGGAATTCCCCGAGTGAGCTGCCTTACTGATCCTATAAAGACGTGTCCGGTATTACAACAAAACCCTGATGCTTGAGCAATTCTTTTATATCAGAATTCAGAAAGAACAAGCTACTTCTAATTATTGGTTATAAAATTGTTTCTGCAGAATATCTGATAGCTTTTCCAATGGATACCCTGGTGGCTTTTACAGGTGTGCTCAAAAGCTGCAGAACTGGGTAATAAGAATAGGAGACTTAATACAAGCATCCTTATTCGTTATCCTAGGCCCGCTGGAAAGCGTAACATTCTTATAGATGCTGGCAAGTAAGTAAAGATGCTTTCAGTAGGGACTTTGTATATACTTATACGAGATAGAAGGAAAATAACTTATTTGTTATGCATCTTGTATTATTTTACAGTCCCAATAGTGATTGATCTGTTTACAAACTAAGGGAACAGTGTGATCTGTTTTATCCTAGATTTCATTGATTTTCATTCACAAACTAAGGCAGCAATGTGATCTGTTATATCCTAGATTTCATTGATTTTCATTATTTCATTGGGACTAGCATTTATTGGGTTTATTTGGTACAGGTTCTTCTACCACAGTGCTCTACGTTGGTTTCCTACTTTTGGGTAAGAGTGAGATCCTTCTTTGACTTTATCTCAGCTGTTCTTAGGGTCTCAAGGATGTTGAATAATTTAACTTGTTCACTATATATTAATTTTTAGAATGCTTCTAGACAAGGGGAAACTATGGTATTGTTTCCATGTCAGATATTTCCCTATTTGAATACTGAACATAGTAAATGGTAGTTGATGTGAAAATGCTTCCATGCAGTTTCTGATCATATTGTCTAGTGAGTAATTAGTATTTTTCAACTCAATCATATGATGCTTGTTACGATTCTAGATTTTTAGATTTTCAAATTTTTGTATTTTATATTTTTTTAGGATAATATTGGCAGTAGGTAGTTTTGGTTTGGAGTAGTGGATAAAGGAGTGGTAGGAGTTGGTTAGGTGTAGCTCTCTATTTAAGTTAGTTTCAGATGAATACAAGGAAATTGCATAAAGTCTTCTTGGCAAAACAATGGAGGTTTTGTTTACCTGAAATTAAACCAATTTGGAGGTTCCGCCCCACTCAAAGTGTTACCATTCTTATTTTATATTTTATTTTTACGACGGGATCGTAGCATTTGGTATCAGAGTGGGGCGGTTCTCGTAACCTTTCAAATGGAGAGTTTACACAAAGACTTGCAAGAGCTTCAAATGTTCGTCTTCAAATACATGGAGACACATCAACGCATTCTAAAAATGTTTAAAGCTCCTACCATTGTCGAGCCACTCGTTTCTATAATGCCGCTAGCCAAGATGGTGGCTAAACGACCTTCTTTTTATTTTTGTCAATTGAAATTTTATAGGATCATATTACCAAATTTTAAATTGAGTGTATGAAATTTGATGAAAATTATATACTATGTTAACATATATGTTGGTGCTAAAAACTAGAAGGGTATTTTTGACTGGGTCTTCGTTCCGGTTTGCCTCAAAAGAGGCGAGTTTTTCGAAAGAAAAAAGTTCCTCTAAAATTCCTTCACAAGAAGAACCGAAGACAAAGTTATGCTCAGCAGTTTCGTTGTGCAAGGAAAATACGCCCTCCATTGCAGCGGGGAAGTGCTCATCCAGGAGCGAAAGGAATTTGTTCTCAAATCTTTCAATTTTCACCAATCTTGCATTGGACTCAACATCTTCAATTTGTTTAGTTTCTTTTATCAAGGGAAAGTGGATGCTTTGTGTGGGATCCCGGTATTTTGAGAAAGTCAATTTCTGGAATAAACCTTGAGGGATGGGGTGGGGAATGTTACGATTATAGATTTTTAGATTTTCAAATTTATGTATTTTATATTTTTTAGGATATTATTGGTAGTGGGTAGTTTTTGTTAGGAGTCTTTTTAGGGGATAATGGTTTGGTACGTGTAGTGGATAAAGGAGTGGTAGGAGTTGGTTAGGTGTAACTATCTCTATTTAAGTTAGTTTGTTCAGATGAATAAAAGACTGTTGAAATATATTGAAATTGCAGAAAGTCTTTTCGGCTTTTCAATGGAGGTTTGGTTTACCTCAAATTAAACCAACTTGGAGGTTCGGCCCCACTCAAAGTGGTACCATTTTTATTTTATATTTTATTTTTACAACGGGATTGTAACAATGCTCCCCAATTTTCTGCTCTTTACATGTCCTAGCGTCTTGCTTTTCTCATATTTATTGCTTTTGGTAAAGTTTTTCTAGTGCCTGTGTTGTGACTAGTTACTAATATATATATTAGCATGTATTTTTGCTTTCTTGTGACTCGTTGCATTTCTGTCAGGATAAGAACACTCGATGCTGTTGTTATTACTCATTCTCATGCTGATGCAATTGGAGGTCTCTGACTGTGAACACTCTTTGACGTTATCATATATTCATATGTATGATTAAAAGGCCATATGATATTTCCAATTTTGTTTATCTGTCACACACTATCAGTTGTTAAAATAACTTCTTATTCAGGTCTGGATGATCTACGTGATTGGACGAACAATGTCCAGTCCCATATTCCTATTTACGTGGCCCAACGTGATTTTGAGGTTCAAAGTCTACTCCTTTTTGCAGGCATATTTAATTTCTTGGGGTATTATATATTATGCGTATTGCATAGAGATCTTATATAATATGATATTAATATCGCTCCCATTCTAAACCTGTGAATTTCTATTTAATGAAATGGATCCACTCTTGAAACAAAGGTACATCATAAAATTGTTGATGGTATGATATCTGGCTGCCTCCGTTTGTGCTTTTAGATCTGACTGTGAGATGATAGTTGAGATATAATAATTTTCAGGTGATGAAAAAAACTCACTATTATTTAGTGGATACAAGTGTTGTCACACCTGGTGCTGCAGTCTCGGAGTTGCAATTCAACATCATACAAGAGGGGCCATTCGATGTACTTGATCTTAAGGTCAGACATTCTCTCACTTTGTTTTCTTTAGTGTTGAAGTGGAATTCCAATTTTTTTCATATAGTATAATGTTGTATATTTTATTTTTTGTGCTTTCAGTTTACACCTTTACCGGTGTGGCATGGGCGTGGTTATCGGTCCTTGGGTTTTCGTTTTGGTAATATTTGTTACATTAGGTAATGGTTTCTTAAATGTTGTTTGTGCTCCATTTAAACTTTATTCAGATCTCAAATGCTAATCCCTTTCTCACATTTTCAGCGACGTTAGTGAAATACCTGAAGAAACTTACCCACTTCTCAAGGACTGTGAAATCCTCATTTTGGTGCCCTCCTCTCTCTCTCTCTCTCTATATATATATATATAAATACATACACATATGTTTGTGTGTGATGGCACTTATTTAGCATATCTACACGATGCCATCACCATTATTCATCAGGCATATATGTCAACTGTCTACAGGATGCCTTGAGGCCAGATCGATCTTCTTCGACACATTTTGGACTTCCAAAGGTGAAATTTGATAACATGTTGTGCAAAAGTTAAATCCATTCGTCTTTTTTTCTTTTTGATGTTCAATTGCTAATTCAATTGTCTTAGGCTTTGGAGGAAGTCAGAAAAATCCAACCCAAAAGAACACTTCTCACTGGTATGTCCATGTCTTCTACTCTTCTTCTATCATATTAAGCAAAACTTTACAATTTACAGTTACTAGTGTTATTGAAACTTAGAATATTATGGTTTGTTCAGTTAAGGCCAATTACTAGATCATACTCTTAGTCCCAACATCAGCAAAAAAATCATAAATAATATTTCCTGAAATTGAATTATTTAATTTTCATTTTGTGAAGGCATGATGCATCTGATGGATCACGAAAAAGTAAATGAATATCTCATGAAATTGAGGGAGAAGGAAGGTCTGGATGTTCAACTCAGCTATGATGGGCTTTCTTTGCCAATAACTCTATAGTCCCCCTTCATACCAAGTTTTTTCTGAACATAGACGAGAGAATCTCAATTTTTGTTTCATACCCTGTTGGATACGAGGCATTTGGATACAACACCACCTTCGAGATTCCTTCTCTGCATTTTAACATTTGAAAATTGAAACAGGCGGCTCTTCCTCAAATAACGCCATTATATGATGATATAGCGTTACATTTCACTCGTATTTCTTGAATTTGTAACTGTCAGATGTTGCTATTTTGACTATTTTTTGCAACACGTATTTCTTGAATTTGTTACTTTCAGATGTTGCTATTTTGACTATTTTTTGGCAAAATATTTTTGGGAAATATTGCCAGGTTGTTATTTGATCTGAAACTGAAGCTTAAACCATCTTATTTAGCTTTTACAGTGAAATGGACAAACTTCCGAATTATGGCTCAAATGTATGTGCCAAAACTTCCTACTCTCATCCTGAACAAAAGAAATCAATTTGGTTTTTTTAGCATAGCATAAGAGCCGCTTGGTTCTCCAAAATTGTGAATTAGGCTCAAATTTTTTTACATTCATTTTTCACCTTGAAGAGAGAACAACTTGAATACGACAATGAAGTTGTGTTTTTTTATGAGAATTCGAATCATCTCAAATGAAACTTGAGATTGTTTGCTTCTAAAACTAAGGGTTTATTTGATAACATGAAAATTGAAAAAGAAAAAAACTAGATTTGTAAGAAGATGAAAAATAAATTGAAGCATGTGATAAAATGTTTTTCATCTCATATTCATTTTTAAGAATAGATATTATCCGTTTTTCATAATTTATTATTGTAGAAAAAATTTCTCCATTACCCAAAGGAATTTTTTTAACATATAGGCTTGATCTTATTTTCCAACTTTGTTATTATTTTTCATGTTACCAAACGGATCCTAAGAATTTGCTCCAAGGAGATCTAATTGTGTAGATATTAACGCCTCTAGACAATATTAACTATGAATGGACTAGTTTTCACCAAACAGACCCAAATTATTTCAGCAAAGAGAGATTTGATGGCATGCGAATAACAGAAGAGCTTGAAAAATGAAAAGAGTTGGACCAAGGAAATTTAATTGGAAGGGGGAGTAATTTACAAGAAATTTTGTTTTTAAAGCATTAACAAGTAAATACATGCAAGTGAACCTGATTGGTGCACACGGAAAAGATAAATCGACGTCTCCAACCAGAGCTCTTTGGGGCAGCTACACTATGCACAAACTAATTTAAGTACATGCATCAAAAAAGTTCAAAAGAAACATCATTTAACTTAAAATATAATTCAATGGTTCCTTTGAGAATTCACAACAATGGCAAATTGTAACCCCAGAAGACTCGACCTGTTTCAAAACTCCAGGGCGAAATGAAAAAAGAAGGCCCAATAAATATCGATAAACAAGCCATAAAATACAAAATATAAGAGAGAAAACCCTCGCTCACCAAAGACCGCCAACAAATATAATTCTACGCACTGCTGACTAATGCAACTTATTACACACCTATTGTTGCTTGCATTCAGGAGGACGTTCGCCCTGCGGACTTTCCCCAGCTTTTGTTCTACTACCACTCTTCTGTATTTTGCACAAACCAACCCAACGATACATCCATTGAGAGGACATACAATTTTTGGGGATAACTAAACAAAATAATAATAATAATAATAAAGAAGCATGGCTGCATCATCTCACCTTTGATCCAGATGACTGCAAGAATATATATCAACCAAGAAGAGGGGAAAATATTAGCACATTAAATAGTTGAAAGTTCAGTGATTTGAGAGAGTGGGAGACAAGTTTGAGTCTACACCTTCTTGCTCTTGTCTTCCTCTTCTTCATCGTCATCATCATCTTCATCTTCTTCATCATCGTCTTCATCCTCATCACCATCGTCATCGTCTTCATCCTCATCTTCAATATCTTCTAACTCATCCCCTTCTACAGCCTCCCCCGTGAACCACGATACAGCATGAGGTATAATTTTGTCCCGGATGGTTGAACTGCGCAAAGTACAAGTAGCATCATGTCAATTTTTCTTCAATTTATACTTCATCTATTAGTTATTGAGGGAACACGGCAGTTTAATTTTACATCATTTCATCGTTGGCCTTTAATAATCAAATTCCATTTCTAGCCAATGACAACTTGATTAAAAAAATAACAGGAAAAAAAACCGAGTTCAAAACTGCATTTTTCACATAGGTCTCAATGAAGAGAAAGAGACGGAAAACAAAAGGAAGTGGTATACACTACAAACAGAAAAGCCTATGGTAGATCTAGTATCGACAAGAGCATCTCCGTGGCTGAATATGCTGCTGACTCACCCAATGTCATAGTCTTGCTCCATTTGATTCTGAAGTTCTTCAGCCTGTTGGTAAACAAATTAGTTAATAAACCCTTTCAGTATCCTATATCATAGTTTCAACATGTAGAATTCTACTTACAATATCTTCATCAATATCTTCCTCATCCTCGGGAACCTGTGGGGGACTGAAGAAATTGAAGAAACTCTCACAATTTTCTGTCTTCGTAATGGGTTTTGCATTCTTAGACCCCTTTCTAGGCTTCTTCTTTAAGATTTTATGCGTCAAGCATTTACCTGGAAGCCACTTGATATCCGTCCTACAAAGCAACCAATGTCACAACGACAGCAAAGAAATATAAGAAAAAATAATATTGTGAACATAGGACAAGGAAGCGCAACTTTACCCTATTGCCTTCTCTAAAATAGGTTCGTCGTCGTCAATCATGTGATATGTTTTTGTCAAGACAGAATTATTGAAAAACGGATTAGAATCAAAAAAGAATTCAAGCTTGAAACCCTTTGGATCATCAATCCTACACCACTTGATATCATTCAGATATTTGAGAGCCTCTTCATCACGCTCTGAGATCTAAACATATAGCACAAAATCATAATCAGTTGCCAGTGAAATACGATCAGGACTTATTCTAGATGAAAAATAACCTGCAGAATGAACTAGAATTTATAATATAATAATGAAAGAAAATTAGGAGGATGGCTTATCAAGAATCCCACCTCTTCTGCCAATATTTCATTTGTCTTCATTGCAGTAAGCCAAAACTCAGGCACACCTTTCTCTGCATCAGTCATTTCAAAACATCAAACTCATATTCATATATTAAGGAAGTAATATCATAAAAAAGAAGATTAGAATAAGAATATGACGATATGTGGGAGAAGCACAAGAAGAGCACATTGAGAATTTTCAAATAAAGTATTTCACCATCTTTGGTTTTATCCTCTTCCTTGCCCATTGTAGATTCACTATTAACTCCTTCAATTTCGACAACACCGTTCACTATTTCATATCTCTGCAGTTATCCAACAAAATGATTTGAGTTAATAATAAAGGATAACAGTATATACACTGGAAATTAATACCACATTCCGCAATAGTCCACTTCGAATATTCCACTCCTAATAATAGGGGAATCATAATGCGGCCTTGACTCAATATGCAAGTTACATCAATTCGAGCCAGGCATAAGCTCCCGTACCATTCTGTACAGTGGTTCATAAAGTTTTTGGTACTTGGCTTCAAGGGCTGCTCTCTCCTCAAAAAACTTTGCCTCTAGCTCATCATGTTGACTCTGCAATTTGAGAATGTCAGCCATGCAATATTGCCATAGGAGAATACACACATGAAGAAAAGCAGGCCTTTCGTTTGGGCATTCAAGATTATAAAAAATGAAATCTTACTGAGGTAAAGTTCTGCACTAAAGTCCAGATTGTCACTCATTACAAGAGGATGCTCGTAAATATGAACACAATCTATATGCAACCAGCCTTTCTCAAGGAAAAGGTATTGACAGAACAATGAACAATTACATAACTAAGTCTAGAGGACAACAAAATTCCCATGTTAAAAATATTTGAATTGTGGAAGTTTTTGCAATGCTAGCGCCTTGCTCACTAATTGTCAACCTATACTGATTGTTTTATCAACGATACCAAAGTTTGAGCCATGTCGACTTATGATTCAACCTCTTGACATGGTTACCAATTTAGGATTCTAGGATTACGAATGAACAAAAAAATTGAACCAAACTAGCACTTAACGTAATCAATTGTCAAGCATAATACTTATTTAACTATACACCGGTACATTCATATTAGAAACATGACTGTCCCAAAAAAAGTAGGAATTTAGGCATGAGTAAGATTGGATTAGAACGGAAAAACCTGAATCTCTCTGAGAACCTCTACGCGCTTTCGAACAGTGGGAGAAAGTGCCTCGAGGACATCGGATGAGTGTTGGCCCGCCAGATTCTGGAGCTTATTCTGCAGAAGTCGCAAACAAACAAAAACAAGTAGAGGAGGGGAACTTACTAAACCCCAAACCAAAACTTGTATAATTTACAAAAGTGGAAAAATAACTAACTTTGAGGGCGTTGACAAGGCCAGCGCGATCTTCCGCACTAAGAGCTGCCATTGATAAACAGAATAGAAAAGTTAGAACCTCACGTATGCATATAAAAATCAAGTAGATATGGATGAAGAAGACGAGTGACGGGTAAATTAGGGTTTGAATCTAGAAGTTACCGGCGGCGGCGGCAGGGAGGGTGGCGCCGAGATCGGAGACGTCGAAGTTATCCTTGTTGGTGTTGCTCATTATGAGACTGACAGATAACTGGATGAAACCCCCCGCGCAGAGAGAGAGAGATTGAAGGTTACGAAAATAAAAACGGAGGGAAAATGCAGAAGAAAACGGGGAGAATAAGGAAGGTTTTGTGCGAAAAGGCTCTACTGAGGCGGTGCTCTCTCACCCTCGTCTCCGGACCTAAGGCCTCGTTTGGTTCACGGATTTTAGTACTCGGAAAAGGAAAGTCGTTCCTTTCCTTTGTTTGGTAAGCACAAATTCCGGAAACACTTTCCTAAGAGAGGGGAAAGTAGGGGTAAAATCATTCCTCCCAAAATACATGGGATTGATTTTCCCATGTGATTTCCAAGCATTTATTACACAAATTTTAGACAATAATACTCTTACCTAAATACTTTCCATGGTTTACCAAACACAAGAAAGGAAATTTGACAGGAAATTTAGTTTCCTACATCCACGGGAAAGATAAGGGAATTGATTTCCCTTCCGTGAACCAAACGAGGCCTAAATATACGGAGTGTTATTTTTCCTTTTGTTAGAGCATCTCCGATAGTAGTGTAAAAATTGATTGGTAAATCACATGTGTCAATTCACTTTTATAAAAAATTTGAATGTTAAAAAAAAAGTGCTTCAATGATACTTTTGTAAAGTTTTGTGTAAATTTTAAAATAACAAATAAGATTTTAACACATGTTAAATATTAATTTAAGCAATTTTCTTATTAATTTTTTCTTAATTTTTTTACAAATAATCTAGTAATCACAATGGATCTTGATTTATAGGTATTGATGAGTAGATTTTAAATATGTAATTTTTATTAAAATATATATATTTTACATTTAAAGTTATTACTTTTTTAATTTTTATAAAAATATATATATTTTACATTTAAAGTTATTACTTTTTTAATTTTTATAAAAAAATTGAAGAAAGAGAAAGCTGATGTGGCATTGTAAAACAGGAGTGTATTTTACATAACTATTTTACACAAATTTTAATTTTAAAAGACTGCTTGAGACAAAAAAATTTACAAGTTGTGTAAATTTTACACAAAATAAAGATTTAAAAGACTGTTGGAGATGCTCTTACTTTTTGGGAAAGTATGTATATCAATTTTTTAATTAACCTATTTCAACGTCTAAAAATATGTGTATATATTAATTAATTTTTTTAGTTAACTCATATTTTAATTAAGTTTTTTTTATAAAATTTAATAAACATATTTACTTATTTATTCATTATAAAAATTATCTCAATTAAATTTTATAAAAAAATTATTATTTTACCCTATCAAAATTGACCGTCCTTAAATTAATCCTTCAAAGAAAAAAAATTAAACTTTTGTATCAATATGAATCTTGCCATGAGATATTAAAAATAAAGTCAAAAGGAAATTTAGAATGAAGTTAACAAAATAAGTTATTAAAAATCTATCAATACATTTGTTTGTATCAAATGATTTATGAATGAAATAAAAATCAATAAAAGTAAAAAATTATAAGTATCTTAATTATTTTGGAGAGGAATAGTGATTTGGATGGTGGGAGTAGTGGCAATGGTGGAAAGAGATGATGATGATGAAAAATGTTTTTAATTAAAAAAGTTAATAATTTGGATCTAAGTGATTTGGAATTATTAATTTGAATTTAATATTTTAATTATTAATTAAAATTAAAAAATAGTGTGTCAATAAAATGGTTAGCATTTTTTAAAATAAATATTAGAGAATAAAATGATATACGTGAATAATAGCCCCAAATAAATTGTGACGATAATAAGCATTTCATAACTTTTTATTTGGGAAGAAAACTACGTTTTTTGTCTGTATGTTATGTTACACTCTTTTGAGTTAAAAAAGTTATCAACATTTTGTTTCCCAACTTACTTAATTTATGTATATCAATATTTTGTTTCCGAACTTACTTAATTTAGGTCACGTAGTCAAAAGAAGATCTATTTTAATAATAACTATCATTTGCATTTTACAAAAATTTGATAATATTTTATTTTTTATTTGCCTAATGACACGTAAGTAAGTGTATGCTACTCGCCTAATAATAAGAGAATAGTATATGCCTATATACTCACCCGATGACAAGCGAGTAAGGCATTTTTAAGTTTTTACTCTCTTAAAATTAGACGAATAATGTACACTTACTCACTTGTTATTGCATAAATGCACAAAAAAAAATTGTGCTCAAATATTTTATGGTGCACAGATTGTAGCCACCATTTTAATTGCTATCTAAATAAAATGCTCATTAAAACTTAAGTAAGCCCTAGTTATTTAATTTTAAATTTTATTTCTTTAAAATATTTTACGCTAATAACACATGCACTGGTTTACACAAAAAGATAAGGTAATTATATTTCTATCCCAATAATTCTTGGTTTCACTCCTGACTCTCATTCGATCATTGAGTATCGAATGAGGGCATGTCATTTGGTTAACAAAGAGTAATCCCATTACTCAATAGTTATGGGTTGAATAAGGTGTTCTCAAATTTATACTTAGACTCTTAGGCTTCGTTTGATTCAGGTATTAGGGTCAGTTGGATTAATAATACTAGTATTAACAGTACTTGACTATTAATCCTGGTATTAATACTAATACCCTTTTTAATTCATATAGTGTTAATACTGAAATATCCCGTGTTGATATTAATACCATGTTTGGTTATGTAACTCGTATATGGGATTATATTTTGAAATAACAAAAAAAAATGATTAATAATAATAATAATAATAATAATAATAATAATAATAATAATAATAATAATAATAATAACAATAATAATATAGCAATAGCAGTAGTAATGCCATTTTTTAAAATATATGGTTCATTTTTTTTAATCCCCGATAAACAATACCCCCGGCCTTGTTTGGTTCGGGTATTAAAAAGTGGGATGTTATTATTAATACCACTTTTTTTATAATACCTTATTTGATTCGCGCAAATGTGCTAGGATTACTAATACCGGTATTAACTTAATACCACTCTTTGTGGTATAATTTAATATCAGGGGAGAGGTAGTATTGTTTATCTAGAATTAAGAAAAATGAACCATATATTTTAAAAAATGCCATTACTACTATAATATTTTCAAAAATGCAACTACTACTACTACTACTACTACTACTACTATATTATTATTTTAATTTATTAAAAAAAAATCTTTTTTTTAAAGAATTATTTTTTTTACAATTTTTTTTTTATTTTGTTAGTCCAAATATAATCCCGTATACGAGTTATAGAACCAAACATAGTATTAAAATCAGCATGAGATATCCCAGTATTAATACTGCATGAATCAAATATGGTATTGATATTAAACTAATACCATGATTAATAGTCCAGTACTACTAATACTGGTATTATTAATCCCACTGATCCTAATACCTGAATCAAACGAGCCTCCGGGTATTAAATTATACCACAAATAGTGGTATTAAGTTAGTTCCGGTATTAGTAATCCTAGCATATTTATGCGAACCAAACAAAATATTATAAAAAAAGTGGTATTAATAATTCCATCCCACTTTTTAATACTTAAATCAAACGAGGCCTTAAAGACCAAAAAACAAGCACTTATTCAATGTCCACTCCAAAATACTTGGTTTTACTCATGACTTTTATTCGCTTATTAAGAAGTAAATAAAAACATGTTATTCGATTTTTGAAAACTGAATATAAACTTATTATTTAATACTTATGGGTCGAGTAAGTATTGTTAGACTTATAATCTTATAGTTGATCATTAGGAATCGAATAACAAGTTCTTACAAAGTCTTTAAGGACCGGATGGAAAAGTATAAGTAAAATTAAAGTGTTGTTTGATAACATCATTTAAATTTGTTTGTTAAAAAAATAAATATTAAGTGCCAACTTAATTTTTTTTACTTTAAACTGAATTTTTTTATTTAAAGTTTTAAGTGAAGACCACTTAAAACTAAAATTTTAATTTTTAAAAGTGCAACATACCTATTTTACATTCTTACATTTTAAAATAATGTAATTCAAATAAACTAATGAAAAAAAATTAGCATACTAAAAAAAAAAAATTCAATTTTCAAATATATTATATTTAAAAAAAACATTTTTTAGAATTAAATAAACAATTTATTTAATTTCAATTTTAAGTTACTCCATATTGGGGTTGGAAATAAAACACCCAAAATATAATATATAAAAAAAGTTGCAGCTAGAGAATTGCCCCAAAATCGTTCGAATTTGCAATCGGCTAGGCGGCGTCTATCTTCTCTCCCCTACACCAGCTAGGGTTTCTGCTACAAATCAAATCTCTCCCTCCTGTTTTGTATCGTTTAAAACCCTAGCTAGACTATACTCTTATAGGCCTATATCATACAGGTGTTTGTTTGGATTTCGTTATTTCTAGGGTTTTAGGAACATCTCTCTCAAAATAAGAAAAAAAGGCGAAGCATTAGCTTTAGAGGTAGATGAAATAATTCTTGTTCGTTTGCAGGTTGTTCATAGGTAGAAGAGAGAGGGAAAAAGGGATATATAGACAAAAATGGATGATGATGCTGCAGGAGGACAAATAAACGCCGTTAATGGCGAAGACGAACAACAACAACAGCAGTTTGAAGATCAAATTCAACTGCAGATTTCTTCTGAAGAACAATATGATAACCTAGATGATAGTGCAGGCAATGAGATGATACAACAGCCTCATCATCCCGCCGTCGATGATAATTCCCGTGATTCTTCCGCAGGGTTAGTTTGTTGTAGCTTGTGTACGGGACTAGGGTTCCTTCCATTAGAAATTATATGTTTAGTTTATTAATTACATGTATATAGTAGTTTAGTTATTAGGGAGAAAGGTAGTCGTTGTTTCGATATACAATACCCCTCCGATAAAAAAAAAATACTAAGATTCTGACTGACTCTCCAGTAACTCTTGATTTTTCTTGTGTCATAGAAAACTTTTTGTTGGAGGCATTGCTTGGGAGACCTCTGAAGGTAATAATTTACTTGTTGATTTTTAGTTGTATAACCCTTTGAATAGACATGAAATTATGACCATCTAGTTACATTGCATTCCAGAATGATTCTTGTTGGCATCACTTGTTATAATTTTATTTAATGCTTGTTAATTAATTAATATTTTCTATATATTGTTTTCTCCATTCTTTCCCTTCTGCCGGATTCTTACTCCATTCGTGAGGGTGTTCACTTTCTTGAAACAAATTTTTACGAGAGAATGTTTGCAACTTCGCAACCTGACTGTCAAGATAATACTTTGTGTATTGTTGGTTATAAGCTTGGAACACAATCCTGTACATATTCCCTGGGTTTTGGTTATTCATTTATGTCTTGTTTGTCATTTGATTCCAGTCAATGTGTGTCGGGGTATACTGCCGAAGTATTTGAGCAGTTTGCTTTATTGAGAAAACATAGATCGTTAAACTGAGAGGGATTCATGGATATATTTAAAGTCTATCTACTATATAGGTTGTTAAACTGAGAGTGACTTGTGGCATGAGTTTCCGATTTACATTGAATTACACACACCATTAGTTTCTGTATAATTCAACTCAGAGACCTTCAAAGGTGCCTTATGACAATTATCAAAATGCTATGTGCACAAAGATTCAAGTCAGCGTGTCCTACTAACACTAATAGGTGCTGGATGGGAGATTGGCGTTTTGATTCCAAATCTCATGTTGTTGAGTTTGGCATGTAAAGCGAAATAAATGTGATGGTTGAATCGATACTTAATATTCATAGAGTGCCCGTAACATATTCATGATTTTGGTACATTTGGAGAAAATTTTGACCTACACCGTTACCATATGAGAAATGAAGGTTTTTCAACTTCTTTTTAAGTTTCACGTGATGTCTTCTGACTGGTTGGCAAGAATACCCACCAATCAATATATGTATCCTAATTGCTGAACATACTTTTTATAAAGTATATTATATACCTTAATTTAATGATCACTGTGCTATTCATTTGTCTCCTTGTCTTGCTATCTTGGTTCAGCAAATGCTATTGTCCTTATCGTAGATTTATTGATTTTGTTTCGATTTTTTTTGAGAGCCGTTTAGCGATTAGTTTTGTCCTTATTGTATATTTGATTTTGTTTACAGAATCATTCAGCAATTACTTTAGCAATTATGGAGAAATCACTGATTCTGTAATAATGATGGATAAACTTTCTGGAAGACCACGAGGATTTGGCTTCGTGACATTTGCTGACGCAGCAGTTGCCGATAAAGTCTTGGAGGAAGAACATGTCATAGATGGTAGATCGGTAAGTCTCCATTTTGATGAATTGTTTTGTATTACAATCAGAAGATTGGTTCATCCTATTCTTGTCCTCATCACACAATGAAACTTGGTACCTTGATGCTGTTTGTGTTTATTCTGATATACTCTCACATCAGGTCGAAGTGAAGAGGACAGTCCCTAGGGAGGACATGCACACGCAGGTTAAAGGAGTTGTAAGAACGAAGAAAATTTTTGTTGGTGGTATACCACTTTCTCTAACTGAAGGTAATAAAACCAACCCTTCATGATTTTCTTTTTCAATGCAATCCAGTATCTGATTAGTCCTGTGGGTGTTCGATGCAGATGAGTTGAAGGAGTATTTTTCATCTTATGGCAATGTTATGGAGCACCAGATTATGCTTGATCATAAAACCGGCAGATCTAGGGGCTTTGGGTTTGTCACCTTCGACAATGAAGATGCTGTTGAAAAGATATTTTCTCATGGTCAGATACATGAACTCGGAGGCAAACAAGTAAGTCCATGGTCCTTTATGTTTTAGAATTTATGAGAACATGAAATAAGCTAAGCAATTTGTTATAAAATCTCAGGTGGAAATAAAGAGGGCTGAGCCGAAAAGAGCTGGCAGTGATCATGGAAGTGATAGCCGGATGAGGCGTGGTGGTGGTAGTTCAAGGTCGTATGGTGGTGGCTTCGGTAGAGGAGGAGCAGGTTATGGCGGTGGATATAGTGGAAAGATGGGTAGAGGATATGGTGGGCATGGCAACTATGGCGGTTACGATGACTACAGTGGTTATGGTGGAAATTACGGTGGAAGCGCTGCAGGGTTTTATGCTGGCTATGGAGGATATGGTTATGGATTTGGGTTTGGTGGACCCATGTATGGTGGTGGTGGTGGTGGTGGTGCAGGTTATGGGGGTAGCAGTTATGGTACTCCAAGTAGTTATGGTGCAGCTGTGGGGTATGGCGGAGGTAAAGCATATGGTGGTGGTGGTGGTGGTGCTGGGTATGCTGGTAGAGGATATGGTGGCGGTAGTGGAGGATATGATGGCGGTAAAGGATACGGTAGTGGTAGTGGCGGTGGATATGATGGCGGAAAAGGATACGGGAGTGGTGGAGGTGGAAGGTACCATCCCTACCGCAAGTGAATTTTCTATACCGGCAGTACTGTTGGAGCATATGTCTCTACACGGTTAACATTCAGGACCCAAAGCTTGTTTTGTTGGAAGTTTAGAGCGGAATGCTTTTGAAAAGCAGATATTTATTTTTCTTTATTGCGAACTTTCTCTGGCTTACTTTAATTGGGCGATGAAAGGGTGCTCTAGTTCTGATAGACTGAAATTGTAACGTATCTTATAGTACTTCACAGGTTGAGTAAACTGTTTTTGTAGTGATAAAAATGGAAAAAAACATTTGATTAGATAAGCTGCTGATTCCAATATCTACATCTCTGCATCACGTCATTTTTTGTTTTCATCTTTGATAGAATTAGAAGACCGACTTGTAATTGTATCCCACATTTTACCTTTTCTAACGCAAGTGGTAATAAATGGATTGATTAGCCCGTATTTTCTTCTGGTTCAAAGCATCAGACTCGTGTATATGTAACTGGAAAGGAAGAGGACATTAATTGGCATTGTAAGAAATATTATTAAGGATCTAAAACTGTTCATGAAAGGAAAAAAGGGTTGGCATGGTTGACACATAAAACATTAGCTGGATCTTCATATCCTAAATAGAAAACATGTATTACACATGTAATAAGCTGGTGTATTTACACATGTAATAAGCTGGGAGGGAGAGGCGCTACTTTTTTTCATGAATGAATGAACCTGGAGTCTACTTTTTTTTTCGTGCAAGAAAATAATCTCATTATGTTTGATGTTGCAATTTCACTTTTTTCGTGTAAGCAAATAATCTCATTATGTTTGATGTTGCAATTTCACTTTGAGTGCTTCAATTACTGCTGAGAAGTCGTGGTCGCCAAGGCCACTAGACTTTGCCACCTTGTATAGTTCATTTGCAGCCGCTGCAATTGGAGTGGGTTGTGAAACTGATTCAGCTAATCCCAAAGCAAGTCTCAAATCCTGCCACGATTAAAATGCAATCTGTTAAAGACCAGCCTGGATCGAGATAAAATGGGCATGTAGAATTATCACAAACCTTTTGCTGATGCTTTAAAGGGAACGCAGTGGGATAATTTGATTGGACCATTGAAGGGCCTTTCATTGAGAACATTGGCGCACTAATAGCACCCTGCGACACTACCTGCACAGTAACCAAATCTCAAATTCACTTCTAACCCACAAGAATGCCTATTAACAAGATCCGGCACCTCCAGAGTTATTTCAATCTGTCTAGAAATAGATTAGTAAATTTAGATCGTTAGTCTAAAATTTGATAGCTCAGATTTTGAAAAAGAGTGTTGGCTGCTAAAACTCGTTTAGATAGAAATATGATTCATCTAATTTTAAACTAAAGGGCCGGCTTAACAGCCCAATTAACCAGACAAGCAAAAGTTTCTACTTTCAGGTAAAAAGCAAGCAAGCATGTGTTTAGCGAAGCAATGGATCCACTGATTATGTTATCTTTGGGCGTGACATTCTAATCTTTCAACATTAATATTTTGTTTTAAAAGAAATAAAATTATTCATTCCACAGGAAAAAAGTCATGCTAGTAACTAAATCACATAAACAAATATTATGAAATGTTACATAAAGCTTATCTTCATAAAAGAAATTTCTCGGATTAGGGAATACCTCCACCAGTACACTTGGGTCCAATCCTACTTTCTCACCCAGAAGCAGTCCTTCGGAAAAAGATGCCATCATACTGCAAATAGTTGGGGAAAATACTGCTTGTGACGTCAATATTACTTCGTAAAATAACAAAAGAATGAGAGAGAGAGAGAAGAAATCTGCTGAACCTTCCCATGATCATGTTGACAACAAGTTTCATAGCAGCTCCATTCCCAACATCCCCAAGGAAGAACCTCGACTGGAGTATTAACAAAGATTACACACGCATATATATAAAAGGAGCTTCTTTGTTTTTTTTTTTGGACAAGAGAATGAGCAGGTTGATCACCCACAGGAAAAGGGAAATACCTTCCCCATGATGTCTAAGTGCGGAGAAACTGTGTCATATAGAGATCTGTCACCTGAAATATTGCAGCTATGGCTTTAGATTATATAAGCCTCCTTTACCCTGTCATTAAACATAGCTTTTGGAAGAAAAGAAGGGCAACAAGTGAACATTGTATTAAAAAGGAAAATTGGAAAAATTTGCAAAATATTGATTGGATGAAAATTATCAATTATGCGTTATAGGGTACAATAAAAACAGGATCAGTTGCTTACCTGCAGTGAGAAATATAAGCTGTCCGTCTTCTGCTGGTTTCTTGGAGCCTGATACTGGAGCCTGTTGGAAAATCAATGGATCTGTAAGGAAAACCGTTTATAGATGACGACTATGTGTCTATGCCATTGTAATGCAAATATTATACACAAAATTTTTAAATATTCCAACGGTTCAGTCTGTGAAGTAATTTTTTTTGGTATTAACCGAATGAAATCAAGGAACTGAAACAAATAATTATTTTGTAATTTGGATGCTGAAATAGAGATAACTAAATAATAGGACTTGAGTAGCCCACCTCCAAAAATAGTGCCCCAGTAGCTTTGATACGTGCACTAATCAAATTAGAAGTGTCACCATCAACCGTAGAGACATCTACATACCTGCAATCAGCCATATTATAAGTTATAAAGAATGCTAGAAATCCTGTGATTAGTTTTACCCCGGTATTAACCATTCAGAATGCTGGTGGTGGAATCATTGCTTATTATCATCTACAAGGAAATACAAGGAAGTAATACCCTTTTCCTTGACTCATTCCATTTGCAGCTCCATGGTTTCCACAAGCAACATCAACCTGATAAAAATCATACTAACTAGCATCACAAATATAACCAGGCTTGTAAACAAACAAAAATAAATACGCACTGCACTTTCAGGGTCAGCAAGCATAGCAAATGTAACATCACAAGATGCAGCTACTTCCTCAGGAGTGGACTCATATCTGCATATAAAGATCAGCTATTAATTTATACTTAACGGTTCAGTTTTATCTTAAACACAAACAAGACAACCACTGTCTTTCATATGTAGTTTTTCCCACAATATTATCGTAACTTAATGTAAAAGAATGGAGCTAGGGTGAAAAACTGGAACTCAGGTCCACGCGATGATCACTCAGATCAGATACAGATGCTTCAGCAATTAATTGAACTCCGTCATGCTGCAATTAAGTGTGAAATTGAGCTTAAAAATCAAATTCTCACTTTGCACCGAGCGAGATGAGAGGTTCGCATTTGCTCTTGGTCCTATTCCAAACAGTTACATCATACCTACAACATGCCAATCCATAAATTAAAATCCTAAAATACCGTTCTGATTTGCTTATAGGAAAACTCATCGCCAGTCGTAGGTAAGCAAGATACTGTGACTCTCTATGTCCCAAATTAAGAGTTGCGTTTCCTCTTCGAGACATACTTAATTGACTAAATCTGATGATGGAAAATTTGTTTTATGATTGATAGCAGTTTTGGGTGTTAATTTGAGAAGGGAATTTAAGCACATCAATGGTAAATATGGTAATGGTTCAAAGACATAATTGCAATACAATTTTTTTTATCAGAATAGAAACTACGAATTGGGGTTGAGGCTAATGAAAAGGAACCTTGAATTTCATTTCTGCTTGCTTAGTTTTAGGTGAAATGAATTAAAGAAATAGGATGGTACGTACATACCCTGCTTTAAGGAGATTATGTGCCATGGGAGAACCCATAATACCAAGACCCAAAAACCCAATGCGTGCTGATATTTAACATTAAAGATAATTGGTGAGCCAATAAGTTTAAAAATAAAATAAAAGAATCCAACAAGTGAAAAAAAATAAAATGTAAAAGGCGATAAGAAAGTAGGTACCTTGGATGATGGAGGGGGGTGTTGAAGAAGAAGTAGAAAATTTGGATAGAGAAGAGATGGGTCGGCTGGAGCGTGTAAAGTTAGTAGGTATGGGAGGGAAAAAGCTCGAGCTCATAGACATGGTGGCAGTGGTTGAATTCATGAGAATACAAGTGGATAGGTGGTGACTGCAGTTGCCTTTCGCCATTTTCTTTCTTTCTTCACCTCAAGGCTGCTGGCAGCCATCTTAATTGGTACACTCCCAAATAAAATGGATAACATTTTCAACCAAAAAAATTCTGAATATTTATTTCATAAATTTTAAGTTATTTTTTTCCCCAACTTTTGGGCATAAAAAGGCAAGGATTAAATTTTATTACCTATTTTTTTGCTTTAATCTTTGTTTATTAAAAAAAACACATTACTTTTTTTAATAATTAAATTATGTATTTACTACAATCATTTATGCTTTTATTATTTTTTATGGTCGCTAGATCTCATCAACTTATTATTGTCACTTAATATCAGAATTTTAGTGAGTTCTCCATACTCTAATAATAGTTACCAAAGTTTCAAGAGTTTAATAAAACTTTAATAAGATTGTCTAAAATACTGTCAATTGGTATATTTCGAGTATAATTTACTAATAAATAAAGAGGAAAGTTATCTCTTTTTTTTTTTGTCTAAATACTTTCTAGTGCCATAGAGTGTTCGAGCAAACTTTGGCGCACCTCAACTAATCCCAGTGCGCTACCACTGGGCCACTTGCTGGTGGTTAAAGAGGAAAGTTATCGAAATTATAAATTGAGAGTTCGGGTAACTAGAGTAATTTGAATGCTAGATGATGTCCCTTTAAAAAAGAATTGATATTTTTTTTCCTTTTTACAAATTTGTTTTAATAGTGATAATTATTTTAAAATTTGGTGAAGAATGCACTCATTGTAGCAATTAATAAATTTATTTTAAAAAAAATTAAATTTTTCTTGAGATATTAAAATATACTAAGTTTAATTGTAATTAATCATAAGTGATAAAAATTATATTTGATTTAATTTTTTTGAGATATTAAAAAAATACTAATTTTTCATAAGTGATAAAAAATATTTATACATTAATTTTTTTTTCTCATTGTTTGGACAAGCTAGGTACGTACGAATCATGTCGATCCGATCCATTTGCAATTTGATTTGATCCAAGATACACATTTATGCTTAAATTTATTATTATTTATATTTACCACATTATTATTAATATACTCATAAAAAATAAATATAATTCAAAAAGTATTAAATACTTTTATTTTGACAATAATAGAATAAATTAGACTGTTATTTAGTTTAACATTTATGTTAATTTCATTATTTTTTTATGTATTTTCAAATTAATTATTATATAATTAAAATTTTAAATAGATTGTATATGAATCCAATTTGAACAAATTTAAATATAAATTGATATTTAAATAATTTATTACATGATTTTCGATTTAATTTTTTTTTTTTAAATATAAATTTAAATTCACTCTCATCCGATCAAAATCTGATTATTAAAACGAAATAAACAGTTGATTTCACTCGTTGACTAAGCGCGCGCACGGAATCAACTAACCTACTGTTCCTTATTTTACCCTTTCACATTCGAATCGAATCGAATCGAACCCACCCAGTAAATATTTCTCTCAACACCAAAATAAAATTTGCCACATTTCATTTTAGGCAAACGTCTCTCTCTAAGCAAACGCCGTTGGAACCGGTCTACACATCTCTTAACGCAATCAATCCTGCTCTTGGTGTTTACAATATGTATATTTTGTTTATCCGTCGTCTCTTTATATCTTCTTACTAGGGTTTTGATTCTTGAAACTGAAAGATATCATTCAGTTTGTACGAAGGAATGATGAATAGTGGTGGGAAGAAGAATTTATTTCCTCCAGGTTTTGTAAATAACTTACAGGATGTTCTAAACAAAAAGGGCGGTGGTGGAGAGGTAAAGTCTAATAATAAGAAGAATGAGGAGGAGGAGGAGGAGGAGCCATCATCTTCTTCTTCGGATAATGTATACGATTCGAAGCCAATTATATTGGTAACAAATGGGGATGGAAGTGGTTCACCTGGTCTTACTTATCTCGTTCAAGCTCTCGTTAGTCAAGCCCTCTATAATGTCCACGTCTGCGCTCCCCAATCGTCCGTAAATTATTATTATTATTATTTTTCTTTTCCCCTTTACATGTCTACCAGTTTTGATGTTTATTTAAATCCTATATTGCTTATGTTTATTATATAATATAACATAATAAATCTGTTTCTCCTTATTCTGGTCATTTGGCGATATGGAATTCCTGGATTTCTTGCATTGGTAGTGAATCTGTATTTTCATTAAGAAAAATATTGATAATAAATAAAAGGAGAGTTGGTTAATTTTGCTTTTTGTGTTTCTCTCTCTTAATTATGTCACTTAGTTTTATTTTTCACCCACAATTTCGAACCTACCTCTGCATTGTATTGATTTGTTTGTCAATTGATTTAGGGACAAATCCATGTCGGGTCATTCACTCACGCACCAAGAAACGGTTGCAGTGACTAAAGTTGAAATTGATGGTGCAATTGCTTTTGAAGTTTCTGGTATGTTCACCATCTTTATAACTTTTCTCTTTTCTTTCATAATTGGTTTGAATTGTCATTTGGGATTGTTTTAGCAGTTGTGTATGCTGTGAATTTGAGGCATATTTATTTCCAAGTTCCAACCATATATTATTAGTATTGTTTTCTGCTGATAAGTCTCGTCGTATTTGATGCAAGCTTTTATATGAATGCACGGCTTTAATAGTACTAGGCTCTGGTGTTGACTCATGCTTTAGGGACTCCTGTGGATTGTGTCTCGCTAGCATTATCCGGAGCATTGTTTTCTTGGTCGAAGCCGGTGCTGGTATGTTTTTTACGTCTTAAATCAGTAAGATTACGCATGGCTATTGTTCATTCTTTATTGATTCATGCGTTTTTATATGATATTCAGGTAATTAGTGGAGTAAATAAAGGTTCAAGTTGTGGCCACAACATGTAAGTTGTTTGCAAGTGCATCTATAACATCCCTTTTAACTGGATCTCCATGCACCGTGTTGGTTTTTATTTTAGCATTGGGCTTTTTCTTCAAAGCAAGTAATATTCTTTGGGATACTTGTATTTTATCTAAAACAATTGAAGTATTGACATTTGTTGGCTTTTATTCTGAACTCATATCTGAAGATATAAGCATAGCGATACTTATTATCTTGTGATTCTGCAGGTTTTATTCAGGTGTTGTGGCTGGAGCTAAGGAGGCGTTGATTAACGGTGTGCCGTCTATATCTGTATCACTGAACTGGTGGGTTGATACTCCTTCTAGGACCTGTCTGTCGTTTTATTCCCACTGTTGGTATGTGTAATACATTTGCATAACAACAAACTCAGGAAGAAGGATGAAAGTAAAGAAAGTGATTTCAAAGATGCTGTCTCTGTCTGCCTGCCCTTAATAAATGCTGCTATGAGAGATATTGAGAAGGGAATTTTCCTCAAAAGTTGCTTGCTGAATATAGAAATTCCCACGGCTCCTTCAGCAAACAAGGTATGCCTCTTTAAAACATTTTGGAATTGCTTAAAATGCTTGCAAACCATTAATACATAGTCCATATGCATTCTATATGATATAATATATTACTATATACTAGGTAAATTTTCTTATCGGATCACTTTGTAGTGTATTTCTTTCTTCTTTGAGAAATTCCAGTCAAGGAAAAAATTATATTCTTTTACATCATTGTCATAAAAAGTGAAGCACGCTGATCCACTGATTCTTCATCCCTTTCACACATCGAACATCATTGACTATCTTACCCCTCTTCATGTGGAAAGGGTCACTTTTAGAGGACCCTGGTCTTCCAAATAATAGATTTCCAGAGAAAACTGAAGTTGCTATGTGGTTTTTCTATCAAGGCAGGACTAAAACCTATGAAGCATAGACCCGATATGCGACACACAATTTTTCCAAAATGTAGGACACGACACGTGGGAGGACACGTTCTTAATTAATTAATTAATTATATATGCAATAAACATTATAAATATTTAAGAATTCAATAAAATGAAACTAGATTGCATTAATAACCCAAATATTCAAAACATGATCACTAAATTGTTCCATACTTAAAGCATTAAAAAGCATACATAGACTAAATTGTTCCTTAGAATGATAGAAAACAAAAGGGGAATATAAAAAGTGGCTTAGTTGTCTCATCCTCAATTGATGTTGCAATGAAGAAACACTAGGAGTAGTTGCCATCTAAATCAATTATCAAGTATTAGAGATTATAATTAAATCCAAGTGACGGAGAGTGTCGGAGTGTCTGACAAGTGTTAGGCCCGACACGTAACCTCCAAGAGAGTGTCCGCGCTTCATAGGATTTAACAAAAAACAATCTATTGTGGTTGCCTCTCCAACACTTTGAATTTGAATTGGGCCCTTGAATTCCAAGTCCATTGTTTGGATAGGCAAAATGACTTTGGAATTGTAGGGACTCCATTAATTATTGACAAATAACCCCAAACAGCCTTTAAAAAAACCTTTTTGTTTACTGTCATGTAGATTTTACTACCCGTCCATGCTGGCACTTCCTATGCAGGTATTGATTATATTGCTAGGAATGCAGGATAGCTAGATTTCAATAATTGATTCTCTTCAGTTATTGGTATCTGTCTAAGAAAATTATATAGAAATAATTAACAGAAAATTTTAGATTGTAATAACTTTCTTTACAGCATCGTTTTTTTCTCTTGATCCTGGCGCTTTGTGGCATAAGTCCTCTTGCCCCTTGTTTCATGCAGCCCCTTTTCTTGTGGTGCTCCTCCACTTAATTGTTGCAAGTGAAGTTCTTGGCGTCAAATATAAATGTCCCTTCTGTCTCATGTTTTCGAAAAATACCTACTTAATTAATTGTTTCGGTTGTATTATCTTTTTTGTTTCAACAGGGATTCAAAGTTACAAGGCAAAGTTTATGGAGGCCCACACCTAATTGGCAAGCAATTACATCGAATAGGCATCCAGCTGCGGGGCGTTTCATGTCGAATCAGCAAGCCCTTGGTATGCAGCTTGCGCAGCTCAGTCGAGATGCCTCTGCTGCTGTGAGTAGAATTGTATTTTCATGATATTGTTTATTAACTGTTCTCTTTTGTGCCCTACGATCATGGTGCATCCTTTTGCTATCTTGTTCAGAACTTTACATCCTCTCTCTCTCACATTAGGGTGCTGCTCGGCGTTCGACTGCACAGAACAAGGTTGTAGAGGTTGAATCAGTTGGAGTTTCAGGGAAATCTGATTCCAACCGCATGACCAAGTACTTCCGACTAGAGGTATAGATATTTAAAGATTTTTTGGAAAAAAAAAATGGATGTATTCTATTCTAGAAATGGTAGCTCTTGCGCCCTATCTTTGCTACCAACCCAGCACTGCTTTTTGTCAAATACCACTAGCGTCTCTTGGGTGAAATATTTGTCACAGGCTAAATTAGAATTCAATACTCTATCACTAGACATTAATCAAATAACCATTCTACTGTTCTTTTTGATTTAGTAAATAACATTTAAATTAGCAAATAAGAAGTAACAAAGTCAGCTCCTCCGGTTACTCTTGGGGTAGGTAGACTTATAAAATGAGACACTCGATAAGCCAACAAGAATTGGCACAAGAAATATCAATTAATGGGTCTACCCCAAATGGTTTTGAATCATATTAGTGCCGATTGCTGACCAATAAATATCACAAGACACTATAATTAACGAATTGTGTTGCTTGATATTTGTTGACCGTTAACAATATATGTTTGCGTGTATTATATGTATAGATGTATTAATCTCTGTGTTGGTATTAGAAATGCTATGAGTGTTTGTAATATTCTATATATATGTATTATATGTTTCATGGTTGTGTGTGTGCGGGTGTGTGCTTGAGTGTGCGCATATGTATTTTCCCAACAAATTTAATTGTGTTTACTAATGCATTAACGTGTTGGGTTATCTGTAAGACAAGGAACCAATATGTTTTTCACCCGGCAAGGTCACCAGTAAACAATTCAATAGTACACGAAATAAAATACGACTTGAACCAAGCCAGTGACAAGTCAAGTGGTAGGACTGGTTTTTGTAAGTGTAAGTCAGGTTCTTGAATTCCCATGGATACTCCAGGCCATCCCTTGTAGGTTTATCCTATGGTGTGGGGATAGGAGGTTTACATGTACCCTTGGGAATAGGCCGGTTGTATTGGTATCTATGATACCCAAGTTATTAAAAAAGGAGGAGGAAATAATGAACGAGGTTAACATCAAAATGAATATTAAGGGCATTTTTTCCACTTGATGTAAGATATTGTGCTATGTCAATAGGTGGTTCAGCAAAGTTATGGGTTGTCATTTATTAATTTAAATTATGTTCTTTTTGTGTCTCTTGTGATTTTGCATAAGCATAGCATGCTGTTTTGTTCTTTATTTCTTGTTATAAAATAGGTAGCTTTGTTAATGGAGGATTGGCAATTTTTTAATCATTGACAATTTCAGTTTCTGGATAAAGAGATTGAAGGCGCAGAGGAGGACCTTGATTTTAGAGCGCTTGAAAATGGATTTGTAAGTTGCACTTTCCTTCTATTTACTCGATCGGATTATTTCTTTTTCTAAACCATGACCAAAAGTATAATGATCCAAGTGGTAACATGAAAATATGTCCTTGGAAAATGCAGAATAGTTTCTCAAAAGGGATATCATCTTTCTCCCCTTTGGACACAAATCATATCTGAACACGAGTTCTTGAATGGATTAAATTATTGTTGAATGCATGAAATTGCTTCGTCTAAAGTATTAGTAGATTGAAATGGTATTAGACTCTGTTAAGTGGTGTTCCGGAAAGAAAATTGAGTTTCTCTAATTTGAGATTCCGTGGCACTATTATGGAACAGGTTGCAATCACTCCACTATGTGTTTCTCCCCATGTAGGCTCAGACACACAAACAGCTGCTTCTGATTGGATTTCTGCTGCGCTTAAACCGGATCAATAAAAGCTTCCGAGACCCCAGTAATTTTATGTACATTTTGATGATTTAAGTTGCTGCATCAAATCAGTCATTAATTCAACATTTATGCACTTCTGAGCTGTAAAACTTCCAACCCTTAAAAATTACTTTTTATTTTTTTTTATTTTTTGGAGTGGAAAAAGCGTCCAAATTAATTTATGTCATTGGCATTTTTTTATATGCCATTGACAAAATTCTCATTTGTGTTTCCCTTCCCTTGTATCCTTCCCCCCCCCCCCCCCCCCCACCACCACCACCACCACAAAAAAAAATTAACTGGGAGAGATGGGATGGTTTCGGTTGTAACTGAGTAGTTCATATACTACTGTACTGTAACTGGATATGGCGAGATCGGAATTATAGATCCTGAGCCTTGTGATTCTTATGTATTTTTCTATATCGAGTTGAGCAACTCTTTTGTGCATTTATAAATGTTTTCTTTTAATCCTTGAGTGTTGTGTAATTTAAGAAGAGTAATTCTTTTTTGAGTAAACAACGCAAATGGTCTCTAAACTATTGATGTTGTCTCACATTGGCCCTTAAACAAAAATTTGCCTCATTTAAATGCTTGAATTATTTACCGAGTTTCAAATCGGCCCTTCCGTCCAATTTTGGCGTTAATTTGGATGGGATAAAGGGCAAAATTGTCATTTCAATTACATATTTTTAAAAAAAGAATTTTAATTAGATTTAAAAAATATTATAAAAAAAAAAGTAAAGGAAAAGGAACAGACAAAGAAGACATACACCAACCAACACCTCCTCCCTGCCTCCCTTCCACTTTCCATTCTTTCACTCACCCTCTCTTCGATCAACTCCATCGTCGTTGCCGGAGTGAACCGCTGTTCTTTCTTTCCTAAACCCTCCTCAAAAAGCCTCGATAAATCCAACCCAAATGACATGGAAAATATATTGAATGCATTCATCATAGAATCTTGTTCACAATTCGCTAAATCGGAATTTGATAATTGGATCTGGGGATTCGATTTTAGCGACCTTTTAAACTAATTGTTACTCATCATTTCTTCAATGCTCATTCTAGTAACCAGGTTCAGATCATGCAATCGATATATTAAGTTTCGGGCCGGCTTTGAAATCCAATCGGGCATATTGAATTCTCGGTGGTAGATTTTCTGGTACATGTTTGGCAAATTGCTATCGTTGAACGGCAGAGATCCGGCTAAAAAGACTAACAAAATTGCACCACAAGACCATGCATTAGTTCGTGCGCTGTCGTAGCCCCTTCTCCGGACCACCTCTGGCGCGGTGTAGGCCGGAGTTCCATAAGCCGTATGGAGAAAACCGTTATTGAGTTATTCCAGCAAGGCCGATAGTCCGAAATCAGAGACTTTAAGATTATTATATTCGTCTAACAATAGGTTGTGGCTTTAAATCTCGATGCACAATTTGGGCGTGGAGGAGGTGGTGGTGGGTGTCTCTCTCTCTCTTCTTTTTCCTTTTTTTTTTTATCTTTTATAATATTTTTTAAATCTAATTAAAATTATTTTTTAAAAGATATCTAATTAAAATGACAATTTTGCTCTTGATTCTGTCTAAGTTAACGCCTAAATTGGACAGAATGGTTAATTTAAAACTCGGTAAATAGTTCAAGTATTTAAATGATGCAATTTTTTGTTTAAGGGCCAAAGTGAAACAATATCAACATTTTATGGGCCATTTGTGTAGTTTACTCTTTTTTCCCATTCCCCGCATTTAGATTTCAACTTATATGATGAATCTTATGCATACCTGCATTCCAATTTGGAAGATAGATGAACGTAGACAAGGTTTAACAAATGGGTCCGTATGTTTTTGAGATACGCTATTGGAAGTTATTAGATTCTTTAAGAGCAAATAAGACTACTCTTAAAAGATAATTTAATATAGATATTATAAGTCACATAATACCATAAATTTTTTACCTTTTCTTTATTAGGAAAGAAATCCTAATATTTGGAAAATCATCATCCAAGCATTGGACAAGGCCAATTCTTATATTCTTCTTATTATTGTTAACGGAGTTTATATGATGTAAATGTTTTTTTCGATATTTTCTTCAGCCATTTATTACAATCATAACCATACTACTTTATCTGCTAAAAAAAGCATTATCCCTTTAAACAATAACGTTTTTTTGTATAAAAAAAGGGGAGTCAATTGTTCTCTTTCAATCTGGTTGTGCAAATCATGTTCAGGTCTGTTTAGTTTTATTCTTTTTTAGCAATGCTATACTTACCAGATATTTTTATCACTTATTCTTATTGATATGCATTTATAGATTGTACCTTCAATAAATACAACTTATTTAATTTATCCGGTAAGAATAAGTAGTAAGAACATATGTAAAAAAAAAAATTTCCTTTTCTTCTTTTTGTAAGTTTAGTTATGTTGACTAATATAGTATCTTCTGTGCCAAATTTGATTTTAAAATAAGTAAATTGTCCTAATAATTTATGATATTATGTATCTTTGGTTTTCAAATAAACGATCTAAATCTATTTCCATAATATACGATATACGTACTATTTATATCTAAGTATGTGTATGTGGATTATGTAGTCTTTTAAATTGTTGGTGAATTTGTCTATAAGTATCCTACACCATAAATATACTATAAAAGATAAAAATAAGTGATTAGTCTTAATCAAAATTGAAAGAGATTCCACTGCCTGTGAACTCTTACCCCTTTAAAATTTGATTCCACTTAAATACTTTTTAAACGATCGGGTATTATTACATTGTAGTTTAGTACCATTGATGTAAAATATAAAGTGTCTGTTGGATCAAGTCTTAGCACTTAGCATAAATAATAAAATATATCTAGTGCCCACTCATTGATAATATGTATTTCTTTTTTTCTTTCTATGTAACTTTATTTTTTCTTTTACTAAATTCTATAACCGACAACCCAATTTGAACTAATTGTTCAGTTTGGATTTAATTGGTTTTTCTATATAATTGATTTGGATTAAGTATAAAATTTTTGTAACCTGTTAAATTGGAATTAATTTAGGTTTAAATAGTAAACCGATCCAAATCGTGTGCACCTTTAAAAAAACTTAAGAAAATTCTCTCCGCTTTAAGTGAGAGAATTCAACATGAAATCTCTTCGAGATAAATGCGTTATGTAAATATGAATGTAGTTGTAACATTTTTTTTTTCTTATGTGAAGTAGAAAGATATTTTACTAATTTAATTAAATGAGAGATTTTATCATTTAAAATAATTATTCCTAATTATTGGTCCTTTTTTTTTTGGATTTTAGAAAATACGTAAAGAAAAAGAAAAATAACCCAATAAACCTGATTGCAAATTTGCGTTATTTATTTTCTCTTCCAAAGTGGAAAATCCACCAAGTTACACCTCTGCACCGGAAGGCGTTTTGCCTCGCTCCACTCTAGGGCTAGGGTTTACACACAGAAACACCAGAGGTCTACTGGAAAAAAGAGAAGAAGATGTCGTCAAAAACCTTAATTCGCACCGGAGTTACTTTGATGAACCGCTTCATCAGTAGTCCTCTTATTCAGCATCAGCAGCAGCAGAAACAGGTTTTCAATCATCTTCATCCCATCGCATCCCGGACCCTCGAACTCCTTCCTAAGCTTTTCCCTTCTCCTCCGGTGGCTTCTGTTTCCAAGATTCCGACCTCCTCCCTAAATATCCCCCAAAACGACGATGCTGAAAACATGAAGAGATTGTTGTCATCTGAAGGATTCTTATATCCTTGTGGCCTTCCTTCTCTAAGGTTCTTCCTCCCCGAAGGTACAATCTGATTTTATAGATCGAGCGGAAATGTTACCTCCTTTTTCATTTTCTATTGAAATCGAATGGTTATGTTACCTGTTATTACTTGGTTCCGAAGTTGTTGCTGTTTATGGTGTTTGCAATTTGTTCCAAGGGTGTGAATTCAAGACTTTCCTTATTTATTTGGGAATTGTGGCTATAAATCTCACAGCTTGAATCAAATTTTATTGTTGATACTAAAACAAAATAAAAAAAATCTATTGACCTCTTAATAGGAACCATGGTAATATATCTGCTGAATTTTGTTCGGGAGGGTCACAGATTGTTGAGTCAACTTGCTTTTTAGCTACTGCCACTAGTATATATGGTCTTTGAAGCCGGCCATTTCATTGAGGGTGTAGGCTAGCAGACTTTTGGTAATGATCCTTTGTCACTCAAAGCAGTGGCAGACTGGCAGATCTAAGCAATGCAGTTTCCTAATTGTACTACAATTTTAATGTAGTGATCGAGGTTCCCTTTCAAAGTGTAACATTTTTAACGCGTCATCGTTTGGAGCAAACCGTGGCCTTTAATTCAAACGGTCTTAGTTCCAAATTAGACATCGGATCTCATACATTCTGCTGATGGAAGTCAAGTGTAACTTTTTCCCTTTTGCTTGGGAATCCTGTGCTTCACTTCTTCAGAATACAAAGAGCCAAATGTTATCCTCACCTTTCCCCATTCTGCCATTGTTTCTTTTAGATTTACTTGCAGAATGTTGTTGGGGTTCTATTCGTTTAGATTCACCCTCATTGGCTCATTCTTCAGATCAGTATTCCCTCCGTCCCAAATTGGGGGACCCCATTTGACTTTGGCACTTTTAAGGATACATTAATTTCAAGAAATTAAAGATGAAGATTACAATTTATTTGTTATCTTAAGATTTGGTATATTTGATATTAGAAAGTGGAATCTTAATTTGGGACGTCCATGGCAAATAAAAGATTTAGACTTTTAATTTGGGATGGATGGAGGCTGTGAATCTGAGACTCAATCATCAGTTATATGTTTTCAATTTGCCTTCTGCTTATAGCCAGACCTTTAGATATCTATACCTGCATGATTCTCTTCTATATAGTTTTTGGGCCAGGGGCTCTATTCAAGCTACTTCTTGGAATCAAGTTTCTGCTAATTTTGTTTGTGTCATGTTACTAGCAATTGTTTGCCCTATTCCGGTATAGTATGTTAAAAGCATAATAATGCTATTGCACCAGTCTCTTGGCGGCTTTTGATTTATTCCTAACTGTTTCCACTTCTCTGCAGGCGATGAATGTTCATCAATTGAGCCAATGATCTTATTTCCCAAACGAACATATCAACCCAGCAACATCAGGCGTAAAAGGAATCATGGGTTCCTAGCTCGGTACATCTCTCCCATTATTTTATTCGTACTATTGAAATCCCTTAGTTCATCCCATTAATATGCTTCTCCATTTACAGAGTGTATAACAGTGCCTTGACGAAAATCACTGTTCACCGATGAACAACATCATAATGCAACGATGAACATGCTCATCACAGCACTATAACAGACAGAAACTTGTGGTGACTTTAGAAAACACAGACCATTATACACACACTTTCATCAGAGCATGTCCAAGGATATGTTATGACCTTGCTATAGTGTCAGATGTTCACGTAAAATGTTAGTTTTGTCCATTGCAATGAACATGCTATCTCTCCCTCTCACCTGCTTTCTCTTGTTTCTACATGAAAATAAGAACTTGGATTGATTGCAGAATAATTAACAAAAATTGAGCAATTAAAAATATTCTGTCCCACGGAAGTGTTTCATCCGGGAAAAATTGGGTTGTTTATTTTGAAGGTCCTCCCCCTTTCGACGTGGCCAAGTATTTGCCTTCTGTCCTATGAAAGCCTTTTTAGCTTTAATTGTCTGCTCACCTAAAAATCCAAAAGAGATTTGATTTGTGTAGATAGATACTATATTGTTTGGTTAATGCTTCTTTAAACGGATGAGCAGGAAAGCAACCAAGGGTGGACGGAGAGTCATTGCTCGAAGGATTGCCAAGGGTCGGTCAAGAATCACCGCGTAGTGGAAAAAGTATTCATCTACCCAGTTTGAAGCAAATCGGATTCAAGGCTAGAAGGCGTCCTTAGCCTCATGGCATGACCAAACAATAGGAAGAGATGCCTCTTTGGTCTTCTTTTATAAAACTAGCTTTTTAGAGGTCTTTTGGTTTATCGACTTCAAACTTTCAGCACTTCATATACTTCTTTCGTAGATGGTTGTTGGAATTTTCTCACCTGAAATGTTTGTTAGTTTGCTAATAATTGTATTTTGAAACGTTTAACTGATCCCGGAAGTTTCCTCTTCAAAAACTCTCTCTGAGTTATCTCTTGGTGATTTCTTGAGCTTTTATGTTGTATTATGAGTTTGTGTTCTACCAGGTTACAGGTTATCATATATAGAATACTATTAAGATCTGCTTAATGTTCCTGATACAAAAAGGCGTTTTAAAAAAATTAAATACTAGGATCCGAATCTCCTGCCCTCCTTGATCACGGATTTACCTCGACAAAAAGAAGGTAAAAATAGCATATCATCTTAACTTAAATCACGGCCAAAAGGTGCAAACCGTTCTATTTTCAATGACAAAAAGAATTTACATCATGGTTCAAAGTCGCAGTTTCGGTGCGTAACTCGGACACTCAATTTTCAACTCAGATATCGGTATCGGTTTCGGCAATATGGACCGATTTATTATTTAAAAAGCCCAAAAAATTACAAAAAAAATATAATTTTTTTTTTAAAGTATAAGATTAATAAGATGGATCAATTAGATAAGCATAATAACATTATCTAATACAAATTACATATCTTACATCAAAATACCATCATCTGTCGCACTTAATAATATAATATTACATCATAATTTAATAAATATATAATAATACAATCTTATAAAATACAAATATCTTAAATATAAGTTTAATTAGGCCTAGAATAATGATATAAATTATAATTATCATCATTACTCAAAAACTTTAGTGATGAGGAATGAGGATATAAAAGAGGTTGAGAATTAGCACTTGTGGGGTAAGAATGAGATGAATGGCTAGATGATCCATAATCAGGAAAATTTGGTTGACCGTCATGATTATAGTAGCCAAATTGCCGATAATCGTTGCTACTTGAAGATCCATCATGATACGTTCCACGACCACTTCCATAATAACCACCACGAGCATCAATAGTATTATTTGATCCCCCACTACTAGTATAATATTGTGCAGAACCTCCATAAGCAATGTCAAAACCATAACTAGATATTCTATCTCCGAATATGCTATGTCTACGACTATCATAATCATAGTCGTATCCATGTTCACCGTAATAGTGTTAGCCTAAGTTCAAACTCTGTAGTTGATCATCGATGCAACGATAGCTTTGTGAATGAGGATCATAGCCACTAGAATACTCATTATAACTAGGAACCTAGTTAAATCTGCTAGATGCCTACGCTGTTCACTTATTCCAGGTCGATATCCGTAATCTGTGTCTTGTGTGGCATAATAATTATCATCTCCACACCATGACATACCACCATCATGTTGGTTATCAATATCAGGATTGTAAGCACCACCTCTACTACCACTATTAGTACCTTGTATAGCACCACTACCTAGCCCACCTCCATCATCATTATTAGCATCATCATCATCATCCCCTCCGTCGTCGTCATCGTCATCACTTGAGAAAACGGTAAGTTTTTGAGGTTGCTTACGACGGAGACCACCCTCCATCTTTTCTTCGCTCTTTTCAATACCCTCATCCAACTATGCTAAATCATCAGATTCTAAAACTCCTACCTCATTCTCCCTTACCCACTCATCCAATATATCACCATCATCAAATATATTTTTTAGGTCGACTGGGTTCTAATAATCGTCTGCATCACTCATGTACATCAAATTTCTAACTTTAAAGCGCATATTATAACGCACATACACTAGTTTATGCAACTTTGTCATTGCTAATCGATTACGAAGTTTTGCATGGATTATTGACCACGTGCTCCAATTTCTTTCATAACCAGAAGATGAACATGTTTGACTTAGGATTCTTATAGCAATGCGCCTGAGGTTAGGAACCGATTCACCATAGTTATACCACCACTCAGCTACATAAAAATAAGTATAAGTAAAAATATATATATTAGTATTACTATTATCAAATTGCATATGCTAATAATATTATGTTTAATTTAAAAAGATAATTTAGATAATTTAAAAAGATATTATGTTGGACTTAGGATTCTTTTGCTTTTTTTCTTTTCTTTCTTCTTTTGTTTTATTTTTTTCCTTTTCCGTTTATTTTTCTTGTTTCTTTTCTTCCTTCTTATCATCTTTTCTTTTTTAGGATTAAGGTCATTAAGCATGTTTAATTAAATAAAAATTAATAAATTACTTTGGAACAATTGAACAAATTAACATTTTTTTAATAGTTATCAATTTAATTAAATAAAGATTAACAAATTATTTTGGAACAATATCAGCATTTTTTTTTCAAACATGGAGTAACCTTTTTTTTTTTCAAACTTTAGTTACTTTATTCAATTATTCAATATCAGTGAAATATCGGTACAATATCGGCAACTCGGGGTGATTTCGGTAAAATATCGATGATATTTCGAAATACTGCAATTTTAATCGTATCGGCACCCTCTATTCTAACTCGGTATCAGCCATCTCGGATCGGTTTCGGCCGATATTTTGAACCATGATTTACATGGGATAGTTATTACAATCGTAATTTTAAGGGATGGGTATACAATCATGTTTTTACGGTGCTAAATTTTTACCTTTTCACTTCAAGGCAGTACTTATCATCATAAAATTAAAATTGAAAAAACTATTTATTTAGTTTAAAAATTGTCAGGGATGTAGTCGGAATATGAACTAAGGTGGTGTTTGATAAAAAAAAATTAAAAATTAAAATTGAAAAAACTATTTATTTAGTTTAAAAATTGTATTTGATAAAATATTGTTTATTTGAATATAACACATTTGAAAACTGAATTTTTTTAGTATACAATTTTGCCCTTATTAATTGGTTTGGATCGCATGATTCTAAGTAAAAATAAAAAAGACAATATAATTTAAACTTTTCAATCAAGCTAACCCATTTCATTTATAAAAATTACTAATCACCATTACTTTGCTAAATGTAAAAATTCATAAAATAAAATTTGTAAACTTGACAAAATTTTAAAACAGAAAGACATAATTTTATCTCAAAGTAAAACTTTATAATCAAATGCAATGCAATACTATATATATAAGGTTAATTCTGCAATGTTATCTATAAGGTTAGAGAAATCTATTTTTTTTTTTAAAAAGAAGAAATAAAGACTACGGAAGTAATTTGAACTCGCATTATAAGCAACCAAATTTCAAAGGATAACACATTACTAAACTCGCCGAGATTGCAATTTCATAGCAGACAAACGAGAAACATATATCAAAGCTAGACTAAATTTAGCAAACAAAAAATTAATCATAAATAAAGCCCTAGAAACCATGATTAATCAATGACCCAAATGAATCGTAAACAAAACCCTAAAAACCATGATTAATTAAACACTCAAATGAATCATAAACAAAATGAGGACATAAAAAAACCCTAAAGATATTGCAAGAAGAAAGAGAAAGAGAGATATATTGCAAGAAGAAGAATGAAGGGAGAGAAATTAGAGTAGAGAGAATTGATACGTACCTCCGGCGTCTGGTGCTTCACGGTGCTCTGGTGCCTATGCGTATGGGTGGAAGGGGTAGAGAGGGAGAGGATTTGCATATGAATGGAAGAGAGATAGAGGATCTACGTAAAAGAGAGAAGAGGAGAGTGCCGTGTATTTTCAAAGAGGGTAAAATAGGTATTTTAGACTCTTTAAAATTAAGTTTTCAATTCTAAGAGGTGAGTTTACCACTTAAAACTTTTGATTAAAATTTTCAGTTTTAAATGGTAAAAATTAAATTGGCACTTAATTTTTTTGGTCAACAAACAATTTTGAAACCATTTAAAATTTCCAGATTTAATTAAACAACCCCTAAGTGGGACCAAATTAACATTACAGTAGATTTTTTTTGGGGGGATAAAATACACTAAATCCCCTTGAATTAAGTCAGATTTTCGGGTCACCCCCTAAACAAAAATATCAGCAATAAACTCTCTTGATCTTTACAAGGTTAACACTGAACCACAAAATTTGCGAAAACGCTAAAATTTGGTCAAAAAAGATCAGTTGAAATTTACTTCTACAAATTGTCCTCCCCTAATTTGAGCACACTTCCTTACCATTTCCTACCACCAACACAATTTTCTCTCATTTTTCAGTATGTAATTTTTTTCATCATTTTTATTTTATCGCACTAATAAATTTTATAATTAATATATATATATAACTTCATCATTTCTACAAATATATATTTCTCCAATTTTTCCTTCTCCCAATATTTAATCATACTTCACCCATTCCCTACCATTAATCAGTTACAAATACAACTTTCTCTCATTTTTTTTAACGCATAAATCATGCTTTCTCATCATTTTCATTTTTCCCCACTAACAAAAATAAATAATAAATAAAACATTTGATAAAAAAAGAAAATAAAATAAACATAAGAAAAACATAAAATAATAAATGGTAATAACAATTTAGAATTACATCTTTGATTTTACACAAAAATACATAAAATTTGAAAACAAAACAAGTATATCAACTTATATACATATTTAGATTATATATACACGACAAAAATAAGAAATAGACACAAATTTTTTTAATAAAATATCAAATTACAATATAAAGATTCTACTACACAAACTAATTAGTTTCAAGAGGCTACCATTTTTCTATTCAAATTAAATAAATAATTTGAATAAAACTAATGATTGTTGGATTTTTCTTTTCAGGAGCATTTGGGAAAAGCGCATTAGTTCAGGGGGTTTATTACAACTTAGGCGTGGCATTTTTGTCACTTGCGCGTTTCTATTAACAGCATGACTGAATAAGTGAACATGTTAATTCAAAGAGTTTACTGTTGGATTTTCTTTTGGGAGAGAGGCATTTCAAAAAATCACGTTAGTTCATGAGAATTTAGTGTAATTTAACCTTCTTTTTAGTGAACAAGTAATAAGAACTGAACAAGAACTATCGGCCATGGAGGATGAGAGTAGTTTTTTTTTTTCGTATTATAATTAAATGGAGGAGGCAAGCTTTTGCTTCCACCGAGCTTTTTATTATCTTTGCACAAAATTCACCTAAATATTTTTATAATTACAAATAGAACCCTAAAGTTTGAAAACTCACAAAAGATCCGTAAAACTTTCTAATTACTCTATATGCCTTATTATTTTCAAAAATTCCTAAGGGCCATGGCCCTCCTGATCTTCACATACCTCCGCCTCGATCTGTATGTAGCGGTAAGAAGTGTCCATACAAACTTGAAATATTTATGTTTAAACGTTACCAATCCCTCGTAGATTTAGACCTTGTGTGAAATTAATAATTTCAAATTCACTCATTCAAAGAGGCACTTAAACATTGATACAATATTGCTTGTTAACTCTTTCTCTCTTTCAACTTTAAAATACATCTTTTGATTTATAATTCCACTTCATTTAAACTTATATATAGAAACTTATCCATAGATACCAATAACACCCATAGTAACTATAAAATTATGTAAAAACAACTTGAATTAAGTAGACCATTAATTATTAAAGCTTACGTACATGGGGGAGGTTTGTGGGGACCAGGGGGTAAAGGTGTTTTCGGTTACGATCAATAAGGGAGATCCAAACCCTAACCTAATTTAAAATTTTGGTTTTAGTTTCTGAATCATCTAGACTGAGACTTGAACAAAACTTTTTGGTTTGGGTTTGGTTTGGATCTGGTTTATTTAATTTTTGGTATATATATTTTTAATTTTTTTAAGGAAACATCAAATAAGCCCTCTGCCAAGCCTTTTATTGAAGCTTGTGCAATTATTGGCTTATTTTAACGAGGCAGCTTCTTGAGGTGCCACTTGATACAAACTGATTTAAAGTTACATCACTTTAGTGGGAGTTTTGGGCAAAGATTTATTCACAAGTTATCAAAGTTATAAGAATGAGAATGGGATTCCGGGTTTGCTCACTTTAGAAATGTAACACAATACCTTTAATTCTTAATTAGACTAATACGCATGAGTAAATCCTTATTAAAAGAAGTAACAAAATAAAATTAGCTCAATTTTTTGTTGCCATATGAACATATTAGGTAAAATATAACAAAATAGAAGAAGAAAGCCCTAAGACATGGGACATTGAAATGAAAATAGTGAATGGTGTTTTTATCATGAAGAAATATGCAAAGCGACTTGATATACTCATATAACAATTCAGTTTGTAATGGCTAACTCCAAACTCAAACCTATTCAGTTTTGTTTCTTCGTTTCGATTTTTTTTTGGGTTCAATTTTTATCGGATCAATTCTGATTAATTCAATTCGGTCGGTAGATTTTCGGATTCGCCACAAAACCCATATCCTCTTAAATTGTGAAAAACAGTAGGGTGTACAAAGTAATAAAAACAATTTATGGATCTTTTTGTAATTCTCAAACCTTGGGGTTTAGTTTGTAATTATTTTAAACATTAAGGTCAATGTTGTAAAAAGGTTTTAAAAAGAAAATAAAGCTTATGAAAATGGGAGACTTTTTTTAATTATATATCAATCATCAGTCCACTCTTACGGATATTTTTGCAAGTTTCCAAACTATAGGGGTTTAATTTTATCTTTTTGGTACTACAAGGGTAATAATTGTAGTAAGGACAGTTATCAAAGTAGAGGGGTTTGTATTATGGTGATTCAGCCATTCAAAACAACATAACGAAAAGAAAATATGCTCTTCAATCTCATGTTATTTTTTTATTTTATTTTTTTCTCATTTTGATATGCAAGAGAATTTATATCATTTATCTTAAATTAAGAGTTTTAATTTGATTTTTGTATATTTTAGGAACTATATTATTTCAACCTAATAAATTATAAATCATGAAAAATAAAACATATTGACTTCAACTAGATTTGGTGGGATTATTGCCCAAAGTTGAAATAGGTGTTTTATTTATTTGAGATGTTTGTATTTAGTTTTATATGGCCTGGGAGGCCACCAGCTAGGGCTTTATTTTTTGAAAGTTGAAATATGAAATGAAGAAACGTAAATTAATAATAATAATAATAAAAGTAAAAATAAAAATAAATTGCTAGTATAAATAGTGAAGATGATTCTCTGAAAACTGTTTAGATATGATTGTGGGTTTGCTAATGGGGGATGGGAATTGAAGGCGCCAACAAAACAAAACAAAACAAAACATGTTTGATCGATCTCCAGTGGTACGGATACGAAGACGAATTCGATGAGTGGAGCAACCGGCCGGCCCCATTATGTTATATATATATATATATATTATTAGCCAGCTAGCGCTAAAAAAAAATTCACCACTCATCCTCTGTAACTATGTACGTAGGTACATACGTACTTGTTGTCTTGCTGGTCAATGTATCCCTTTTTCTTTTTCTTACAGAGTATTTTGAAGATTTTATATATTTATATATATATATATATGGCAGCTTCTGCACCTGAGCACTGCGCGCTGTCTACCAATTTCACCCCCCCCCCCCCCCCCCCCCCCCCTTCTGACTTTTACTTTACAATCGTTTTTTACAAAAAAGGGTAACGAGGTGTGACACACTATATTTGAACCTCCACAAACATTAATTGGATTCATACTTCTTTTATTATTATTATTATTATTATTATTCTTTTTTTAATACAAGACTATTATTCATTATAATTAGATCATTATCTGCACTGCCGGGTAGCGCAAAAGTGTAAATTATAAGACCAAATTTAGCCTATATATATCAATAGGAAGGAAATTGCACTGCAAAAAAACAATAATTAAATTTGTCTTAAACACTACATAGTCTACGTATTGTCCAATAATTATTATAAAAAAAAAATTACTTAAGACAATAAACTTAATGTGTTCCCATGCTAAGAATGTTAAATTTGATTGGTTGGCATATTAAATTATAAAACATATTACATGAGATAATACACTTAAAATCGTCACAAAATTTGTTTTTTTTAAGAAAAAACTCAAATGATACATAGTATATCGTCACAAAGCTTGAGACAATATACATTATATCGTATGAAGGTTGGCATAATTGGACGATATACTATATACGTCTTAATTAACTAGTAATTTGTCGAAAGGTAAATATAACAATAGATTAGCAATTTGGATATCTTTTTACCATATTGCCTATTGCGGTGGATGTTAAATTAAGCCAAATTTACTTTATTGTCCGTTACACTGCTGATAACTTTACGTAGATTTAGTGGTAAGAGGAGATTCAAACATGAGTGGCTCCCGAGAAAATATCACTACTACAATAAATCTAATAATTGGGCTCTTACTATAATGATAACCAAATAAGAATCTAAGCATGATTTTAGGCTTTGACGTAATCAAGATTTATTTTCTTTTTAATTTTAACAATAAAAATTGTTTGGACCATTTTAATGCACTTTGATTAGTCCATTTTCAAACGATCTTAAACCACATATTTTTCATGTCGTCTTGGTGCATTTTTAAGTTGTAACCTAATGAGGAATTTTTTGGTTCTTGGTAAACTAATGACGAAATTTATTTTTTTGGAGAACTAATGAGGATTATTGATTGTGATAAAAACTATCCAAAATTTTCAGGCCCTTACCGCTTAGGATATATATATATATATTATAGAAAGTAGTAGTTTTTATGGGGTGAATGTGGCCTCTGACTTTGTTATATGAATTTGGTCACTAGTTGCCCCCACTCCATATTCACTCCCCCGATCCCCCCCCCCCCCCCCCCCCCCCCCCCGCCCACCCCATCACAATACGACGACCTTTCATCACATTTCAAATCTTCAATCTATACGTCACTTTGATCCCCCCCCCCCCCCCCCTCTCTCTCGAGACCGTTTATATGTTTCAACTTGTGACAAATATATTTAACTCCAATATGTCCGTATTCTAATTTGTTGCCTTCGTTTTCTATCTAATTTTAACATGACTGGGAGTAGGGGTAAATTTGGTATAATATTATATTATATTGTATATATTGTGTACTGCAATAAAAATTTGGCAAGCTAAAATTTATTACCACTAACATACCAAATTTTTGATATGGTACGATATGGTATAATATATTGCCAAATAATCAAGATTTAAAAAAATCAACATAATATCATTTTAGGAACTGCTACTTTAATAAAAATATAAATTGTATCATTTTACTCATGATTATGATACAATAGCTGCCACTTTAATAAAATATGAGTTCATTGTTAAAATTATGATTTAAATTATGTAAGCATTGTTTTCCTTTTAACACTTTAAAAGGGGGAAATGACAATTAAGAGGGTAGCATTACAACAATACCATTGTTCACCGTTTAAATTTACTAATATGGCTTAATTTGGATCTTGGATGTCATTTTGGGAATCAAATCAAGTATTAATTCAAATCAGTTAGCCATTTTCACATTCAAACAAATAACATATACCTGAAGAGAAACGAATAATGAGAGGAAACAAAGATTATAGTAGTGAACATAGAAAATGGAGAAGATAAAGAGAAAGTGAGAGAGATGGGCGGCTCCGTGGATAGTACTGGGTACATTACTAAATCCTAAGGCTGCGTTGACGCGCAAGATAAGAGGGTGTGATATGATAATTTTATCATATCCTATGTTCGGTATTCATTAGGAGTGGATATTCAAGTGAATTTTTATTCCACTAAAGTTTCTAATCCACCTAAGAGGTGGGACTATTTTATCATGTTATGATGAAATTAAATAATTATATCCGACTCTAATAATCCAGCGTAACAAACATACTCTAAGGCCTCGTTTGATTCGGGTATTAAAAAGTGGGATGAGATTATTAATACCACTTTTTTTATAATACCTTGTTTGATTCGCACATATGTGCTGGGATTACTAATACCAGTACTAACTTAATACCACTCTTTGTGCTATAATTAAATACCAGGGGGGGAGGTGGTATTGTTTATCCAAGATTAATAAAAATGAACCATATATTTTCAAAAATGTCACTACTACTACTATATTATTATTATTTAAAAAAAAATTAATTTTTTTTTCAATTTTTTTTTTTTCAAATTTTTTTTTAAAAAAAAAATTTTTAAATATTTTTTTTTACAAATTTTTTTAAAATTTTTTTTTTAAAAAAAAATTGTTAGTCCAAAATATAATTCCGTATACAAGTTACAGAACCAAACATGGTATTAATATTAGCATGAGATATCCCAGTATTAATACTACATGAATAAAACAGGGTATTGGTATTAAATTAATACCATGATTAATAGTCCAGTACTATTAATACTGGTATTATTAATCCCACTGATCCTAATACTTGAATCAAACGAGGCCTAAAGTTACTAAAAACTAAAGATCACTTAAATTATGTAATCTGGATCATCCATTGTATTGTGTATGTGAAGTTAATTGTGGGATATTTCATACTAGGTATTGCCCGTGCCGTCCGGCACGGTGAAATAAAAAAATATTAAATACAAATAAAGAGACCCCTAGGTATTGCCCGTACCGAACGGGGTGGCAGTGTAAAAAAAATTAACAGTTAGATTGACCAAAAAATACATAATACCTAAATAGCGTACAATCCAAAACATATATTAAAAAAACTGTATATACAACCTATCTATATTATAAGGGAAGGAAATGTCACATCATCCCATTGATTAAATAATTTGGTGATGTGACCTTTCCTTTCATTATAATATAAATAGGTATGGATTAATAAATTTTAAATATGAATATTTTAATAATTTTTAGTTTTTGTATTTAAAGTTAATGTTTTTTTATTTTTTCAATAGGTATGGATTAATAAATTTTAAATATGAATATTTTAATAATTTTTAGTTTTTGTCTTTAAAGTTAATTTTTTTTAATTTTTTTAAAAAATTAATAAGAGAGAAAAAGTGGGGGAGAGAGTAGATTGATATAATATAAAGAGAGATAAAAAAATATTGAATTTTTTGGTTTGATATCCTAAAAGTACATCTAAGGGTTCAAATTTTGTGTGTTGTTTGTAAATAAATCTTAGCCATTAGTGTGGTGATGTGATGTTCTTAGGAAAAAAATTCATATCCAAAGGCTAACATTTTATGTATATTTTTTAGGATAAATCTAAGCCATTGATTAGATAATTTGATGATGTGACCTTTCCTTTCTTTATAATATATATTTGCTATTTTGGTAGTGTTGGTACAATTTCGTATGGTACGATATACCATGATAGTACCAATATTTCGATACCATATGGTATACTATCGGTATTGATTTTTAGTATCAGTATTGCACCATAATACCAAACTTTGGTGCAGTTTGATAATGGTACAGTATAATATAATTTGGTACGGTAATTTTGATACAAAATGTCACCCCTAACTCAGAAATAGACTTGGTGATGTTAAAACAAAGTTACATGTATATAATTATTATACATTAATTAACAATATTAGATTATTATTTTTTCACGCCAAACTAACTAACTAGCATAGTATAATATAATTAACATCTCCTGATCATGAGTAATACCTCATGTGAATTCTCTGGTGCCGAAGTAAATGACTGCCATTATGGAACCGAGGAAGAGATTAGTTTGGAATATGCGCAAATTGAATAAAAAGTTTGTAACGGTAACATGAATGGATCTATTTTTTATTTTTATTTTTCAATTTTTTTTTTTGTGTTGGGGAGGGGGGATTGGAGCATAAAGATTTGATAATTCCTATAACTGTATTACTATTTACATATGAATATTTTAAAGTTACAGAGATTTGCCCTCTCCCTTTCCACAAATATTTTTTTAAAAAAAATAAAAAAATTGAGTAGCTCTCCTACCCCTGCCCCCCCGGGGAAGTGTAAATATAAGAATTACACTCTGTATACTCAATATAATATTACAAGAAGATGAATATATATGATAATTATCACTATAAGTTAGATACAATAGCAGATATTTAAAAGTAAAACAAACACGTGAATGCAATTATAATATGAAATAATATAAATGGTTGCATATTTTTTCACCGTCAAATGCATTATTGTACAAAAGAAATCTTCAATGATAGTATAGGAGCAAAAAAAATAAAAATTGCTGCTAAATTGTTTATTGATACAAAATATCACCAAATCCATTTTTTTTGTTTGTAATACGTGTGAGTAATATACCCCAAAGACCGATTCCTCACTATGTCCTTCAACGATGATGAATATGAGTCACATGTAATGTAATCAAACCTTACAACGCCTTAAAATATATCAACAACAAATTAAGGCTATATGGCAAAAAATTGTAACGGAATTTTATCCTTTTTAACACTTTCAGCATCCAACATTTTTTGCAATCAATCATGGTAACAAACTTTCTAATTGATGTCGATTAGGTCCATCCGTTACCTTCCGTTAAAAACCTAGTGGAAAACTAAATTTATTTACAGAAACCGCCCCCAAATTTTATTGTATTTACACAAATCACTCATTACTTTTATGTATTTGTAGAGATCACATCCTTTTACTAGAACCCTTCAATTTATTCCCCTTTAGTGTAAATTTTCATATTTTGGACAAAAAGCAAAAAAATCAAGCACCCTTGAAACAAAAAAGGAAAAAGGAACAAACACATGGGCTTAGCTGTTTGCTATTTTTCATTCTGGTGCATCAAAGTTGAAGGAAGTTTGCGCAGCTCTATCACTAAAATTTTTATTTTGAGAGCTTTTTTATCATTCCAGTAAATTCATTCTTTTTCTATAAATTTTTCTTGTTAGGACTTATTTTTTGTCCCTCAAGGAAGAAAAAAGGTTGCAATTTGAATTTTTTTTTTTTTAATTTTACATTTTTTATGAAAAGGTTGTCATTTGAAAATAATTATTATTTTGTGAAAAAATGGCAACTACAATGGGTTTTAACAGTAGTAGCAATATATATATATATATATTTTTTATTGATTGATGATGTTTGTCTTTAATCAAACTCTATAATTACCTTAGAATGTTAATTAATTTAATTATTTGAAAAATATTTGCTTTATGTTTTTGCTCTTTTGAAATTTAACCCAAAACCACATAAATTTTTGAATTAATGAAAAGAGACTCTCGTGTAGAAAAATTTAATATAAAGGGGAATAAATTGAAGGTTTTGGTAAAAGGGTGGTCTCTCTCTAAATACATAGAATATAAAATTTAAAAGGTAGGATGGTTTGTGTGAAATACATTAAAAGTTAGGGTGATTTATCTTAATAAATTTAGTTTCCTGTTAGCTTTATTAATGGGAGGTAATGAATGGACCTAATTGATAGTAATTAAAAAGTTCATTATCACGATTGACCACAAAAAAAGTTAGATGGTGAAAGTGCTAAAAGGACAAAAAAATTGTTACTATATTTTGCCATTTAGCCATGAGTTAACTATTAATAAATAAAATTATTACACTAATAATGAACGTTGATTAAAATTCAAAGAATATAAGAAGACTACGAGAGTTTTAAAGAGGTAACCTTAACAAAAATAAGATAAATATACATAGAGATCAAATTAAAGGCTCGTTTGGTTCAAGTTTGGGGAATGGAATGAACATATTTGATTTCTGGAAAACTTTTTTCCTGGCATCTAGGATGCCATACTGATGTTTGGCTCAAACATGAAAACTCTTTTCCTAGAATGTTATATTACTTTCACTATGTTTGGTTCAACCGGAAATATGAATGAAATAAAGTATCGATTACAAAAATACCATTCCTTTTATAAGATGAGAAGACATCTTCTACTAATTTTTCAAAAGAGACAATTACTATAATAAATTACAAAAATTACATATGCCTAATAACTATCCTACAAAAATTATAATTTTTGTAATTAAAAAAAAAATTACAACAGGAAAAAAGAAAAGAAAAAAGTTCCATTTCTTTTTTGCAGCAACGTAACTAAAAAAAAAGTTCCAAACATTATTTTTATACACAGATGGAAAAAGAATTATTTATTTATAAGGAATATAGTTATTTTAGTCCTAACAAAAAAAATTAAAAAAGATATCTACCAGTAATAGCTTATTTCTTATGATTTAAATGGGAGAACTTGGGGGTGGGGGGGAGATTGGTTTCGGGAATCATTTATTCCGGACCTAAAACTTAAACCAAACACAAGAATCCTTTTAAAATGAAATTTAGTATTTCTGGAAAAAATTAAATTATGAACCAAAGGAGCCATAAGTGTAAAGAAACTCAATAAAATCTTGTGGATACTCTAGTTTCGGGTGTGGACTAACTGTATTTGACTAGACCAAAGAAGGGGTTTATTTCGGTGCAATCAAATTGTTTTAAATAATGAAAATTCTAAACATGCAACAGAGAAATATATCAATCGGATAAATTGCATAATTACATAATTAAAAACCTTTGCTAGCTAGGGATTTAATTTCTTCAAATGTAAACAATACATATATTTATGATATTAACACCCTATATAACTACTTGAACCCTCCAAAATTATTTTCCGTAACATTTTATAAAAAAAATTTGGGACACTTTTTATGTATTGAATACAATTTTTGAAACGATTGAATACTCTTGGGTCTCGTTTGATTCAGGTATTAGAGTCAGTGGGAATAATAACAGTATTAATAATACTGGACTATTAATCCTGGTATTAATTTAATACCAATACCTTGTTTGATTCATGCAGTATTAATACTGGGATATCTCATACTGATGTTAATATCATGTTTAATTCTGTAACTCGTATACGAGATTATATTTTGGACTAAAAAAAAAATTAAACTTTTTTTTTAAACAAATTTAAAAAAAAATTTACTTTTTTTTTAAAATAATAATAATATAGTAGTAGTAGTAGTAGTGGGATTTTTGAAAATATATGGTTCATTTTTTCTTAATCCTAGATAAACAATACCACCTCCCCCTGGTATTAAATTATACCACAAAGAGTGGTATTAAGTTAGTACCGGTATTAGTAATCCCAGCACATTTGTGCGAATCAAACAAGGTATTATAAAAAAAGTGGTATTAACAATTCCATCCCACTTTTTAATACCCGAATCAAACGAGGCCTTGTAGTGTTAATTTATTTCACTATCCGCTCGTGTATATTATACACATAATTTAAGGAGCTTAATTAACTGAAAGTTTAACTGGCCTTACCTTCGAATTAAGTTGGAGTTTGTTCATCCTTGCTGCCGTTAACTTTATTTGCTTAGAACAATGGCCGGCCGATCAACTTGCCTTCATGGTCGACGGACCCAAGATCTAGCGGGGAGGATTCCAGCTTAGAATATATATATATTTTTTTCACTAACTATATATATATATATATATATTGTATAGTTTAACCCATCGATCCTTTGTCCAGCTTCAGCCCTCTTCTCGAAGTGCGTCTTGCCTTCATCTGAATATTATTTTCACGAGTTGCATTCTGATTTGCACATAAATCTTAAAACCTTCCTTTTTTCGTTTTATAAGTCTCATATTTCTAATATCCCCTATTACTAAATAAAAATAAATAAATCTAAGCGGGCGACAAATAGTAATCCAATACGTACAATCCTCCTCAATAGCAAACGAGTGATTCGAAGGTTCAAAGTTGGAATATCACCAAATTTAAAATAAAAGGAAAAACTAATTAAATATACTTTACTTTAACTCGGTAGTTATTGTCAGATACTCATGCATAAAACAATATACGAATTAACCATATGCATGCTATACCTGCACAACGTAACTCGATCTTTTTAATTTGTCAGATCAACTATATATAGAGCCCTTACATTATTCTCAAGAACAATTTGCATTCTTTGGGCCAAACTGCCCCAAATTCAATCAAATAATGTATATCACAATTAATGTCCTCACCACTAGATCGAGAGAGAGATGGAAATAATTGAAAAATGCAGTTCATACATTACATATATCTAGACCAATTTATTGATTTGATCATATACAAAAATATGATAAAAGTACTTTCACACAGGAATTAAGTAACAGACAAAATACATAATACGGAAAACACACATTAATATAGATATATATATATATATATGCATACTATTATGGAAATTCATGCCTTCGAGAACCCTAAATTAGAAACATTTAGGCTAAACATTTTCACCTTACCTTCTGTGAATATATCCGTAATAATATATATTTCTATGGGCCCCAGCTTGAAGTGAAATTGGGATTCACAACAAATTGACTGCATGATGATAACGGCGTCAACGTCGACGATGGCGATGACGACAACGAGGACTTTGATGAAGTTGATGATGCTGGTAGAGGTGGCAATGGCAAAGATGACATGATGATGGCCTCCATAAATTCCAACTCATTAGAAGGCACACGCGTAGGAGTGAGGCATGAGAGGCTAACATTAATAGGGTCACCTTCTTCTTCCTGTGCAGGTAGTAGATTAACGTTACAGTGCTTCGGCACCACAGGAAACATCGGTGGATCCAGGTTGTAGAGCTGCTGCTGCTGATGATGATCAATTTGTTGGGGGTGACAGCCCGATGGCCAGGCGGGATCGTAGGATGAACGTGAGCCTAGTGGTACAGTGACAGGTGGTAGTACAGAAACCAAATTAAGATTGTAATGGAGGTTATTATTATCGTCATGATTATGATCAAAGGGCTGTAGGATTGGTGGGGGTGGGGTGGGTATGTAAAACAGATCCTGTTGTGGTTGCGGATTTGGGATCAAATTAGGGTTTGGATTAAGCGGGTAACTAAAGACGTCGTATGAAACATTTGGATTAATTGCTGGAAGGTTAGGAAAAGTTGAAAAATGGTCAGAGAAGCCCAGCTGGGAGACGAGCTTCTTCTTTATGCTTGAATTCCAAAAGTTCTTTACTTCATTGTCTGTTCTTCCAGGCAGGTGTTTCGCTATCTGAGCCCACCTGCTTACATATATACCCAAAATTTGGAGAAATTATTTTTTTGCAGAAAAATGTGAATGTTAATTTGTAACAATAAAAACAAGTCTACTACTTCCATTAGAAAATAAAATTGCAGTTAATGATCATACTTATATATATGAAGGAAGAAAAAAAAATATACCTATTGCCAAGAATTCGATGGAGTTCGATTATAAGAGCTGCTTCTTGTGGAGAGAAGCTCCCACGCTTTAAGTCTGGTCTCAGGTAATTTATCCATCTCAGTCTACAACTCTTTCCGCATCTCTGTAACCCTGTACCACCACCAAAAAGAAAAAGAAAAAAATTTGCAAAATATACGTATGCAAGAATGAAAAAACATGGTGCCATTAGTGAGGGGTTATATTGTATATATGTATGGTACCAGCAAGTCTAGGGACAGAACTCCAGCAGCCATGGCCATAGTTGGAAATATAGTTGATGAGCTTCTCATCTTCTTCAGGAGACCATAGCCCTCTCTTCACCTTTTGTTTGTTGCAGCATGAATGATGTCCCATCTTTCTTTCCCCCCTCTCTCTCTCTCTCTCTATATATATATATATATCTATCTAAAAGTAATTCAGCACCGCAGCAGCTAATAAATGGGAAGAGGAAGAAGATCAGATGTATCAGTATTAATTATTGGTTTTGATTTTTATGTTTCTGACAGAAAATATAAAATAAAACACACAGAAAGAAAGAAAGAAAGCACTACAAGAGGGGATTCAGAGGAATGGGATGATATTATATATATATCAAATTTATTATTATTAGTTTGAGAGAGAGAGAGAGAGAGAGAGTGTACACACCGTCTGAGCTTATGAATTTATTGCTGAGCCCTGTACCCCATCGGACGAGGGGCCCTATTTAGAGTTTGTGATCATGTATGTAAATTGTTTAAATTGCCCTTTTGTAGAGTTATATATATATTATATAATAACCACGTATAATCACACGTGCTCCATAAAATTTAGTGTTTGTGACATGTATGTAAATTGTTTAAATTGCCCTTTTGTAGGGTTCTGTATTATAATAACCACGTATAATCACACGTGCTCCATAAGATTAAAGCAAGCTATTGATTTAACCAAAAAATGCCCAACTTTTTTTTTTTTCTAACTATTTTTAAATACCAATAGCGTATAGCGCATCATTCAATGTAGGGTATTTAATTTGGGTTTTGTCCCCATTTAATTTTTATGATAAAGTTTGATAATTATTTTCTTTCGGCCTTTGAAAAATAGGCAGAATCTAAGGGTCAAAACGTTATCCAACTAATATTTGTAGCCAAACCATCAAAAATATTATTGTTGGACGCCAAATAGTTATCGTTTTGCCATTCTCCGAAGTTTTTTTTTTCTTAACTAAATTTTCGGTGAAAAATTCAAACAACATTTTATTTAAGCTATGTTGATCTCACCAGATAATTATGAGAATTATAATTTAATTTAAGCAAAATGAACTATTTTTGTTGAATTTAATTTCTTTTACCAAAAAATTTCCTACCTGTTTTATTCTTATGTCCCATCCACAAAAAAGAATAACACAGTTATGTTTAAAATCTATATTTGAATTTTTCTTCCACAGTTAGAACAACAAATTTTATTGTGAAATTTTGAGACTTTCTATTTGGTTAAGAAAAAGACCTCCCCTACAATAGGTCTGATTTAACGGGGGGTATAGTATGCACGGAACGTTCACTTACTTGATATTACCATCCACTAGCGGCTACTCTTGCTATTATTGTCAAATGTCTCAAATTTGAACAAGAATATTACTATTATCAGTTTCTAGTGATTATCATACATTTTCATTGTTCTTATTGTACACGACTACGCATGCTCTTAAAATCCTAAACACACACACATATATATAAATTTTATTGTGTTTCGTTTCAAATTAAAAAAAAAATTATATTTCATACTTTGCAATGCTACATAAAATGTAATCTTGGCAATTTAGTAGGTTAAAAATTAAAGATTTTATAAAATGTTATAAAATTTAGGGATATTTGAACTTTACACCCCATTTTTTGACCCCACATTTAAGATTGCACCTCATATTTTAAATCATTTGACTTTGCACCTCACTATTAACCATTTCGGTTAAGTTCCGTTAAGAAATAAAGCTAATGACAAAAATGCCCTTTCTCCTTTCCAATTTCCCTTAACCTCCCATTTCCCCTTCTTCTTCTTTCTCCGTCTTCTTCTCTATTCTCATATGTACAATAACACTACTCACCCTTGGTATTAGTGTCCCCACCATCGGTGATGGACCATAAATTCCGTCCTCAAACTTCACTCTCCGATCTACCCACGCCGAAATCTCCGCTTTCTCTCTACTACCTTGCACGGTCGATAACAAATTACAAGGAGTTGTCAATGGATTTGGTAGATTGGATTTTAAGTAGCCACTTTATGCTGATATTCCTTCTCAAATTCTTCATGGATAGGATAAAAGAGTGTAATATGATCTTTTAGAATCCATAAGAGCAACGTAGTAAGCAAACCCATATGAACGAGTGTTTATCTGCATTAATATGCTGCTGATTGTATTCAAAGCAATAACTAATATTGTGCGAACATAATTATTCACATGAAAATGTCATTACTTAAGTTTTTGAATCAAGAGACTCTTCATCTCAAATTAAGAGTTAAACTTTCATTTAATATTATTTTAATTTAAAAAATATTAAAATTCAAGCGATTTAATTAATCAGGGACGGATGCACCATAGGCTCAGGAAGGGCATCCGCCCCTCCACAACTTTTTATACCATGCATCTACGTATGTGCTTAAGAATTTTCATGAAGACAATAATATGCCCCCCCCCCCCCCCCCCGGGCCCCCCCAAGATAAACTTATTTACCTGTATGCCCCTCTCTATATGATCTGTATATAGTTCAATTAATTGAAGGAGATAGAGCATTTTGAGAATTAAGTTAGGGCATTGTGCTCTACAATTTGGCATCTATGGACCTAATTGGTTTTTCCCCTTTTATCCAATTCCCCTATTGTTTTTACTTCTTATTAAATTCTAATTAAAATAGTTCACCAATTTTTATATTAATTAGGGTTAAACAATTCCAATATAATTAATGCATATGATATTTTTATTTATTACTATATAATATTTATTTATTATTCACAAAGTATTAGTACAATTGATAAGAAGACACTCCGTCACATGACTCACACTAATCCAGTTCCCCTATTGTTTTTACTTCTTTGTCTTATTCAATTCCAATTAAAATAGTTCACCAATTTTTATATTAATTAGGGTTAAACAATTCCAATATAATTAATGCATATGATATTTTTATTTATTACTATAATATTTATTTATTATTCACAAAGTATTAGTACAGTTGATAAGAAGACACTCCGTCACATTAGCTAGCCTGAACAATCCTTACTAATAAAAAAAAATCAGTTACTAATCTTCAATGTATGTCCCCTTCCTTTTAATTTCTGGCCCCGTCCCTAAATTTAATCATAATGGAGAATACAACTTATACAATTTCTATTGTTTTTTATATGTTCTTAAAAAAACGTGACTTAAAAAAAGCAAAAATATTAATTTAAGATAGAGTGAAATATTTTGGAAGATATATATATATATATATATATCGGTTAAAAACAGCAAAGGGAGTTAGATGTGCCCTTAAGAGCAGTGCTAAAAGTTAGATGTGCCGTAGTAAAAATGAGTTTTGCGCGCAAAAGTCACATGGGTCCAAATTAAAAAAATAGATATATCCCTATCAGTTACTTTTATCTTTTTCATTTTATATTTAATTGGTGTACGTCATAGTTGGTTTAAAAAATTTATACACAAATTTAATAAAATTTAGCACTATTTTTGAAAATATTTTTTCCCATCCCCTGCATGATCGGCGGAAAATTTTGGCATTCGCTAACTATCGGTATCATTGATGTATCGTGTGTGCGCGCGTAGCCAACTACACATTTCATCCATGCAAAGAAGAGATCGAGGTCCCACATTCATATATAGGGCATATCGTCTTCCAAACATCGATGTCCGTGTGGGTGAAAAAAAGCCCTAGCTAGCTAGCTAGAGCAATATATAGATCAACGGTTACTTCTCGACAATCAATGATTTGGTTAATTGGAAACCTACTACCATTTTACCTGTCATTTTAAAATAATTTCGGGTGGAATTGTTTCCCCCATTTATCTCTTCTTCGTTTCCCTTTTTGTTCTATTTCATTTAATGGAGTTCATATTAAGGATTAAACGAATGCTTTTTTTATAAAATTTAGTCAAGAAGATCTTTAGAATGAGTATATCATTCTACAAAATTTCATCAAAAGATTCAACTAAGAAATAGGTGAAATGATCATCTAAAATTTTAAAGGATGGAAATGTACAAGTGCATCATAGTTTTATTAAACCCACTTATGATTTATGTTTTTTGATGAAATTTTGTGGAAATGATCTACTTATTATAGAGATCATCAACACCAAATTTTGTGAAAAAAATTCATCCGTCTAATTAAGCATGAGGAGTGACGTTTGCTAGGTCTGTGAAATGACAAGTTACCCTTTTCGATTACGGAAATTACAATAAAAAATGTTGACGAAGGGATTTGAACACAAGACTTGGGTAAAAAACTCATCTAACTAGCAGTTGATCAATAAATATCATCATATATTGTTAATGTGAGGAATTACATTCTATCTTGCTTTGGTCTTGATGTTTTAATTTGCACGATTTGCAAAATTTTATCCTTACAATGCCAACAAGTGCACTGTATGTGCACAAATTTGTGAGAAAATTGGACTTCCGTCCAAGTTAAGCTACACACGACTAATACTTTGAGGTTTAAATTGTATAAATTGAAACATGATTGATGATCGAAGTGAGATGACATGTAAATTTCGAGGGACTAAAGTTTTTTTTTTAGTCTTGTCTTGCGTAGCTAGGATTTCTAGTACCCACTAATACTCTTTCAATTATTCCTTTTATATATATATATACAAACTTAATTATTTTCATAATTGGTTTTTGCTGAATCTCATAAGCTTATGCATTTTCCAAGGCGAATAATTCTTATTCTCATCAAAAGCCTTGGTATCGATCTATATTTTGGATTTACCATATATATTTGTATTGGTGGACGCATAACGTAACTGGAAATCGCATGGAAGAGTAAGTCAAACCGTCAGAGTAAAGAAACTATGAGTATATCGAGTGAGTAATGAACTGTAACTTTACAGCTTTTTAGTTAGAGTTCAAATTTTGTTGGAAACAGTCTTAAAAATTAGATATTTTAATAAGGAGTTGCTCTAGCCTATTTACCCTTCTTTTTTTTCCTCCTCCATTTTTTTTAATTAAGATTATTCCAATAGAAAATAATTGCCAATCTCAAATTTTGAATTTATTTTTGGTAAGATTAAATCTTACCTGGAAATATCATTTTTTTTCTTTAAAAAAAATGACCAGACCAGCCAAAACACAAAAAAGCTAGCCAAACAGCACCAGTCTTTATAGATGTGCCTCCGTGAATTCAGGTTAGTTATCATGTAATTAGCTAGGTTTGGTTACAAGTTATTTTATTAGAATTGGTTGACATTGGCGGATCTAAAATATTGAATATGAAACGGTCAAAACATAAGTACAATTTTTATTTTTATTTTACATAGAAGTAATTAACATAAAAACAAATTCAAACTAAGCTAATGGAGAAAGACCCGCAATTATTGCATGTTGTTTTTTCCTTATTTTCATACTGGTAAATCCCATTATATGTAAGATTAGAATTTATATTTATATGTTTAAATCCAAGCAGTTCTAAATTTTACTTATCGAAAAAACAAAAAAATTAAAAAGACCAATAAAATATAACATATTTATACATAACAAAATAATAATATTACTACTCAAATTTTTAAAAATTAAAAAATACTGTTGAAAATTTTAAAAATCGAAGGGGACCCCTTCGATCCACCACCGATGGTTCACGTGCAAAATTTAAGATATTTATCCCAAATTTTAGGGAGACATTAAACTTTTAATTTTGAGACAAGTATACAAAATAATCTACTTCAAGGCCATCGCCAGGAAGAGATGGTCTCAAGTTCATAATTAATGGCGGTCAAACTCATAAGATATTTTTGGCTTGATATGCAAATATATGCAACGGTTAGTATATGGAAATATAAAAGTACCTGGCATTTTCATAATGGCAGTCAAACTCATAAGAATTGAAAATGGACGCTTCATATAGATTGAAAACTGCTATCGATACGCACTAACATAATGTTAACACTTTATTTTATTTATTCGATTTTTAAATATTAAATATATTTGTACAAATTCAATACTTAGAAGTTGAGCCACTGAGTATATATAGATATATTCGATATTTAGAGGCTGAGTCAATGTCAGAATATTATAGAGTATTTTAATATATCAATAACAACTCCTTATAAAAAAATATTAAAAAAATATTTTAGTATGTGTCCATAGCAACTCATGTATGATTGTATTTATATAAAATTATTAAAAGTACCTTGCATTAACTATTTTTTTTTTTTTTGCATGGACGCTAAAATTCCATTGCATATGCTAATCATTATTAAGATTTTTTTTTGTTTTTTTTTTGGTGAGTAACTAATTTTAATATTAATTTGGTGAGTAACTAATTTATTATTAATAATGAGAAACCAATTTTATTATTAATTTGGTGAGTAACTAATTCACTATAAAAATATTAGTTAAATCTCATTTAGTTATCCTTTAATTTACATATTGAGCAACCATATATTATTGTAAAAGTTAATTAGTTCATATATATATAAATAAAGTGGCTATATCATTACCCAAAATTTATTAAAAAAAAGAAAGAAACTAGTAGGTTAACATTATTATGCACAAAGTACTGAAGTGGGGTGTCCATGTTTTTTTTTTTTTTTTTTAAACCATGTTTAACTTACAGTGATAAAAATAAATGGTAAAGCACAAGAGAGATCGATAAGGAGGGGTACGTGTAGGGGTGGATTAAAAAAAGAGAGAATCATCATTAGCCAGGGTTGCTGGTTTTAATTGTGTTTTCAATTGTCGAGCATGCAATCAATATAATTGCCAATTTGCCATTGCCTTCTTTTGCTAGCTACAAGCCTACACATCTTTAATTTGGTGTCCTAGCTAGCATTTTGTTTCTTTATTATAGCTTTACTATTTCCATCTAGTTATTTATTTCCCTTTCTTTATTATAGCTTTTTGTTTCTTGTTACAGGGAGTAAAAAAAAATTATCAATTTTTTTTTTACAAGGACTTTCTATATAATACTATAGATATTAGATTGTCAAACATATACATGAATGAATTTGTTTTTGAAATTTTATAGAGATGATCCATATAGTGAAGATTTGGCTATGTATAGAAATTATATTCATATTAGGTTTTATATTGTCCAATTCTTAATTGGCTTTGGATTGTCCAAATTCTAATTGGATTTATATTATCCAATTTGTAGTAGGATTGGGCTTTGTGCAATCCTAGACCATAGGATTTATACTCTATAAATAGACCCCTTTGTCATATGGTTTATTCATGAGTTGTGTTATACTGTTTACTAGCTAGATTATATAGTATATTTGAGAGATAATATTGAGAGCTCTAATTGGTGGCTAGGATTTGTTTTGTGCGTTGTACTCAGAATTGGTCTCATCAATAATAGCTATCACCCGGTAGATTAGTGGCGGTTTTGCCGACACTACCTAATTGCTTGTGCGCTTGGTTAGTTGTTTTCTTCTTTCATCTCTTGCTTATCATATTACTTGAATACCATTGGTGCTTGTTTCTTTAATTATTGTACGCATAATTGTCCGATCGGTTCTACGCTTGTGCGAAGGCTTGTTCTAGCGGTATATAAGCACAACAATTTGGTATCAGATGGAGGTTTATTCATTGGAATAATTGTGTCATAATTAGAGATGTCTACTGGTGGTGCATCGGAAGGGAGTGCCAAGGCGGCATATATAACACCTTTGAAGGGGGCATCTGCTCCTGAGGTGATGGCTGCGGTCAAATTCGATATAGAGAGATTTGATGGGAAAAAGACGGATTTTGCGATGTGGCAGTGTCAGATGTCCGACATCCTTGTCCAACAAGGTTTGCACAGAGCATTGTTGTGGAATAAAGCTAAGCCCGATGAGTGGTCCGACGTCGATTGGGCTTAGTACGATAGGCAGGCATATAGTACAAATTTCGTTTACACCTTGCTCCAAACGTGATGTACTATGTGATGCGTGAAATATCTGCCTCGGTAATCTAGAAGAAACTCGAGGATCAGTATATGACAAATAGTATCGAGAATCGTCTGTACTTGAAAAAGAAGAAGCTATTCCGGTACGAATTTTCGAGGGGTACATCCATGAATGATCATCTCGATGGGTTCAACAAGATAATATCATATTTACAGGGGTTAAAGACGTCGAGATTGATGATGAGGACAATGCGATTTTGCTTTTTAATTCGCTCCCGAAATCCTATGATCATCTAACCACCACACTTATTCATGGGAAGGAAAAGGTGACCTACGATTTGGTATCGTCGGCCGTCTTGGCTAATGAAAAACGCTTGAAGGAGAGAGGGGAATCCAACTCAGATGCGCTATTCATTAGGGGGAGAAGTGATGAGAAGAAGCAGAGAAACCGAGGAAAGTCGCAGTCGAAATCTCGGGGACCGGCTGACAAGAGTAAGATAATTTGTCACAAGTGCAAGAAACCTAGACACGTGCGTCGGGAGTGTCCAAATATAATCAATGGCAGTGGAAAAAATAAAGGTGCGGTGGAAAATGCGAACGCGATAACGGCACCAAAAGATGAGGACTTTGAGAGTATGTTGGTTGTGACTTCTCAGGTTAGCTCTTCGAGTGAGTGGATCTTGGATAGTGGGTGCTCGTATCACATGTGCCCAAACCGAGAATTGTTTCATACCCTCACCGAGGTTGACGGAAGTAAAGTTTTGATGGGTAACGACCATGCGTGTAAAATGATGGGGATTGGTACGATCCGGCTAAAGATGCACGACGGGATAGTACGTACTCTTCGTGATGTCCGGTATATTCCTGATTTGAAGAAAAAATTGATCTCTTTAGGGGTTCTTGATTCCAATGGGTATCGTGTATTACTTGAGGGTGAAAATTTAAAAGTTCTATCCGGGACTATGATTGTGATGTGAGGAAAGAATGAGGGTAATCTCTATTTTCTTCAAGGAAGCACAGTGACTGGGTTTGCTTCAGTTACTACTGAAGATACTGACACGACGAGATTATGGCATATGCGATTGGTTCATGCTGGGGAGAAGGCTATGACAGTGTTGAGTAAGCAAGGGCTACTTGAAGGTGCAAAAAGCTGCAAACTACAGTTTTGTGAGCATTGTGTGCTTAGAAAACAGACACGGGTAAAGTTTGGGACAACGGTACATTGCACGAAATGAGCACTTGATTATGTGCATACGGATGTCTAGGGGCCGACAAAGACTCAATCATTTGGTGAAAATCATTACTTTGTGACTTTTGTTGATGATTACTTAAGGAGAACTTAGGTCTATCTCATGAAGCATAAGGACCAGGTTTTTGATGTGTTCTTAAAGTGGAAGGCAATGGTTGAAAATCATATTGGTAAAAAAGTTAAAGTGCTCAGGTCAGACAACGGCGGGGAGTACAGTTGTGATCCTTTTAAGGATTTTTGCCAACAAGAAGGTATCATTCGCCACTTCACGGTCAAGGGTACACCTCAACAAAACGGAGTAGCGGAGAGGATGAATCGTACGCTCCTTGAAAAGGTGCGGTGTATGCTTTCTAACGCCAAATTAGATAAGCGGTTTTGGGCTGAAACCTTATCCTACGCTACGTTCTTGATTAATCGTTTGTTATACTCGGGAGTGAAATACAAAACACCTATGGAGGTGTGGACCGGATCTCATGCTAGATACGACAACATTCACATTTTTGGTTGTTCGACTTATTATCATGTTCGTGATGAGAAAATTGACCCTAGGGCTTGTAAGGCAATATTTTTAGGCTCTTGTGATGGGGTTAAATGTTATAAATTGTGGTGTCTTCAAAGTAAGAAGATTGTGATTAGTATGGATGTGACGTTTGACGAGGCGTCTATGCTCAAGACGACCTTGTCGACAAACGGTGGTTCTCCAATTTCGGTTAAAAAGGAGAATAAAGCGAGCGAGATAGTGGTGAAAACAAAAGTGATTATTCCAGTTAATACTCGAGTTACCAATTCGGTAATGGAGTCCAATGAAGAAAAGACGACTCCCGGTGAGGATTCGGGTCAACAACAAACAATACCGTCTTTAGCTAGTGAAAAGGAGCCTAGGGCTTGACGTGCACCGGTTCGATATGGGTATGAAGACATGGTGGCATACGCATTAGTAGGTTACAGGGATAAGCCGACTTCGTATCAGGAAGCTATGGATTCTAGCGAGAATGCGAAGTGAAAAGCGATTATGGAAGATGAGATTTGCCGAAAAGGAAGAAACCTATCGGGTGCAAGTGAGTTCTCACTAAAAAAGATGGAGTTTTAAGGTCCGGTGTTCGTTTCAAAGCAAGGGTGGTAGCCAAGAGTTATGCGCAAAAGGAAGGGGTGGATTATAATGAAGTGTTATCTCCGATTGTGAAGCACACCTCGATCCGAGCATTGTTGACTATGGTGGCGCAATATGATCTCGAACTTGAACAACTCGATGTCAAAAATGCGTTCTTGCATGGAGACCTAGAGGAATAAATTTATATCTCTCAGCCGGAAAGATTCAAAGTTATTGTAAAGAAAATAGTGTGTGCAAATTTCAGAAGTCGTTGTACGAATTGAAGCAATCCCCGCGTCAATGGTACAAGAGGTTTGACACGTTCATGATCGCGCATAAGTTTACTCGTAGCGAATTTGATCATTGTGTTTATTTCAAAAGGCTTGAATCTAGCAATTTCATCTATTTACTCCTATACGTTGACGATATGCTCATTACTTCCCGGAGTTTGGTGGAGATCGACGTATTGAAAACTCAGTTAAGTAAGGAGTTTGAGATGAAAAATTTGGGTGGAGCGCGAAAAATTTTGGGGATGGAGATCGTACGAGATACGAAGAGAGGACGATTGTATCTTACACAAAGTCAATACCTTGAAAAAGTGATTGCTCGATTCATGATGAAAAATTCAAAGCCGGTGAGTGTCCCGTTAACACCGCACTTCAAACTATCGGCAACGATAACTTCTAGTTCCGAGGAAGAGGTGGAGTATATGGCACAAGTTTTTTATGCAAGTGCGGTTGGGAGTTTGATGTATGCCATGGTATGCACTCGACCGGACATTACTCAAGCCGTGAGCATTGTTAGTAGGTATATGGCGAACCCTGGAAAATCCGCATTGGCAAGCTGTTAAGTGGGTTCTACGATATCTACGAGGTACCATGGACAAAGGGTTGGTATTTAAAAAATTTGGAACGTCAACTATTGAGGGTTTTGTGGATTCGGACTACGCTGGCAACCTAGACAAGTGGAGATCGACTACGGGTTATGTGTTTACATTGGGTAGCGGTCCGTTGAGTTGGAGATTGATGATTCAAAGTGTGGTAGTGTTGTTTACCACGGAGGCAGAATATATTGCGATAACGGAGGCGGTCAAGGAGGCCATATGGCTCCGTGGTTTAGTTAGTGATCTTGGTTTGAAGCCGAAAAAAGTGGTGGTGCACTGTGACAGTCACAGTGCAATTCACTTGGCGAATAATCAAGTTCATCATGGAAGAACCAAACATATTGATGTCCGATATCACTTCATTCGAAAAATTATTGAAAACGGTGTTGTAAATCTAGTTAAGACAGGCACCAAAGATAATCCGGCAGATATGTTGACAAAGGTTGTCCCGTTGGCTAAGTTTAAGCATTGCTCGACGTTGGTCAATATCTTTCAGTGTTGATGCCCCTTGGGGGCGGTGGTCCTAAGAGACCAGCAGGGGTGATAGTGTCTTATTCGATGATTTGATCATGGTGAAGTGCATTGGGGTCTTATGGAACATCGCCAAGGTGGAGAATTGAAGATTTAGCTATGTATAGGAATTCTATTCATATTAGGTTTTATATTGTCCAATTCTTAATTGGCTTTGTATTGTCCAAATCCTAATTGGATTTGTATTATCCAATTTGTAGTAGGATTTGGCTTTGTGCAATCCCAGACCATAGGATTTATACTCTATAAATAGATCCTTTGTCATAGGGTTTATTCATGAATTGTATTATATTGTTTACTAGCTAGATTAAAGAGTATATTTGAGAGATAATATTGAGAGCTCTAATTGGTAGCTAGGATTTGTTTTGTGCGTTGTATTCAGAATTGGTCTCATCAATGATAGCTATCACCCGGTGGATTAGTGGCGGTTTTGCCGACACCACCTAATTGTTTATGTGCTTGGTTAGTTGTTTTCTTCTTTCATCTCTTACTTATCATATTACTTGAATACCATTGGTGCTTGTTTCTTTAATTATTGTACGCATAATTGTCCGGTCGGTCCTACACTTGTGCTAAGGCTTGTTCTAGCGGTATCTAAGCACAACATATAGTAAGTAAAACACATCCATCAAATTTCATTAAATATACTCAACTTAAAAGTAGGTATATTGAAAAATTGATACATATGCGCATTTTCTATCATTGAAATTTTTGATAATCATATCACTTACTTCTAGGTTGAATTGCTTAATGATCTATTCATAACATAGATCACCTCTACACAATTTCAAAAAGGCAATTAATTAATTTAGCCCTTTAAATGAGAATCCATTCTTTTTGTTAAAGTATGATAATTTTTCTTTATAACCTAACTCTCTCTCTCTCTCTCTATATATATATATATATATTGATGGAAAAATTGTCAAATGTGCAACATTTATATATTGAGATCACTGCACGCAAGAATATTTAGGTAGGGACAGGCTTCATACTTTCTACATCTAACTTTCCCTTTTCTAAATATTCTTGAATTTGGTTCCACTTGAACGATAATGACACTAAATAAACTTGATGATGGTCCATAATCATAATAGGAGTAGTACATTTTTAAGGCACTTCACTATACTATGCACGAGCGGAAAAAATAGGCCAAAAACTTGTTTAATCTGGTAGAGAAAGAAAGCTTGGCTGTTGGGTCCCACGCCTTGACTTAGTGAAGCAATTAACATCACTAATCAATTACTTCTTTATTAGTTAGATTAGCATTGAAGTAAACAATTCTGCTAGTAATGTTTTCTCCAAATAAAGTTGGAATTTTTCATATTTGGGGTATAAAGGAAATGGCCTAGGAGAACATCTTTTTGAAAAAAAAAAATTATTGGCCGGAATAATATTTTTCTAAAATAGTGGTCTCGTTTTTAATTGTTGTTACTGTAGAATCTATATTTATTAATTGTTTGTTAAAATGAAGTGTTTAATTAAAATTGTATTTTGTACGAACTTAACTTTACGATCTAAAATATTTAATTCGAATTTTGTTTTTCATGATGTTTTCTTATTTTCTAACAAGTATCTTTATATTGCCACTCGTGAAACTCTAAAGTAACGTCAAATAAACTCCAATACATTAGTAATGCATTTACAAGACTGCAAACTTAACTTTGCATAATCCACAAAAATTACCATGCGTGTTTTTATCAAGAAATGAGTTTAAATTTGTAATTTGTTATAACTCTAAAACACTGTGAATTAAAAATACTTAGACATAGTAATTTGCTGAAAAAAAATTGAGCACAAACTTAATTTTGCACAATATCATAAGAAATTGCAACCCAAAAATCTACTGCAAAGTTAACGTTGCAATTCTTTTAGAGTTTAGTCAAAGATAAGTTCTTAATTTACAAAAATATAATTTTCCTAATTCTTTCGCACAAAACTTTCTTAGATAAGCCCCATTTTTTAATATTCCATTAATACTAATGAATTCGAACAATCTTAATTGCCATTCATTATTATGATTACCCCCTAACTGAAACTTTAGTCAGCACTTCGAATCGTTTTCATCTAGATGTGAAGCATCTTCTTTTCCTGTAATTTTGTTCTTATGCTATTTATGTTATGTTTGACGTCCAGGATAAGAGGGTGTGATACGATAAATTTATCATATCCCATGTTTGATATTCGTTGGAATTGGATATCTGGGCAGATTGTTTATCTTACTAAAACTTCTTATCCCACCGAGAAAAGGATTAACAAATCCCACATAATTAGAAGTGTGATTGTTTTATCTTTTTCAGAAGGAATTAAAGTTTCTCATTTTGCATATGGTGAATATTATGAAATTGTTAACAGGACAAGTTAAAATGTCTTACAAGTTTAAAGAGGAAAGTGATTCAAGTCTCTTAGCACACCTCCTCCTTAATTATCATTTTTACCAGAGGCGGATGTATCACCAAAATAAGAGAAACTCATCTTTTATGAGTACTTTTTTTATTTTTTATTTGCTTAGTGCCCCGTTTAATTTTAATTTTTTTTCTCAATTTTTTATATGCCGGTTTCTTTTAGTGCCCCTACCAAAGAAAAATTTAATGAAACCCTTACTTATTTATATGATATTATTTGTGTACATGTCATACACATTACCTAGATAAAATTTATAATAATTGTGTTTGATGTAATAGTTTGTGCTTATGATTTTGTGTGTATATGTCATACACGGAAATAGTAAATTTTTTGTATTTTTAAACAAGCAATTATTTTTGATCTGTTCAATTGTTTTTCCAAGTGCCCCACGCCCCTACCTAGAAGAAAGTTCTGATTCCGCCCTTGATTTGTACTCAACAAATATATATATATATATATATATATAATTATCAATTATAAGCAACTGAAATGATCAAGCTGTAAAGAACCTCCCCCTGAATGTAACTGTCTTAGTTAGATTGAAGTACATCTGACCCGCTACACATACAACATTAACCTCTTCCACAAAATCCCTCCAACAATGAAATAATGCATATTAATTTGAGCATATATATAAAGTTAATATCTTGCATAGTTGTGTGAATTAAATTTAAGTCTATTAGACGTTATTCAAACGGACAACGAATATTTATTATCAAATGGACAACGAAAAATGATCGAGAATAGTAAGAGAAAAGATTAAGCTACAGTCTATCGTGATATATATGAATAAAAGTTATTGTTCAAATACTTTGTATTAAACAATTGACATGAAAGATAAAATATTTAAAAAAGTGATCCTCATTTATTTCACAATAATTATATGTCACATGATCATAATTAAAATGAAATTAAAATTTTATACCAATTAATTATAAGTAAATAGAACGTGTTGGCGTGGGGCGGATCTTTTTTAATTAGGACGGATGAATGCAGAGAATTAAGAGTGTGTTTGATTGAGACTATTGTGGCTAGCTAGCTAGCAATGTCGTTGATAAGACTACCGTACAGCCTATAATGTCTGCCTTTTCTCATTCAACATAAAAAAGAAAGAAAGAAGGAAAGAACATAGTTTCAAAAAGTACCCATTATTATTTGCGTAAATTCCACATAAAACTTTTGCATTTGATAGAAAGTCGATATGACAATAATTAATTTGATTTGCAAATGGTCTATTTTAAATTACCTACAATGTAATAATGCCTAATCATTTTTAAAAAGTATTTTAAAAAAATTAAATTTTAAAAAGGAAAGAGTTCGTCAAAAATGAAACATCATTTAATTTTAATTAACATTAATCAGTTATTTTTATCATTTATAATATATTTATGAAGTCATACTCGTTGACAAATTCACTCATAATATAAAAATCTACATAATCCACATACAAATGCTAGATATAAATAGTATATATTATCGCTTTCAGATTGGTTCAATTATTCTAAAAAGTTAAACCCGAAACCAAACCAATTCAATCAATTTTTGAAAGAAACAATCCAAACTAATCTAATTAATTTCATAAACCTAACCAAGCCAATCCAAAAAATCAAAATAGTTTGATTCTGCGGTTTATCCATAACCGTGTGCAGCCCTACTAGATTATTTTATATCTATGAATATTGAAGTGAGGTAAAATAGAGGTAATGTAAAGTTGTACAATTGGTAATCAGGTATTGATGTTGCTTAAATTGATGATTGCTTGAATAAATTAAGGGTAATTTTATATACACCCAATAAGTTATTCTTTTTACTCCAGTTCAACAAAACTTGCTTTTCACCCCACTAATGGTTAATTAAAAAATAAAACACTCAACTCACCCCCAAGTGAAGTGAGTTTATTAAAATCTATGTCTATAGATGAGGAATATTTGGTGACAAATAATTTCATCACTGTATCCCAAAAAAAAAATTCTTTAAACAAAAAACATTCATCCAAATGAACAAAATCAAAGGGACATTTGTATGCATATATGAATATGTGTAGAATTTCAATGTATAGATAAATTAATATTTGGATTTCTCCATCTTTCTCTTGATTCGATCAGTTATTCAGTTATGTTAAGAACATACATATCTATACAAGTGGAAGTTACCGAGTTTAATTAATTCTTGATTTCTTTCCAATATTCCTATACAAATTAGAAATATAATATTTCAATTCAATGAAAAAAAGTTGAAATGGAAAAATATGAAGTTTGAACTCAATCTTAGTGTGCCAATCCTGAATCTATTTCAGAAAAAAAAAAAAAAAAAAAAGTGTGATATTGTGCCAATTATATTAATTCCTAGATCTGTTTCATTTTTTAGGAGTATTTTTTTATTGTCATTAGATCCAATTTCAAATGAGTTTTTCTTGTTAAAAAATGAATTTTGATCTACTCAATTGACTAGTCACTGTGATTTAGTAAGGAGTAGAGAAAAGAGAGTCAAAAAAACTAAAAGAAAGAAAGAGGGATGAACAATCTCTCGAAGGAATACTGAAATAAAGAGAATGAACGAAAAATAAAAAGATGATAGTGATGGTGGTGTGAGTTTACAAATTGTAATAAGTTAAAATGATCAAACTTAAGACTGAGAAGTAAGGTGACGAAATTAATTAAATAGATGCATTTAAAATCATCAAGTTATCTCTAATTATTATCTCGCATTACCAAAGTTTCCTTTGATAATGACCATTCCATAAATTGAAACTGCATTTTCATCCATTTGGACAGTCAATATCAAATCACAAAGACTACCACCGAGCCTTAATTATATAGTTATATTCTAATTTTAATTATAAGCAAATTATGACAGTTGCCGCCACAGTTTCTCTTCAAATAAAATGCATGGCACTAATGAATAAAATGCCAACCGAACAAATTAAATCACGGTTTTTGAAACGATAAATCAGTTTTTTTCTCTCTCGATCTCTCGTAGCAAATGTGCCTTTACTTGTACCAAGAAGCTCTCAATTGCGTCATATGATCAATACCTTGTTCGACTAAAAATCACAAGGGATTTGGAGTTGTGCAATAAATGTTGTACCTCTTTGCGACCAGATGGGTAAGTTTGGGCATAATCTTCCTCAAGACTTTCCTAATGGGTTTATTAAATGTTGCACTTGCATGATATGATACTTTGGAGCTTGTTAGTAGTGAATCTTTAATGTGATTTTCTTTTGTTTCTGGGCTTGCCCCATTTTTGTCAAAAAAAAATAAAAAACATTTATGTCTAATCAATTATGAGACTTTTGATGATGAAATAACGATGGTACGATGTGTTAAACAGTTTAAAGGAAAAATGAAAAATGATGTCAACTGTATGATTTGAAATTTTTAGGCCCAGTTCCAAGAGCACCCTTCCGTGTAAAATGCGGTCCTTAATAATGAGTGGAAATATTCACATCCTCAAAAATATTTAGAAACACTCTCACTTTTATTTAATTTTTTGTAATTGAGTAGGGTGTCTGTTACTTGATTCTTGGGGGCCGAGTATAAACTTATATATTCGGTCATTGATAACTGAGTAATATATTATCAAGTTCATATTCGATCTTTCACAACCGTGTAACATAGACCTTACTCGGTTGTCAAGAACTGAACGAAAAGTGAGAGTGTTTTCAAGAGATATTGACAGTGCCAATATTTCTACCCATAATAATAGTTAGCAAAATTATTAAAATACATGAATAATATATCAGTTAAATTAATATGTTATTATTTTGTCTTAGATAAATATGTTCATCTAAAAGGACTTAATCTTAAGACCTCAATTCCACTCTCCACTCTCTCTATCTAAAATGTAATTTCTCCAATTGAATTAGGGTGTACGTTAAAATATCTAGTTCTCCTTACTTTAATTTTAGAATATATTTTTATAGTACACAAGTTCATCCAGTGACAAATATGTCTACCCCGAATATAATCTCCAGATTTTAAGTTTACTATATATATATGTGTGGGGGGGGGGGGGGGGGGGGGGGGGGGGGGGGGGAGGAACGTTCAAGTTATTCTGGTGTAAAATTAAGAAGTTTTACACCTATCTGTAAATTTTTCTTATATTCATAATTTATTAATTCCACTACTAGATAAGCTATTTTTATTGTATTTGTCAAGTATGCAAAGTTACAAATCAATTTGATATTTGTAACTATATAATCGTTATACGTATTTACTTAATTTTTGTAAGGTTCATAATCCAATATATAACATAATTATGATGAAGCATTTATACGTCTTCGATTATTTAAAATTTTTACACGCATCTTTGAGATATTATAAATAACTAATTTAATAGTTAGATTAAATGATGAATTATGAAACTGTCATTATGTGTAGCTTAACCCTTCCTATATAGAGCTAGGTTATAAATAGGGAATCTCTCACTTTAGTTAAAAGAAGTGATGTATATTTGGAAAGGTAAACATATGATTTTTTTTTTTGAAATTTTGTAAAGATGATCTATATAGTGAGTAGTAGTAGATCAACTTCACCAAATTTCATAAAAAACCGGCCACAACCTAGAAATGTGTGTATTGAAAAAAATGATATATATGCGCATTTTCGACCGTTGAAATTTTTGATGACCGTCGCACCTACTTTTAGATTGAATTTTTTAATGAAATTTGGTGGAGATGATCTATTCATAATATAGAACATCTATAAAAAATTCCAAAAAAAAATTCATCAATTCACCGATTTAAAAGAGAAATCCTTCTTTTTCCTAAAGTGAGGGAATCACACTTTATAACATAATTCTATATATATATATATATATATTCAATGATATATATATATATGTATGTATATATGTGTGTGTGGTTTGCATTTATTCACAGTTAATACGTTCATTCTACACTAGTTATAAAGCGCGTGCTATTGCACGTGATTAGGAGACATACTTTTTTTTCCTTAAATAGCAAGAGAGTTATTTTGATATAATAGACCATAATAACAATAAACTAACGTACACACAATATTGAATTTCTCAAAAATTATAATCTAGTAAAAGAAAATGATAACATGTGTGCTAAGAGCACATATTAACCATATTATGAATGCAAAGAATAACACTTTATATGAGAATGTGTGCCCAATTTAATGTATGCTATAATTTAATTTTTTTTATTTATAAGTGCATAACATGTAATGTTAACATGACCTTTTAATGAAAATAATATAATATTTTCATAAACTATAGAAAAATTGATATCTAATTTGATACAATAAGATTGGATTCTGATCTTATTTATATAATCGTACATTTGATGAATCCATTATAAGATTTCCTTGAATCTAAGTGTTGAAGGAAAAAAAATCATTTTTGTACAACTTTTTATATAAGTTGTCTAAACTTTATTAATAATATATATATATATATATAGTGTTGATTAATTGCATGTAAATTTATTTAGTAATGAAGTATAATTAATTTAGAATAAAATCTTAATTCAAACCCCATAGTAACTTTACCAAAAGGAAAACACTTTACATATTATCTCATAGAAAAGTATCTTGATCAATCGTATAAGTACGTATTTTAAAATGAAAGGATTCTCAATTACATAAAATACAAATGCTAAAGGGGTCTCAAATATGCAAAATTTAGATACGGTTCAAATAATAGCAATGAACACCGACAATGATTTAATATAACTACATGTGAATTCCAATTTAAACATTATTAATAGTGTTATGATACCTTTTATCTTGTTTATGTATATTACGACCGATCAAGGGTGGATCCATAGGGGGTGGGCCTAACTAGAATGTAGGCCACCCCTTGGGAATTAAAATAGTGCTAACTAGTTACGGTGTAGTTTAAAATTTTAGCCCAATCTAAAATAGAGACCAATCTTTCTCATAGTATTATCAATTTTTTTTTGCTTCAAATATAGAGCCAACTACAAGAAAGGCCAATTTAAAGAGATCTTTTCTGGACATGATCAATGTACTGCAATAAAAAAATTAGTATTTTTCACTATTGATTAGTTTCGTAATTAAATAGCTTGAAGTTTGATTTGAAAGATAGTTGATAATAGTTCAATTTTGTCTGTGGGACATGACGAATACTAAACTCACAATAAAGAATTACCCGAAAAGGAGCTTAAGATGTATGTAGATCACAAATAGTGCATTCTAAGAATGTAAATAAGTCCTTTTATCATATAAGTATGATATTAGTTGCAAATTTGCTATACCAAAATTTATATAATTAGAAGACCACTAGCAGGTTTCGTTACTTCTTAGTGAAATATGAACCTTGCTAACTCTAAAAAAAAAAGGAAACTGTAGATAAATCCACCACAGCTTCAAAAAAATACATAAATAAATAATACAATAATAATAATTAAGTGAAAGAGATGACCAATTTGGACAATAGACCAATAGAATTAAACAAATAGAAATATAGGTCTTGACTTTCTTTATACAAAAAATTTGTACAAGTCATAATAGCATAAAAATTAGATTTCTAATTGTATGAATTCTTTTTGTTAAAGTCATACGAGAATAAAGATTGAATTATTAATTTGTGTGAATCCTAATGCGATAAGTATTTGTATGAACTTTTTTTGGAATCATAATAGAATAAAGATTGGATTTCTAATAAGTAAGTTGTGTGAATCCAAATGCAACAAGCATTAGATTCAACTACATTTTCCCTAACAAATATATTATTATAAGTGACTAAGAGTTTTAAGACCATCTCCATTGCATAAGCTAAAATGTTATATATGAATTTTAACATGCCCCGCCCCATGGTTTAAAAGTGGATTAAAAAAGCTAAAGGGAAGCTAAATTTGACAGCCGACAATATTATACACAATACGGAAAAAAAAACTTTTGTTTTTTATAGGTGTTATCAAATTTTAAAAGGATACAGATAATTGACTTGAAAACAACTTCTCTAAATATACAAAAGTCTCATTATGACCCAACTGATAGCGGTAGATCTTCTTTAGTTAATCTATGCAATAATTCTTCTCCTATTGACATCGAAAGTCCTGACGAAAATAGGCTTACAGCAAGAAATGAAGCAAAATTGCAAAAAAAGATGAAAGGAAAAAAAAGAAAAGTCATTTTGTGCAAAATTCTTCACTTGAAAAAGTGGAAAAAAAATCGGAACTTTACGAAACTAATTTGGCTCAAAAAAATGTATAACAAAATGGTATGCAAAATAAAATGAAACACTTAGTATTTTGCAGGGAAGAAGAACGAGAAAGGAATAACAATGAAGAAGAAAAGAGGAATCATGCAGAAGAAAGGCGAATTTGATAAGATCAAAGGCTTGAACACGAGGAATAAAGATGCTAACAAGGAAGCAACACTAATGGGAATGGATTTAAATCACATGACTGAACAACAACGTGGGCTTTATAATTATCGAATTAAAAAATTACTAAACCGAAGATGTGAACAAAGTTAAGCATCACAAAAATTATCTCGCAATTTTTCACATTATTAAATAGAAAAACAATTATCTTTAATTTATGATGCAATGTTTTGTTTTTTAAGTTATTTATTTTATTTGTACTACTTTATTTTAAGTATTTAATTTTTCTTTTTTTATTACTATTTAATGTCCCATTGTTTTCCATTTTTGGTGAAATTTTGTGTTTTAATATTTAAAAAAAATTATATATAATAAATACTTAAAGAAAACTATGCAATAATAAACGAAATAACATTTCTTAAAAACATTAATATGAAAAATAACTAATACAAAACGGTACATTAATAAAACATAAAAATAATATTACGTAACATTATAATAAATTAATATAATAAAGAACGTAGTCAATTTATATGGCGAATTGTGCATGAAGTTGCTAAATGTGTTCGATTAAATTTGCACTTAAACGGTTGTGCATGTGATCATTAGTCATCTCGGTCCGGAGATTAATATAAGCGTTAAACTCCATTGTTGGATCTAGTTGCATTTCTGGTATCTCTTCAATTTGATTATACTTACAATTCCAATTTGTATACCGTTCATCTTTAATAATCATGTTATGTAATATTATGTTTAGTACGTCCTGATTCCATAACATGTCTAGCTGACAGACGATTGCGAACCTTGGTTGTAGAATGCCAAAGCACGTTCCACATCTTTCTTCACATTTTCTTGTGCTTATGAAAATACTTTATCTTTTTGCAAGTTTGACTTCTTCATACTTTTCACAATAGTTGCATAACGCGGATAAATGCCATCAGCTAAATAGTACCCTATGTTGTATTGATTATCATTTATTTCGAAGTGGATTGGTGGCGTTCTACCATGTAAAAGATCTTCAAATACATGGGATCGAACCAAGACATTTAGATCGTTATTAGCACCTGACATACCATAATATGAGGCCATATCCATGTATCGTAAGATGTAACTAATTCGAGGATAATTATTGGAGCTCTTTATGACCTCGGTATACGTCATGCCATGTAACTGGACAATTTTTTCACTACTAGTGCATACAATTAAATGCTTTCCAACATTCCTGTGAATCCTCTAGCTTCGTTTTCCAATGACAAGCACCGTCTGCCGAATTAGGGGCTCGAAGGTACTTGCTCCCAAAGATTTCGACAATGGCAAAATAAATCGCTTCAATGACTTAATTGTTGTGGACTCACCTATTGAAAAATATTCGCCTCATATATCGGTGCATGACTCATAACACATTTGGCGTAAACCTGTTTTTATTTTTTAATGAGGGCTTAAACATTTTCGGCCCAAAGCGTGTTCTTTTTGTACGAAGTAGTTGTAATTTAAATAATTTAACCATCCAATTTGATAAATAGTACTTGCATTTGGAAAAAAATATATCTGAGAACATATAAATAAAATGCTCTTGCAATATGGACTAGTTCAACAACTTATGTTATTCCATCAGTTGCTAAATAAACAATTATATCCGAACCTCTAATGCAACCTGATTCAATGGTAACTTCAAGAAATGAAAAAAATGTATTTAATGTTTTCTTCGAATCTTGTAATAAATCCTCATCAGAATACGGTGTAAGATCTAATTTCCTTCCAATTGAAATTCATATTTTAAATTAGACAAAATATAAATGTATTAAACTTGTTTATTTGCATAAACTTAAATAAATAAATAAATTTATAGTAGAAAACTATAAAATGTGGGAATAACTAAACTGGATATATTATATCATTGTAAAGTCAAACAATGTAAAGCCAATCTCACATATAGAGAGGTGAAATGTATGGGTAGTGTTCCACCAATGTTGAATACAAGCTTCGACAATGCTACGATTAGATTTTGGCATATGAACTAAGAAAATTCCTAACTAATCTGCATTATCAATTAGACGTTTTACCTTATCATTATATGATAAGGTAACATATAAGCTACTGGCAGTGTGCCACATCAATCGTATTGCAAAATAATTGCCATATTTTAATTTTCTGACATTAGAGTTCGAAATGTGGAGTTCATTGTCAACTACACATTTGTATTCTCTTAACGAAGTTGTATGATTTTCGGGTTAAGTTTAACATTATGTCGATCTACGTCGTGCGCTGCTTTGCTTTAGTGGACACTAGACCCACTTTCATCTATATACTTGTAAATTGTTTGGCAAATATTCTCTTGATTGATTTCATCCTACAAAATTAAATTGATATGCAAAATATGTAAATAATATAAAAATTAAGAGATGGAGATGAATAAGAAATAAATAAAATCCCATAGATTAATTTATACCTTAAGAAAAAAAAATGGCAAATGATACTACAATTTAAATTGATGTGTAGTGATAGAAATGAGATAGTATGAATGTTCTGAAAATCTTCGTGGTTATAATTATAATACAATGGCTATGTATGTATATATGAGAAAGAATGTTAATGTGAGAAAGAAAGAAAACTTTGTAGTAAATCACATGATGAAGATGTAGAACCAAGGCATGCTTGAAGGCTTGGAGACAAATAACTTGATTGATGCACGGATGAACAATCACATAGTGAGATTAAAATTGTAGAGGGGAGAAAGTGTAAACATGCCCTACCATGACACATCATGTGTCATATGAACCCTCCACCTTTCCCACGCCACTTCTTGTGTCATGGGAACTATTTTTAACTTTTTTCTGGTGCATTTCTTCCTTTGTTGATAGGTTAAATATACACTTTTATAATACACTATTAGCTTACCCATTGGAGATGGTCTAATAGAGTAGAAGTCCATATTTAATTAATTGTTAAATATTTTAGTATACTAGGATCAAATATTAATTTTTCATAACTAATTGATAAAAGTGTAAAATATTTTTTTAATGTAAATCACCCACTAGATTCACACATTTATAATTAGTAAATATAAATCATCATCCTATGCAATAGCTTAGATCATTTAAAATGATTTTTCTTAAAGCAAACATTAATTTGTGAAAGAGATATTTAAAAGCAGGTGTTGAAAAAGCGAAATTAAAAAAGATAAAGTCTAATTAGCAGGAGAAAAGCACCGATCATGGTAAGTGATTGGTCCAAATAATTCATCCCACTTGCCTACCTTAAAAAGTATAAATGGTTCCATATTTCCCGGGGTAAAATAGATAAACTCTAAAGCAACCGCCTTATTTTTCTTACGGGCAGCTAAAGGATGAAAAAGTGTTCTTTGAATATTGTTGCTTCAGAAAGAATGAAAAAAATAATTAAATGAAAAAAAAAAGAAAAAAAAAGGAAGGAATATATATGAGTGAGTGAGAATTATATTATATTGGCCGGAATGCTAGCTTGTGATGGAAGAAATATAACTAGGATCAAACAATATTCTTATTACATATGTCAATTTGATTTTAATTGAAGGCACATGCAACATTAATTAATATAGCACCAGAATCAATTTGCTTTATTTGTTGAGCCATCAGAGGACAAATACTTCTCCCTCAGTTCTGTTTTTCCCATAATTATAGAGGAGGAATCAATATTGAAAGTACATGATCGAGTAGAGAAATTAACAGCCTTTGTACGTGCCAATTCTCCATCTGTCGTCTTTTGAGAAGAAGATAGGCTTTGGTATGTGTCATTTTCACTCCCAAATTTATTTTTTTCCCTTAAAAAAAAATATGTTCCTCAAATTAATTTTGAAAATTTTCCAATTAAGGAATTAAAAAGATGTGTTTTCCTAGTTATATGAAAAAGGCATAAACTTTAACACCACAGTGAAAAATAAACTAATTGAGAACTATACTGGATGATAATTAAAGAATGGGTACAGTTGTAGTGAATTAATTGAGATATGTCAAATAAATATTTTAACTCATTATGCATTTTTTATTAGACTCGAACGATATTGTTCCATGTCAAGACTTAGTTCCTCCATCTTGATTGATTGACGGTTGAATTAAGAGATAAGCTTATGATGAATTGAAGGTTGGCAACTTAATTAATTTATAATATGATTCTAATTAAATTTGATGCCTACGAACATATATATATATATAGGTGGCAGAGGGAAAAAAAGGTAATAAAAAAAAAAAAAGTTGTGAAATCGATGTAATCAACTTTTTATTCAACTTAATTGATATATGTATAAAGTAAAACGCTCTAGTAGATAGCTTAAAAGCAAAAAATGGCAAGTGTAAGAAATTGATTAATATTTGGTCCCAAAACATTTTCGGGAGACATAATGTTTTCATCATTAATCCAAAGTCAAATGTAAAGTGTGGAGAAGAAAAGAAAAAAAAGAAAAAAAAGGAATTTTTTGTCTGCAGAAGATAATAAAAACAAACCCGTATATGAAGAACACATGAAAGAGGGTTATGTAAATATATATAATATATATATATATATATGTGTGTGTGTAAAAAGCAAATGATCGAAATGACACTATATATAGACCCCACATGCACAGAGAGTCTTTATCCTTCCTTATCATCAAACGCAAAATCCTAGCTATGATAATAAGAAAATAGTCCACTTGCATGTTAATTTACTCAAATTTGAAGAAAACTTTATGATTCCCAGCCATTCTTTCCTTCACTTTCCCGTCAAATGATCGATATCCCTAAACCTTAAAAGCTTTTTGGCGCCATCTTGATTTCTTTCCTCAATAAGTTCACATATATAATCTTCAACACGAGATCGATATCAAATCGGTTGGTACGTACTATTGTCGTGCGCACGCAACTCCATGCAGTATATGTGAGTCAACACTAACGGAATCTTGATATATATATATATATATATATGCTCCCGGCCGACCATGAGTTTATCAAAAGTATGCATGTGCTCATCTTGAAACTGACCTGCCAACCATTTCTCTGTGCATGTGGTCTCTATTGCCATTACTACTACGTACATTTCAACGTGAAAATGGAATTAAGAAAGAAAAAAGATCCAGATATATATCATTATTTCCAAATATATATATAAGTCGTCTTTATTGGCACTACACGTACATGCACACAACTAGTATACATTACTTAAATCTTCTCTAAATGTATGTATATATCAACAACAAGCTAGCTAGGGAGATCAGCAAGGGATCGGAGAAGCATCCAAAGCTATTTGATCCTTGTAGAAATTATATATAGTTACGTACATCTTCTCCTCTAAACTAACTCTTTCATTGATTGATTACTTTTCTCATGTTATATTGGATTTAGGTGCGTTAGCTTATGTCAAATTTCCATGAAATTAATAAAAGAGAAAAACCAGTTATGTTGAAATTAATCATCTGTTAAAAAACGGATGCGCGAAATCAAAATAGAAGCCAATCTTGAAGACGCAATAATCTATGCTTAATTAAATTAATGTACGTTAGGAATTTTATTCTTTTTATATATGTACGTGTTTTTAACATGTGCTCTTTACGCACGTGTTTAATTAAATGTATGTTGAGATTTCTTTTCTTTTTATATACATATTCTTAACATGTACTCTCAAATTAAAGCACGCATTAACATGATTGATATAAATTAGCCTGAAATAAAATAATCTTGAAAACATTCCCATACATACTACTTTCTCCGTTCACTTATCACAAATGTATCATTTGAAAAACCACACCAGAACATACATCGAACTAGTTTATAATCATTTCTATATCTTTCAATTCCTCTAAATATCATCTATATAAAAACCCAAAATAAACCTATCTCAACCAAATCGTCCAATCATCTATAGCATCTTTCCCTAAGTATCACCCAACCACACGATCCCACATCTCAACCGAAACTTGTTTGGGTGCGCCTGAGGATGGATCCTTCGATATAACTCTTTAGCTTGAGCAATTCCAAAATTATATAAAAGACAACAAGCTGTTGAATTCGTTAAAAACAAAGCACCAAAAAAGAAACCAAATTTTCAAACCATAATAACTATCCTCGCTCTTTAGCCTCTTCGACTTTTTACCCCATCAAATCTATCGAATGGTGGGTACAAATCCTTGAACAAATCAACCGCGTAAAGGTCATTATCAGCACTCCTCCTTGTTACCCCCTTAGAAAGGGGACTTGGTTTCTTTTTCAAGTTAAGATTACAATTCTCTGTTAAACTCCCCTGCATATTTTGAGACAAAGTATTTGAAACTCTCCGCTTTGCCTTAATTGACTCGGTGAGACTCATATAACTAGGTGCAGTACTAACACTCCCCTCTCGGGGAGTGTTGCTAGACCATGGAGTCTCCGAAGTGGATGTGGACGAATTTGATGTTGCACTTTCGTCGTACAAAAATTCAGAACATGGATCAGAAGAGGATCTAGTAAATGGATCGGCTAAAGGAGGTCTTGCAGATATCCTCGTCGAAATGTTGTTCTTTCTAATTTTCACTGAATGAAATTCCGTAAAATTTGAACACGATTTATCAGTACTATAATCCTCATATTTCTTGGAAGTTGGGGTAGTAATATCGGGCGAGCCGGAATTGAGTTCTTCAGTCAACTTGTTGTCCCAAGGCTTGGTTGCCATCCAACCTTCTAACCAGCTCCATCCCGAGCTGTTCTTATCTGGCTTTGGAGAAGAAACCCAAATCTTGCCCCTTCTTGAGTTCAAGTTGGGACTTGTTCCAATTTGCTTTGGAGAAAGATTGAAATTAATGAAGTCTATTAACAAAGATAGAATTAAAGAAAAACATTGCTTGCAAATTTATGTTTGGATTCAATCAATATATATATATATATATATAGATACCTGTTGCGAAAGAGCGTATTTGATTGCTCGCTCCCTCTTGATGGCTCCTTCTTGCTTCATTTGTAGCTTTGCTCTCACTTCTTCCAATGTTCCATGTCTATCGCACCATCCACCCTGTTAATTGCAAAGTTACAAGATTGACTCATTTCATGTAATTGTACGTGTTAACATTGATGATTTGAAGTGCTTCTTAATAAACATAGGATACCTCAGCCTGTTTCATAGGATTGGATTGGTTATAATGTTCATCAACGGAGTGGCCTTCAGCGGAAGAAGAGTGGGCAAGACACTGAGACCTGACTCGGGCCTGAACACGAACAAGAGCCTGCATGCACCTTAGCGTTACGGCAGCTTGCTTTCTGACCTGCCGGCCACGAACTATGGCCTGAAGCCTCACCACAGCTTTTAAGGCCCTAAAAGCCCTCCTTGCCTTTATTCAATCCATTGAACAACCTCTAATTAGGCTAGTAAGTATATTGTTTTGCAGCTGTACTCGGGATCAACTATACCAAAAATATTGAACAAGAACAATATATACACATATAGCATGCACGAGATAATGGAACTAATATTTTTGATTCATCACACAAAATCAAACTTGTTTGATCAAATGTTAAATGAATTCAACAGTAGGACCCGGTTACCAATCAAATGCATTTTTGTGTACATTGTCTAGCAGACTCGATCTGTACGTTAGTTTGAGGACTTGGAATGCTATAGCAAAACCGACCATGCTATATAGCTTAAACAATATTTTGGTTTTTACCAGAAAGAAAAATATTTAGTTGTTTTTCCCATTATTACTGTTCGGCTGTATAAAGACCACAGTGGTGGACTCCTGATAAATAAGGACACCTTCAAAAGGAAATGGGCTAAATTCCTATGTATTTTGTGGATTATTATTATTATATATATATAAACTGTTCGGTGTTTTTGTGATACGCTTAGTATTAGAGTGTGAAAATCCAACCCATAATTAATGGAGTGCCATGTCGTGTTGAGCTTGGCCAGCATTCTATTTTCAATTTTTTTCTTGTTATACTGGAGGGAGTAAAAAGGAAAGGGATTTCCCCTTTTATTATTTTCTACAATTAAGACTAGTATTTTTCCAACCTTTTAATTTTGCGAAAAACATACTGCTAGTAAAAATTCATCCCATTTAATTTGGAAAAGTAACTAGTACAAAGATTGGCTTCTTAGTTAAAATAAATTCCTGGCTATGCCGCTATTATTATTATTATTATTATTATTATTATTATTACTACTATGACCACGTTGTTCCTAACTCAACCCTTGTATTCAAACTAATCGGCTCCGCTATAAAGTTATTGAACCAGGATGTGTTGCGTCTGCATATGCATACCCTTTACACTGAGAATTCAGTTATAAATATATATATATATAGAGAGAGAATAAAATAAAAATAAAATTTACCAAGAAAGCCCGAAAGATAGTCTGGATTCGAATTGCGGCCCATTCCTTTCTAACCACCATGAAATCTTTAGGCGGAGCTCGAACTACAGCAGCCACGGCAGCTTTGAATTCACCATTGTTGTTATTATTAAGTACATATGTAGAATCAGATTCGGAAAGTCGGCCGTCTTTTATAGCCTTTGATGAAGACATAGCAAAGCCACCCGAAGAACTCCTCCACAGCTTCCATTTTCTACTCTTACCCCCAACTTTCTCCTTCAAGAAATTATTATTATTAATCACAAATCATCAGTTGACATAAGAGAAAGAATTTGATGAGGAGGAAGTGGGAACTACTTACGGGGTCGATTGTTTGGGACTTTTTGAAGCCCATATAAAGTGATTTGATCCAGTTTCCTGATGATCCACCCATTTGAATTTGAAGAAGAAGAATGAAGAAGCTCTCTGTTTTTCGAATATAATTTTGGTATTATACGAACTGCAATTAGAATACGATCGATCCGATCCGATCCAATCCAATGCAAAGCAAAGCAAAGAGAGAGAAGAGGAGCGTTTGGTATTACTGGGTTGGATTTATTTAAATTTAAAAAGAGTAATAAATTTGAGGGACATAAAAGAGAGGTTTAAATTAATGGAGGTGGGTGGATTTGAAATTTGAAAACAGAGAGAGGTAATTAAGGAAAGGTGTAACGGATACATGAATGAAGGATACCCCTTTTCGCCTCTTCTTTTTCTTTTTAAATAAATAAAGAGATGATGATAGAAGAGACCACACATTCGGCTCCCTACCCTGTTAGGTTTTTTTAGGGCTGTCTAATACTGCGAGCCCAATTTATTATTTGTGCCCAACTTTGAGTTTCAAAATCCAAAATTCTGAGCCCAATTTTATTGCTACAATAAATTTTTAAACTTTGCCAAAAAAAAAGAAAAATAAGCTATTATTATGTTTCTCCTAAAATAAAATTCATCATCTTTGTTACGTTTGTCACGCTCATTTTGTTATTGTTGCAAAAAAGTTGGGGCCAGCTTATATCTATTTTGAGGCCTTCGACAGTACCCAAGAATCCCCTCATAGTCTTGGGCCTTTTCCTTCTGACAAAGTTTTGGGTCGGTCATGTACTCCACGGTCCGGAATAATTACGGAACGTTGCAACTGCGTGTGCACTTCTCATTTAATTCGTTTAATAAATATTATATACGGATGATCTTAGCTTTCTCTTCCCGGTTATTTTTTGATGTAAGTTCTACACACATATTGAATATATATATATCTATATTTATATAATCTATAATTTTTTGATGAAATTTCATAAATGCCAAACGGGCCGGTCCGTACGGAGCGTGCCGTAATTCCGCCGTATAAGATATATTATATATATATATATTAAAACTATATGAAAACGGTGTTCATTTTAACAAAAACACGTGCACATGTCAATTTCTTATAAACTCTACATTTATATATCTATCTATCTTTATCTATCTAACTATTAAAACTAAAGTATAATGGCCCCATAATCCTCTGTTGCTTTTCACGTGTCTCCTCCATTAATACTCTATTAATAGCTTATTTATAATATATTAATATCATACTCCTTTCACTTACATTCATATGCATATATTTTTTTGCATCACTTTCTTCATCCATTAATACTCTATTAATAACTTGTTTACAATATATTAATATCATACTCCTTCCTCTTTCATTCAGATGCATGTATTTTTTTGTATCACTTTCAAACGTAACTATATTACATTTTTATAATTAATGATTTAATGTATTCTTATCATATATCTAACTATTAAAATTAAAGTATAATGGCCCCCCAATCCTCCGTTGCTTTCCACGTGTCCCTAATTAATAGCTTATCCTCCATTAATACTCTATTAATAGGTTATTTATAATATATTAATATCATACTCCTTCCACTTCTATTCACATGCACGTATTTTTTTCCATCACTTTCTTCATCCACTAATACTCTATTAATAACTTATTTACAATATATCAATATCATACCCCTTCCTTTTCCATTCAAATGCATGTATTTGTTTTACATCACTTTCATACGTAATTATATTATATTTTTATAATTAGTGCTTTAATGTATTTTGTCGTATCAATAATGTTCTAACCCATCAATCTTTTCCCACTTCCCGTTAACTCTCATTTTAATGCATAGATGAAAGTGTATTATATCTTTAATACCATCAACCCTTTTGATTGTTTACAATTTTAATCCTATAATGCCTATTTAATCTCTATCCCTCATTTTTTAACTTGCCTTCATGTCCCCCCCCCCCCCATGCGTATCCCTTTGTCTTTCTCGATCTATGGATGCACAAAAGTGACGTACCATAGAACTTTATGGTGCAAGTGTATTGTGTGAGGAACATATGTAAAAATAATTTTAGTTTAATAGAGAGTTGAATATAGTTCTATTATATTAGTACAAGATTAGTGGCTATTCACCTAATTAACATGGACATAAGTGATTAAATTATTGTGTGATCATTTTTATTGTACAGGAATTCATGTTTTCCATTCTATTATCATCAGCCTTTCTCTTTATGATACATCAAGAAAAAATAATGAAGGTAGACAAACTCCAACTTTTGGATTTTAATTTACCAGCTGATGTAATTATTATTTTTTAATTTAATGTAAGTTCACTATATAACTTAATTATTCTTAGAAGTTTAAAAAATAATAATTGAGTCTGATGCTTTACACATATTGGAAGGAAATAAAATTAATCATGGACATACATGGCATGTAAAAGAATGTGGGGGGGAAAAATAAGATTAATTGTCATCTTCTAAGCCAGTTAATAGTGAAAGTGGGAGTTGGAAACTTTGATTACTTATTTACTACTGATAAGGGGATTATAAAGTTGTGTAGATTAATTTTTCAAAATATATCAAAATATATCTGCTTACCAATAGACCACTCAATTGAAAAGTGGAAGTTAGATGCATTTTTTAGAAATCTCAATTTTTTGTTGATCAATAGATTCAATTATTTTATTCTGAAAGTGACTTATCAATCAAGAGTAAATTCTTTCAAATTTTATTGATAATTAATACACAAATAACACATAATTGTTCTCAAAGTACTTTCACAAATTCTATAATTATTAAGAAACAAGTAATTCATATCATGTTTTAGTATTATCACTCAAAAATTATTGTAATTAAAAAGTATTTGGAAAAAAGGAAAAAGCAAAACATTAATAAGGACAATTCATATATGTTCCCCAAAAAATTAAATAAAACAAAATGTATATATAATGACATAAAATAATTACAAAGCGTGCATGGCAAGGGTAATAACCTAATATATATAAAATTAGCAACTCCACAATAAATTCATCATATTTTTTACGGTAGTCAATTTTGCCGATTCTTCCGGTAGAATTTGACGCATCAGGAGCCAAACACGCAAAGAGATTCATTGGAGCTTACTTTTATTCAATAAATATATTCCTCTGGAAATACAACAAATAAATATATCCCTCTAAAAATACAACAATCAAAAGATATCTCGAAATTATTCTCATTTAGCAGTATATATATTTTTTTCCTCAAAATATGCCGGGTAACTAACTGCTTACAACAAATGAACAGCCCAGTCCTAGTGCTAAGAAAGAAAATATTAAACTAGCTATAGTGGCTGAAGAAAAAAATCAAGTCAAAGTCAAATGACCCACCAAACCTAGGCCAAGGAAAAACCTACCTAATTTCAGGTTCAGTCCCTGTATTAGGGGGCACCAGAAGTGTCCCAAAAAACTCAAGTACGTTAAGGGTACGAACCATCAAGTGATGTAACAGGTCAAGTTAGTTGAGTTGGCTTTAGGAAACAACCACCCTTGGGCTAGGGAGTCCCATGTTAGCAACCTTGGGAGAAAGGTGTATTCTTGGACTAGGTCTTGGTGAAGGGATTGGACCACTGGTTCCAAAGGTTGCACCCATCATCACCCTAGGTGACAGATTCACCTTTTCAAGTGCCTTTGATTGTAGCCCTGCTGGGTATTCCCTCACACAACCAATACGTGGACCGGCCCCTGTGCTCCATTTTGCAGATAGCCTCTTGCTCGGTACAGGTGCCTTGCCATTGCCCCGAGAAGTATCCACTTTGTCTTTGGCAGATGAGATATTTTCAGCTGGGTTACCCCTCACAGAGTCTGATTTTGGGTCCTTGCCACTAGTAACTTTCGAGTACGGGTCATCTTCATCTATTGCATATCTCTAAACACGGGAAAAAATATATTTGTATACTTATGAATTAGATATAAAGTTGAATTGGTAAATGCACAAAATGAACATAAGAAGTCAGTCCGTCCACATATATGATGATGGTTTAGAAAAATAACCTTGACGTTGCTCAAGTCAACACAATGTTCCTCAAGGAAGCTAATGAACTCCATAAAATTCTCTTCTGTTGGGTGATAATGACCACTATATGGCCATATAGCCTGAAAAGATGGGGATAGTAATCAACAACCACAAATCAAAACACACAAAATGTGGCTTATATGTGGAGATACATACATAAATGTACTCAAACTATATAAACGTATGGATAGATATACTAGCCAATAACCACACCTACGGCACTATGCATAGAGATTGTACTTATAGATAACCATTCGGTCCATTTGGCAGTTACACCATCTGGAATCATATTTATTGCAACTTTCTTATATTTGTGGATTTGTGTGCCTAATGTCATCTACATGTTTCCTAGGTCTATGACTACTCATGTTTATACTTCTAGATGTTAAGATATTTGAGTTATACATGTGACAAACCTCAAGAACCCCATCATGGGCCACCAGTCGGCCTGCTGCAGTGGTAGCAGCGCCAGCTAGAAAACTAGAGTGCTGAAAGAGGCCTTTTTTCTTCTGCGCAACATAGAGATTCCTAGATGTACTGAGCACAAATATCCACTTGGAATTTTCTATGGTGTCCACTAACATTCTGCTTCGCTTGTAGACAAGCTTTCCCGTCTCTATAATCACTTCATACACTTCCCTTTCTTTCTGCAACAAAGCCAAACGAACATCCCAAAATTAAAATTATCTCCATAAATTTACATAGAGGATGCAATCGTTAATTTATGCAACAGATACTTACAGGTCCGAGATATGTTATGCACTGGCGCTGTAGAATAGTCCTCGGGCACTTTTCAAGATTTACTTCTTTACCATCTCCAACATCCAACCTTCAAATTTGCAATGAAAGGATTTGGTTAATATGCGAAGATAAAAGAGAGGAAATTTTGATAAAATGAAAGCGTGGAAAATTTTAAAAAGGGGTTCTTGTGGGTTTTGAATTTACCAGTAAAAGAAAGGTTGTGAGCTTTGACTACCAAACCAGACATTGTAATAAAAGTGCAAATTATGTCCATATCGATGGCGTGGGTCAATCTGCAAAAAAATTACATAGTGCATGGTGTCAAATAGATCACATTTTAGGTGAGGCCACAAGTATCTAAACAACAACTATAACAAAAAATAAATAGAATTACTAATTGGGTATTTTACTTACAGCTTCAAGCCAGTGACTAAGAGCTAGTTTTTGAGCCTTCTCATCCTTGGATAAACCCTTTCCAACCTAAAATCAAGAAATTATATTAGTATATTTGGAATCAAACGAGAGAAACAAGCTTTTGAAATTTTAAAATCGTGGGTAGTTCAGTAGTTGGTTTATAACATGCTGCTTATTGCCCTGGTCAAAATTCAAACCCGAGACTCTAATCTTCAAATTCTGTCAAAAATAATATAAAATTTCTAGTGTATGAAGAATTGGGGTATAAAATATTGACTGAATTTGATTTGTCAAACTATCTTTATGAAATTATACTAAACCTCACATTAAAATTATATTAGGAGAATACCTTAGCCACCCTAATCCTGGCTCGTGCCCATCTCGAAACAGCACTCTCCGGTTTCTCAACATTGAAGAATGATACGGAACTCCGACTTAAATCTGCAAAATCTAATGCCTTCCACCTACAATAAATGAAAGAACCATTGAACTCAAAGTTACTTTATAAGATCTAAAGAAAAACCAGAAAAGATAAAACGAGATATTAACAAACCAGAGCTCTTCAACTACAACAGCACAATCGGCAAGGTTTCTTCTAGTCCGGTAGCTCTTATACACTTTCTGCACTTTCAGTGCAGCTGCATCTAGTTCACTATCAGGCTTCAAAGGGAACAAAATTGCAGGTTGAGGAATTGATTTTGAAGGATTTGGTTTATTGAATAATTCCCCACCTATACTCGATTTTCCTCCCTCCAAGGCTAGATTCTTGAAAGAAACTTTGGTTTCAAATGTTAGATTTTCGGGTTTCCATTTCTTGAAGTTTACAAATTCTTCAATATCCAAGTCATTGGAAGATTTGGACTTGTTAATAGTATCTGAATCTCCTCTCTTGAAGCTTATTATTCTTAATATTTCCCCCAATGTGGAGTCAAAGGTGATGGATCTAAGCATAATTCTATCCAAATTTTCCTTCAAGCCAAACAGCCTCTGTCCAAGAATTTCATTCGTGGCTGATAAGAGTGAGGACAATGATAATCCCATCGTCTTAGTTTGATGAATAACCTGCTCAAAAACATTCTTCAATCAGTCAAAAATTATGACAAGAGCAAAACGTCAATTCTAAATTAAGTCCATTTGAATCTAACATCTGGTTTCAAATTTTTTAATTGTTCTAGTGATTAAATATGGAGAAACATGTCGAGTTACAATGTGAAAATGACATTGCAAGAAACAAATAGAGAGAATTGTTAAAAGAAGTGTAACAACGAAAGAGAGAAAAGGTGGTGGTTGTTGTTACCTTAATTTCCAACAGAAGACTCTGTTATAATGGCGTGTTGTGTCAGATTCCTGATCCCTCCCTTTTATAATGAAACAAAAAGGCTAAGAGAGAGAGAGAGAGAGAGATTGAAGTCCACTGAGATTTTTCTTAACTTGAAAAAGGGAGTAAACAAAGCTTGTTCAAAACAGAGTGAAATTGGAAAATTCTGTTCCCTTGAAGAACGGAAATTGAAAAAGAAAAAACAAGTGGGAACGACCTAAAACGGTTTCATTTACTTCTTCCGTCCACGAGGCTTTCAACTTAAATTAAATACATTCAAACATTTATATTGCCTCAATTAAGACATTCTTTCCACTTCATTATCTTCCAATCAAATTAGAAACAAAAAAAAACTATATAAGACAATTTTTTTGGACAAAAAGGTCGGATTTTATAATATAATTGGGTACACGTTGAGTGGGTGTTTTTTATATCTAGAAAATTTTGACAATACATTATATATTTTGAGTTTATTTCATATTTTAGTGCTGAAATTTGTTATTATATAAAGCTGATAAATATTTTAACGGTTACGAAATTATCTCATATTTTCAATGTTTCTATTTTACTCGTACTACATTTTACTTCATTAAAAAATATTCTACATGAAATATATGAAACAGGATTCAAACTCTGCTTGTACTTTGTGTTATTTTCATTTTAACTTTGCTTCCTATGCTTGAGTGTTTGACAATAGAGAGTCTACTATAAAAAGTATATTTAAAAAACATGAGGAACATTTTAGTAGCGCAAGCTAATTTTTTGTTTGTATTTGCGTGATAAAAAAAAATATTTGTCGTACACAGACATGCGCATACGTTATAATTTGTACCGGAAGATTACTATTAATACATACTAAAATACTTTTTAGCATTCTAACATTAACTCGATTCTTAAGGACCGAGTATGTGCATACATACTCGGTCCTTAGGGGCTGAGCCAGGGTAATTTTACCAAAAAATAGCTCAACCTCTCAGGATCGAGTATGTGCACATATATATACTCAGTCATTAGAGGTCGAATAAATAGGACAGAGTGTTAGCGGATATTTTGATATGTGTCGATAGCGCCCACCTTTTTTATATTATACATGCATTGACTAACCTTCAGATTATATAACAGAAGAAATAAAACATCATGCATATATATTAATTTAGTGTACAGACTCGGATATATCTCACCTTAACAAAAAAAAAATTAGTCTAAAATTGATAAATGACACCCTAATTAAGTATAATTTAAATTTACTTGGGGGCTGTTTGATTCAGCCTCTAAATGATTGATCCATTTAGACTCAACTATTTAAAATTAAGAAGTTTTAATTTTACTTGGTTAGTTTAAAAATTTAGATCTAAATAATTATTTTGACTTTTAAAAAATAAAAGGCAATCTTGTCTCTTAAGTCTAAAGACTTAGAGTGCGTGTGTTTCATTACCTGAATCTAAAGACTAAATATTAGTTTTGAAATCTAAAAATTGAATAAGAAAAAATTGTTCATTTTATTTTTGAATGTCATATCTGAATAGGTATTATTTATTTGAACATATCACATTTGAATAAACAAAATATCTCTTTTAACCTTATACTTTTAAATATAATCATTTTTATAAAGTAAGTGAAAAAAGGAAAAAAATTGTCCAAATAATATTTACTTAGCATTCAGATATGATATGTTTAAATAAACAACACATGTTCATATATAACATTTATAAATTAAACAAATAAGTTTTTCAAATTCAATTTTCAGACTTCAAAACCAGCCTTCAAATTTAGCATTTAGATTCAGACTTATACCTCCTTCTTTTAAAAATAAAACAAAATAATTAAGTGAATCTAAAGAGAAATATCATAAAAAGATAAATAAATTTGAAAGCTCAAATTAAACATCTAACATAAAAATATACTTTCCAATAAGAGAAAAGATGTAATTAAACTAGTGGGTTAACCTAATTGGTAAAAAACCTATCCGAATTTAATTTCATTTGAGGTGTTGTTATTATTATAAGAAATGAAAGATGTTTATATGTTTAAAAAAATAAAAAAAATTATAGTTATAACTTCAAAACCAGCCACTTTCCCATCAAATTTCACACGGGTCATATCACCGATATTGAATATACGTACGTAGGGGAGGGGCGGTTTAAGAGTCAATTAAGTCATAATATGAATCAACTAAACCAACCAAAGCTGTCTCACGTTTGATTCATTCTTATTGAAGCGCCCCCCCCCCCCCCCCACACGAGACACACGTAGACTAAACCCCCAGTTTATGAGATTCAAGTTCTCTAAAATCATGCTATAAGTTGTGCCACCAAAAAAAACAAAACATGCTATAAGTAATTGTCGGAAATTTAGTTTATAAATGGGTACACACATTTAATTAATTATATTATGAATTATTTAGTATATTTAATGGGTATAGACTTTGTAATATATAAAAACATAATATTAATCATATTAAGATTGATGAGATTTTATTTTAAAGGAAATTTGGTGTTTTTACCACACATTTTACCCCCTAATTTAACTTTGCACCCCACTTTTTAAAATCTTTGAGTTTACACCCCATGTTCCCAATTTTCTGTTACCCTCCTTTAGTGATTTCAGAAAGTTACAACAATGCCCTTGCTTGGGTACCTGAGTTACTAAAATGCCCTAATTTTATAAAATTGGTTCTTTTGTTAATTTTTGCTTAATGCATACAAATCTTTTTTTTTCTTTCCGTTTTTCCTAATAAAATGTGGAATAAGCGAACATATATTTTCAGACGTTACTATATATTAATTCTTTCCTAGTAATTTTTTAAAAACTTTCATAATATTTTCTCACACCTCTTTTTTGTTAAATTGAAGTTGATATTTCATAAAAAAAACTCACTTTGTTTTAATTTAATTAAATAATATTTCATAAATAAGGAGACCTAATTAAAATAACATGTATATAAGTATATATAAACACATTTATGCATTCAAACTTTAATCGACTCAACTTATTTTTTAATAATATTAATTGTAACATATTATAAAGTAATTATTTTTTTGAATAATTCTCTACTAAACAGGGACTTAGCTAGAAATTATGTTGAGTGGGGGCGATAAAACAACATAAAAAATAGATAGTTAATTCATCATGGGCACAATTACAATCATCCCGGCCGGCTCAACGATTTTTCATAGTCTAAAATCATTTCATAATAATTTCATTATCTATATTATCTAATGATTGATTTCTACATACATAACCATGCTATAATCCACGTCGTTATGATCGAGCAAATATGTTTTTATAACATCCTTGGCAAAAATTTGTTAAAAAGCACACATTTTTAGCACTATTGGAGTACATTATGCGATGAAAATTATTCATACAAAGTCACGAATTAAACAATTTATTATACTAGGTGCAATATAAAGTTAAATATCAATGACAAAAAAGAGAGATATATGGGTTTTAGTAAATATTAAGATAAATTATCTTAATTATAATAATTTAAGTACTTTAGCTGCTCCAAAACTATCTTAAGTAATACTTTACACGTATTTTTTTGACACTTTTAATACATTGAGGTAACTTTTTGAATAATAACAGGCATACCTAAGGGCCTGTTTGGTATGCCTTTATTTTTATTTTTTTTCCCAAATTTTAAAAACTCAACTCAAAATCAACTCTATTTTCACACTTTCCAAAATTTATGTCACTTTACTTTCTCTCTCTAATTTTTTTTTTAAAACAACATAAGTTTAAATTCAAAAATTAAAATTAAATAAATAATATATATTTAAAACATATTCGTCGAGATTTATAAAATAAGATCCATTGTAACTATTTTTTGAAATTTTTTTATGAGATTTTTTAGTTGGTTAAAAAAACTCAGACAAAAACCAAATTCACTTTTCAACATACTTCCAAATTCTACCAAACACCATATTTTAAAAACTCAATTTAAAAACTCAATTCAAAACATCAACCAAACATCACCTAAATGTTTTTACCATTGTATTTTTATTTACTTTACACCTAACTTTTATATAATTTTTTAATTTTTTGTTTGGTATTTTGTACTCTTTCGTTTTATCTTAAGGGGCTTTGGTGGACTGCTATTTCACTAAAGATGTAATCTATATTGTATCTCTTTAATTAGTTTCTAATAAAAGCGATTTTTTTTTATCAATATATATATATATAATTTTTTAATGCTATATATATAAAAAAAAATTAGAAAAGTTGAGTGGGGGCTTTATCCCCCACTGAGCTTTAATTGGCTCCATGCTTGCTGCTAATTATTATATTTTTATTCTACTACAGTACTATCTAATTCATATTACACTCAACAAAAATTTCTTGAAACAATGAATATATATCATGGACAAATGTTATTTGCTTATCAAAAATTTCTAGTAGTATCCTAATCATTAAACCTAAAATAAAGTTAAAAGTTAAAGTTTGTGGGATTTTCCAAATTCTCACACTTTCTCCCATTTATGTTGCTCAATTTATTTTATTTTATTTTTGTCTGAATTGTGTAATTTTTGGAGTTTTAAACAATTTAGTTTAGCACGTTTCTGATGGCTTATTAAGAGATTTAATCTTAACTACTAAATTATAGGGGTAACATGGTCCTAAGAATCTTTCATTAATGGAGACTAATGGAAAATTGGGACGGCAGGATGCAAACTCAAAGATTTCAAAAAGTGAGGTGCAAAGTCAAATTAGGGGTAAAAAGGTGGGGTGCAAACCCAAAATTTCCCTTGTTTGAATTAATATATAAAGACACTTAGAATTATGGTTCCAAGTCGAATCATTATACGTTTTGTACCCTTTTTTATTAGAGATAACATATTAAGCACACCCTAAAATTCAGACATTAGAAGGCACAAACTTAATTAAGTTTTCGCGCTTTACAATACCATAAATTCAGGTATACATCCTAAAGATTGATCTCTTTAAAATTAGACATAATTAAAATTTCTAAAGCTCATATAATTTAAGACTAATGTTCCTACAAGTGGTATTAGAATGATGGTTATCCATGTCTATTATTCAAAATATCAATATATATATATTATATATATGGATTTTAGATTGAATCGTACGGAGACAAATAAAATAAAAGAAAAAGTTTAGGGAGCAATAAGTCACACCACTTAGGAGTAGAATGCTTAGTACAGTGGCACTCAAGTTTCTGGTTACTTGTTTAATTTTTAAGGATTCTTTATTTGATTTAATTGATCTTATTTAAGATTATCATGTACTAAGGTTTATAAGGTTTTACGATTATTAAAAAAAAACTTGAAAATGCCGAATCAATTTAAGGACTTCGTCGGTAAGGATTCTTTATTTGATTTAATTGATCTTATTTAAGGTTATCATGTACTAAGGTTTAAAAGGTTTTACGATTATTAAAAAAAAAAACTTGAAAATGCCGAATCAATTTGAGGACTTCGTCGGTCCACTTATCTCATTATTTTCAGTCTTTTTATTGACTTATGTATAATGTGTTGTTGTTATGTACGAAGGTTTGTTGAATTATGACTGGACTAAATTTTATTTTATTTTTATACAGATCTGGTCGCATTATAGTTATATTTCAAGATTTATTTTAGAGGTTACAATTAAAGAATTTAATTTTTGTAGCTACTGTAATTAAGGGTTTGGAACTAAATAATTAGTGCATGTTTTGGAAAGGTTTTTATATCGGTATAAAAAGCTTCGTACATAATTGTCAAGAATTAAAAATTAAAGTACGCGTCAAGGTGGGAAATTGATTGAGCCTAGAAATTGTGTTTTATTTAGTATAATTAAGGCTCTATTGCATGTCATTTGTTGCTTAATTGATTTAGTTGTCAATTAATTCAATTTAAGAGTAAAAATAGTGTATTGCACTTGTTTTGTATGGAATTAACCCATTTTACAACTAAAAAGTGGACGAGCAACTCCAAAGTGAATCGAAAGTAACAAGCGAATCGGTAAAACCCAAATCGAAAAGGCTGAGGAAAAAGTGACCGCTAAACATCGCAAAAAGAGCCCAAACAATGAGCAAATTAAGAAGAATCAAATCTCCTAACTTTGGAATGAAGTGAGAAGCATTGCAATGAAATTCGGAGATAAATTGGAGAAGAAATTAACTAAAAAGGAAGTAAAGTGATAGCAGCGGGACTGAATAGATTCTAAAAGTATAATGGATTCTAAGCAAAATATTGATGAAAAATAGGGGATCGTATTACATAGGTTGATTTTAAGATTTTTATCAAAAATAATTTAAAGTTTGATAAGCGGAATTAAAACCCTAGGTCTACTCAATTTTACTGTCGAAACATGTGTTGTGTTGTCTAGCAATTATATCAAGCAACCACACAAAAATCAATCACACAATACCAGAATTTTACGAGGTATCCCTACTTGCGTAGGACTAATTCTCGGGACTAACCGACAGTGCTTCACTATGATCAAAACAAAATTACTAACTCGATGACTTACAAAAATTGCTTCCCCACAATTTACGTAACAGTCCCATCAATCCTTTGAACGTAGAATCCAACCGCAGCTGGATTGGCGTAGCGCTTTCCGCTGTTCCGGCTTACCCGTTGCCTCCTTCCACACACTTGATCACAATCCTTCACCGCCGTCTACGATCTCTCTTATCGCGTTAGCCACTTCGCTCAATCCGTCTTCAATCACAACCAAAGACACTTCCGCCGGACCCGTAAACGTTTGGAACCCTAGTTCTTAAAATTGAAGAACAATAGGATCTCATATAGCATGTGCACAAAATCTAGATGGTGTTTCAAAACTCTCAAAAATTGATTTAGCTGTTGAATGTTTTCTCTCTCAAAAAGCTCTCTAGAATCGTCTATTTTTGACTCAAACCAATGATTATATTTATAGGAAAAATATAGAGTCAAAATGCTTTTTGAAATAGGTTAAAAATATTAAAAAAAAATTACGATAAAAATATGTGCTCCAGAAATTATAGCCGGACCGATACAGGTCATAAAAATGTGGACCGGTCCGAAATTGAGGAAAAGCAATTCCGTGAAAAATCCTTGCTGCCGGACCGGTACACATTAGCAAATTGTGTACCGGTCCACCCTTAATTCTTGTTGTGCACTTTCATTAGCAAATTTACACGTGCACTAGCTTTGCAAATGGGCTTGGCCCATTAGATAAGTTTGCTGCGCAAGAATTGAGTGGAGCTGCACGTGTGTTTTAAAAATATCACTTTGACTTTTCAAAATCCTTCCTTTATTTAATATTTAATTAAAAATATTTTAATTAAAATTCTTTTACTTTTATTTTTATTTTTACTTTATTTTATCGTATTAAATTCGATTGGACACCAATTCGACTCAAATTTTAGAGGCAACTCTAGGGAACATGTTAGACATAAAAAAAATAAGTTTCTTCAATAATTTGTGTCGATTAGACTTTTTCGAATTACGACAAAACTCAGTAAAAATACTTAAAAATATATTTGACTCAAAAACTTTTTAATATCGAATTTTAAGTTCAAACACCACTTATATTTTGAATCAAACTATAAACTCAAACTTACCTTAGGTCCTGAATTGTGTGCGGTGTATCTGGTAAGTTCGGCGAGCTTCCGTTAATTATTATGTCTTCAAATCTTCAATTCGACTCAAAGAATTACAACGGAAAGTGTTCTTGACATCGGAATCAAGCCAACTAAAAATATAAACCTAACAAATACCATAATATATTCCTATATGGGCTGAATTCCTAGGCATAGATTATCGATCCATATCCATCTGTTTCCGACTCGAACTTGACCTAGATAGATGAAAAATCTATTTTTAGTTTTTAATTTCATTTTTATTAATTAATTTTCAAATTAGTTAGGTTTTTAAATTTTGGAATTTCGATTAATTTTGTTTTTGTCTTTTGCTTTTGAGAAGAAATGGAGTGGACATTATAATTATTCATTCATGTAGTATCACAGAACTATCGGAGAGAGTTAGAAAATTTTCATTTTTCTTTTGGTTTGTATTGAAGAAAGAGTTAATTAATAAGATCGTTTATTTCTCCTTCAATTGAGTGTACCCATTTTTTATTACTGTCTTTTAAATTCTAAGTATTTTTAAAGACGAAAGGTTTGAATATACTTTTAAGGATTAGTTTCAAATTTCATCATTTCTACGCGTGTACTTCAATTCCAGGTTTTTTATTTAATTATTGTTCTTGTTAATTCTTCGCTTACATTTATATGTTTGCGTTTTTAATAACTTTTTCATTCTTGAATATATATATATATATACGCTATTTTATTTAATTATTTTATCGAGCATGAATTTATTAAATATGTTTGACTAGTTCGTTAGTCAGGAGTACGTAAAAACCTTATTTTTATTAAAAGGTTATTATAAATCTTATTTTTATTAAATTATTATCCTAGTATGCTAATCACATACTTTCATAAAAAAATAATAAAATCTTTTCAAGAAAGTAATCAAACTAGTTTGAATCGTTGTTTTTGCGCTAAATCCTAATCGATTAAGTTAGAGAGCAGTTTATACTCTCTAAATTAATTGGTTATATATCCTTTTAGATATTAAACTATAGTACGTTGTTTTTGTTATTTGTGTTAGCCCTTACCTTTTGATATTGAAATCATTAATTATGTGTTTTTACCTCCCGTTTTAATTCAAATTTGATTATAATCATGTTTTAACCTATTTGATTTAAATTGTAATTTTTACTTAATATTTTTAAACTTGCCTTTAGTAAAAGGTTTTGTAGTATCAAGCATTACTTCACTGTAACAAACCAGTGTTTTCGGTAAAATTAAGTAACGCGAATTAATTCTATAATTAGTATTGGCACATATAGTTTAATAGAGCAAATTAATAAGTTAATCTGCTCTACCAACCACGAGCGAGCACGTGGCCCTCCACATCAGCAACCCAATCAGTGAAAGAAGCTCGAGAGCTCTGCCTAAGAGCCACATGCTGGTCAAATGCCAGCCTAAAAGGGTTGTTTTTGTACAGCAAGCTATGGAGCTCGAAGGTCAGAGCTCTTCCGACGAACTCTGAAACTCTCTGCCCAACCACTATGTCAAAAAAATCACAGACAGTATAGACCATTGCTGCCACTTCCACCAACGCCGCAAAACCCCCCTCAACTTCATTAAATGCACACCAACTGTATTTAATGCAGTTAAATCTATGAAAAAGTAACGTTAGAGTTAGTGATAACTAGAGATGACCTCAGACATACTCTAAGAGCTCTCTCACACATTTCCTCTCTGTCATATATATAGGAGAAGCATTTACTCCCCTCAACAACCAAGGATAACCAAAAGAAAACAGAAAAAAGATTTTAACTATCAAACTTTTATTACAAGAGAGAAATACAAAAGAATAGAGCTTAACAATACATGACAGAGCTCCTAATATAAGAAACCTAGACTCTTAGTGGCTTGCATTACTTTCATTGTAATCTTGTGAGAATAAAGTAGCTAGAGAGTATTGTCAACTTGTAATCCAGATATACCTTTCATAATACAAAGCGGCCGGAGCTCCTAGATCCATTCACAAAAGGAAGACTAACCCGTATTTTCATATGAGGCGAACATTCTCTATACATCATTATCGTTCTTAGTATAGTTTCTCCGATATTTCAATCATTGCATCAATCATTTGACTGTGTAATTGAAATAGACCTGCTCTAGTTTTTCGCACCAATATAGTTTATGTCACGCATAAATTATTGCGAAATATTCGAGTTTATGAGATCAATTAACTCGTGGATTGTATGCTAATTTTTAAAGAAAAATAATTAAAAAATGATTATTGGTCCACCAAATTGCCCGTTGTGTTGCCCGAAACTTATGAATACCCCTAGCACTTTTTATTCTTAAGTTTTTTTACGTGTTTAATTAATTTAGCACGCTATTTTCATTGTTTATTTTATTTAGTTTTATTCCATGTTCTTATTATATTTGTTTAGTTTTCTTTATCATAGTAATGTTTCGCTACCTCTAGAATTAGTTTTAGTTGTATATTATATTTCGTTTTATTAACGCTAGTTATTTTAGCTATCAATTTACATTTCATTATCTCCATATTTCATCTTTTCTTTATTTTTCTCATCTTTCTCTTGAAAAAAAAACATTCATAATTCAAAAAACTACCCTTCTCCCCGTGGATCGAGCTCAGATTTATCAAGTATTTATTACTTGACTGACCACCTATACTTGGATATAATAACTCTAGTTGTTTTCACCGAGTCGAAAATATAAGATTTGTACTTTGCACATTTCATTAATTCGGGATATCTAGTTTTTCCAGATTATGAAGAGGAAAAACACATATTGTCTGATATTATAAAATAGATGAATTAAAACGATAAGTTATCAAAATAACCTCTATCACATTATTTTATTTTATTTTTTTAATATTAAAACATGCATTTGTTATTTATGCAAATAAAATTGACCTAAATGAATGTTATTGTTTGGCCGAATAATATGCACACTTATATTAATAAATATGAGATGGGTGTCAAGTTTCTCATGTCAATAACAAATCAGCCCAAGGAAGGCATATTATTCGACGGGATTTGCCACATATATTTGATTATTACGTGGAGAAGAGCACTTACAAATTGATATTTATGTCCAAAGATTAAACCCCAATGTTGTGCTAGGTATTTTATGATGGGGATCCACTATTAATATTTGGATATTTGTGTTATGCATATACATTATTTGTTCATATGTCATGACGTGTATATTAATTGTAAGCTTGTAATTTTATCATTTGTTATATATTAAGTTTCATTTAATGTATATAAGCTAATATAACCTTAGTACCAAGAGTTTAATGTCACCAATTTGAGAATAAAAAATATAACGTTGCGATTACTCTTATTTTCATGGATTTTGACCTTATACTTCAGATAGAATGGCATCCTACTTTTATAGATAAAAGCTCCCTTTATGAGAAAATGATTTAAAGACGTGTGACTGTTTTAATCGCATGAGTCTTATGATTATAAAAAGTTCCATTAAGAAAATTTTGGGGGGCTTTATGAGAAAAATGCTACTTAATTCTTTAAAGAAGTTAAATAAACAGTTTTGCTAAAAACGAAAAGAGTTAATCAAATAACCTTATTGCAAGTCTTATTTCAATAAAGAATAAATGAAAAATAAAATATAAAAGAGTACATTATAAAAATACCTAACATCTTTTCTAAACTAAATGCGTTAAGGTTGTCTGATGAACTTGCCCGTGCATCCAATTCTTTATTTATTTTCTTGCACAATACACTAATTAAGTTTACGGTGAGTTATAATACTCATAAGAATATATATTGAGTTGCAACTCATAAGGATAAATGGTTTCTTAATGAATTCATATATCACGGTTGGCTAGAAGAAAAAATGATTGAGTTAGAAAAGACAAATTATTTATCTAGCAAACACTTTTAAAAGACAAGAAAAAAATAATGATAAAAGTTTGAAAGCTGTAGTTAAAACAAAGCTAAAGTAATTGCAAAATAAATAGGATGAAAATCATTTTTTGTTATTTTTGCAAGAATGATGGACATAGTAATGCTTCAAGTACGCCATTTAGCATGTAAAGTATGATATACTTTTCATTTAGATTTGTTTGGTAGTTTGTTTAACTTATTTGTTATTAAAGATTTATTACTTTTTGGATTTGGGAGAGACTTATAAGGTACAAACGTTTAGATGGAATTTATATTTCATTTGAACAAATATGATTATTCTTATTCATTTGAAAATAATAAAGTTAAGATTTGTAATATAATTATTTGCATATTACATATGCAACCCAAGCGGGAGATAGTTAAAAATTTGGTTCATAAATGGCCTTACTTATTTAATCAATTATATTATGAGCTATCTAGTACATCTAATATATATGGCGTTGCAATGTATAGAGACTTAATATTAATCATATAAGGATTGATGAAATTATATTGAGCTAATATATAAATACACCTAGGGTTATGATCTCCAAGTCGAATCATTATACTCTATAATTCATTCCATATCTTAGAGAAAGAACTCGGGATTCAGATGTTAAAATGCCACAAATTTAATTGAGTTTCCGCGCTTTACGACATCATACGCATCCTAAAGATTGATTTCTTAAAAATTAAACATAATTAAGATCCTTAAAGCTTATATAATTTAAGATTAAAGTTTTTATAGTAATATCTTAAGAAACCTTTAGGCAAGGTGTGAATGGTCTGCTTTTGACCAGACCAAGAATGAATTAGTTTTTTTGTTTTGTTTTGTTTTGTAAACAAACTAAAGCTTGCCAAGCGAGCGAACAACAAAACCAAATCACAAACTGGACCTACAATCAAAATCAATCAACTTTTGTAACTTATGATGAAATATGAATGGCTTTGTTCAGATACTCTTATCGTTTAACCAAATAATTAAATAGTTGTTCAAGCATTGTGAATAAATAAAATAGTATAGAGCAAGTGGATAGTTTAGTTGGTAAGACATCCACCCAACCTCAGGAGATATCATGAGTTTGAGTCTAATACGGGGTTGGTGGGGGGGGGGGGGGGGGGCATTTTCATTATTAAATAAAAGGGTTAAGACTTAGACCTTCCATTTTTTTAAAATAAAAAACCATTATTTACTCACCCTTGTCTAAATTTAAATTTTTAAAATTTGAGTCGAGACAAGAGAATTATATATTTATTATAATGATAGTTAATACAATCTAGGATCCTATAGGGTTAGAAAAATACTACAATAATGGAAAGAGATAATTATAATAAGGAAATAGATAATCCCAAATTAATTTAGGCTATATGCTATCAATCTATTAGATAATTGATATGCTAACAATATTAATTTATAAGATAATTAATATACTAACAAATTTAATTTCATTAACCATGTGTTTGGATGAAGTAATTTTAAAATCAATCAAAATTATAAATGATAGAACTTAAAATTTCATCATTTAAAATTTCTTCAATTACAATTTTCCATGTTTGGACATCTTGTATGTAGAATTTAAAAACTGATATAAATTACAATATCACATGTTTTAAGTCAGAATTTGAAGAATAACACCTCATACCATAGAATTTTAAGTTAGAATTTTTAAAAGTCAAAATCTAACAAATTTACCTTAGGTAAAATTTTAAATTCTTTGCCAATTTTATTAAACGACGAACTTCTACTTTTTCACACTCAAAATCCCAACTTTTGGTCAAATCCTAATTATTTTTTTTCTCCATCCAAAAATAGGGTAAAAATATATTTTGTTGTCTATTTTGCACTAGAGTATATTATGGAAATTTGATGTTGTATATAAAACTTTAAAAGAAATTTGGAGTTATTGAGGATGAGGAGAGTGTTTCTACAAACTTTTTTACCAATTAAATCTCTAAAGTTGTTCTAGAGAGTGTTTCTAGATACACATTTAATTATATTATAATTATATATATATATATTTAGATTATGTCTTCATTGAAACATGTTGCAATAACTCATTCATGCGCATGTGAAAAACAGAAACCCCAACCTTAAGGATCGGGCTTCTGTTGACCTTAAGGCAAGCGTGAAAGATACATACCACTGGGTCAACCCCTCTCCTCCACTAGCTTATGTTATGTTCAATTTGAGTCATTATAATTATTTGCGATCCAAGAAATAAATAAGAAAAAGTTCATAATTGTTTCAACATAAGTTACATGTTTTTATTTTGAGCTGGTTGGATGCATGAAGTTTACTAAAAACATACAATTGTACAACAAATTTTCTATTTTAATTTGATTAATGTTATATTTATTGGGTATTTTTACTTCATTTTCTACTGCCATGTATGGGTTATACTTTGCGAAAGTACTCTTATGTTATGCTTGTCAGTCAAAATATATAATAATAAAAAAAGAGACATTTTTCTTCTAATCCAGGGAGAGAAAATTAATATTTTTCTCTCAAATCTTTAAGAGGGACAAAAAAAAATAAAAAATAGCAGGGGGGCAATCTTGCCTCTTTAGTCCCCTTTTGTTTTGAAGGGCTTTGTTCCCGGTACTACGAACAAAGTCAAAATAATTAAGCTCACAAAAAGTCAAAATAGCTAATATACATCGTGCAACATTTGGCTTGCATTTAAAATTACAACATCACCCTTTGTATTTTAGAAATAAAAATAATAAATGAAATGAGATTTGAACCAATAAATTCAAATATAAAAACACATTTTAACATCACCAAATGTACATAATATACTTTAAAAATTATATATAACATTATATAGAAAGATACACATTATTAAAATAATTATCTTTTTATCATGTCAGAGTATAATACTATTTTAAAAAATTATATTATATATTTTTAAAACTATACATTATTTTAACAAGAAGTGTAATTTTTTGGTCAGTGGTACCATCCTTATATAAATCCACGCACTATAGTAATTGTATCGTAAAGACATTGGGTTGGGCCATAGTCCTCCAAATCACAGTGCTGGCCTGCTGGGTTTAAATGTTAAATATTCATAGCTCTCAGTTTATGAAACTTCACATGGAACCCAATACTTTTTGGGCTACCCCCCATGCAAAAACATGTCTTTTGTAATATAAAATGAACAATCGAAAAATAAATTATGTTATTAATTAGCATTAATTTAGGCAAGATTAAAAACAACATAAATTTTAGATCTAACATAAAATTCTTAACCGGAGATAGACGTAATATAACTTATACAGTAAAGTTTTGAGATATTTTCAAGATTTATGGAATACCCCGTTGAAAACAAAATTACATAATTCTCTGTTAACTAAAAAATATTAATACTGACATCATCTGGTATTATAATACAATCACTTGTTACCTATGGATTATATTTAGAAACAACTTTTGAGAAAAAACATTTTTGTTTAGCATCACTAACACTTTTCATTTAAAATGTTTATGACTCTCAATTCCTAATATTTTTCTTTCAAAATAATTTTCTCTCTCCATACATATAAATATGTGGGCTTCAAATTGGGCCAGACCAATAGGTCGCGGACAAAGGCCCACATTCCAGTTGGACTGGACTAAGTGTTTACTTAAAAAGTTTAGGTTAAGCAAGAGAACTAAAAAACGAATTAGTCCCCACCCATCACCAGCAATAGCAATAGCAATAGCAATAGCAATACAGTGGCGTGTTAGACGAAGACGGTTAAAAGGAGTTGGAGGCCCCTGAACCACCGATTTTCCCAGGGAGATAAAGTCCGATGGCTGAAGCTACACCGAGTTCTCCCTCAGGTATATGTATACATTTATTTATTTCTCTCTCTCTCTCTCTCTCTCTCTCACACACACACGGAATATCAGCAGCAGAGTTTATTTCTCCAATCGCTTTCGTGCTTAAGTTCTACTATACCAGAGAAAAGCTTTTAGAGATGTATATGCTTAATTGTTACTAATTCTCCTATATTAATTTATGAAAATGGTTTGCCTAAATCAGCTGTAAATAAAATGTACCCTGCTGTTCAAAATCACTCAGTGCTTTACTTGATGGATTGCTTAAACAGGAATATAACTGCCAATTCTTCTACATATTATTTCTTCCCCATGGGAAACAACAAGTTTAGAGGAAGTTGGTTTAGCAATTGAATGGAAAGTGAGAAAATTATGCTTAACCGAGTTTTAAGATAGTATAGAAGTTTATTAACGTGTTGTTTGTTTTGTCCACTTAAATCTGAAAACTTTAAGTGGTGTGAAAGTTTTCATATTTAAGTGCTATGAAAGTTGTTTGTTAACTCAAAAAATTAATTGGCAGCTGAATTTTTACCAAGTAAAACTATGGAAAATTTTAAGCGGCAAACTAGCCGCTTAAAACTTAAAACATGTTATTGTAAATTACCTATTTTATCCCGAAACACCCAAAAACATGAATAAACTAATAAGGACAAAATTGTCATATTAAAAAAAATTCAGTTTTCAAATTTGTTATATTCAAACAAAGAATATTTGTTCAGTTACAGTTTTTTCAATTTCAATTTTCAATCCGATTTTCAGTTTTCAGTTTTAAGATATTTTATTAAAACCACTTAAGTTTATGAGCTCTGCTCTGCTATGCCCACTTTTGTAGATTATGGGTACTGATCATGTGAGCTACAAGTCATTTATGATCATTAATTAAGTTGAAATTAATGTTGTATTTTTTAAATAAAAAAAAATATTGGAAACGTCGAATAGTGAGTGATATGGTGGGAGTATCTAGCATCCAGTGCTAAATAGAGTCAAACTACAAACATCTCCTCCGAGGTTCCTCAAAATACAAAACAGTCAGATATTTTTTTTGCAAACCTTACACTGACCTTTTACTGCTAGTTTGGTTTGTTCTTGGAATCCTAGATTGGTAAATTCACTAGAGTATCTTATAGTTCATCAAGTGGTTCAATTGCTCCAAAACTTTCCATGTGAAGTAACCATTTCAAGTTTAAGGAACAAATAAAAAATTAAACCAAACGAGCGCCTAGTGTTCAACATTCTGTGGTTCAATCTTTATGGGAGTTTGTTACTGCAATATCTTCTTGTCCAAAATCTCTTACCAAGGACCACAGTACATAGATTCTATGTAATGAAATTGGAGAAGTAAACTTTGTAAGTTGAGTTTTCTGGAATATGTGCTACTATGCTTCGTTAATGAAAACTTGTGTATTTGGTAATTCTAACCTTCACACTTCAGCTTCAGCATCAGCATTAGCATTAGCATTAGCATTAGCATTAGCATTAGCATGTGCCTGTTCTTAGGATTGAATGAAATATTCGCTCATTTTTGTTTACCTCATCTCATTTTTGCTTCTTTACCCCAACTTGGTTAACTTTTGTGTTAGCTCCTATGACTCACAAGCATAACTATACACCATCTTCTTCCTATTTAGGATTGTTCAGTTATATGGATTACAGATACTCTTGGAGTGAAAAATTCTATTGTTTTTTGATGTGCTTATGAGTTTTCCCATTTAAACATGGCAGAGAAAGATGTAAAAGCACCGAATTTACTTGAAAGAACAAAGGAAGAGACTGAAGCAATGACTCACTCGCCTCGCCATCACCAGGAAACGCACGGAACGAGTGATGACATTGATGAGAGCACCCCAGTAGATGAAGTAAAAGGACCGGGTGTGTTCCAGAGGATGAAAGAAGAGATTGAAGCCGTTGTTGAGGCATTTCATCCTAAGAAATGATCCCATCGCTGGATATTATTCGTCTTTGTGACTATGTTTTGATGTAGTTCAACAAAAGTGTGTATTGGATGTTGAACTTTACACTTACTGATTTGTCTGTTACCATGAATCTGTGATATTTAAGGTGTGCCGATTACAACCAGGGATCAAATGACAAATTATATATAGGCCTTATTTGATCTTTAAACTACTATGATTTGCCCTTCTTTTTTCATTTCTTTATTTTGTCTGATGAGCATATATTTCCTTTCTTTCCTGGTGATAATTGATGGAATACTATGGGTCGTTTTGAAAAAGGTTGGATAATGATGGAAAACACTTTTAACTTTTATGATGAGTTAGAAAAGAAGAAGATAATTCGTAATTTGGTGAGATATCTCCGCATTTTTTTTATTACTTGCGGGAAAAAAATTCTCACCCACCACACAAGAATATTATTACATAGAAAATCCAAAAAGTGATAAATATAATATTTTACCAAATCACTTTTCTTTTCTAATGTAGCAGTATTCTTAATCATTTTCAACTTTTGTATCAAACACACTCTAATGTGGACTCGTGGGTTAAAGGTTGATGACAAAACTTAGGCATTTGCAGCTTTTGCTGCTTGTTGATTGTAGCTTTTTCAGAAAGGCTGTATTGTGAAACACTGCTATTACACGAAGCAGTTTGTACTACTTCGGGCAGCGCTTGGGCATTAGGTTGTTCTACGATATCCCAATGTACAACTGACTATTGCATAGGCCTTGTATATCTTGGCTCTAGGTAAGCAGCAGTTGTTCTAAGAGACACTTGTGTAGAACTCTCAGTCGGAAATGTTTGCATCAAGTTGGTTACTCTGTAATACATGCAGCTATTTACCTAATACTATATTAGTTGAAATTAAAATCTTGGAGAATCTGTTGTAGTTTGTCTTGTCTTCCGGTTCCAAACTTGTTGATGATTTTTGTTAAGTCAATACTAATTGTTGATCTTATGAATATGTGTAGCTAGATTTAGAGCTCTATGTTAGGAAGAATTGATGCAATTTAATCCTGTTTATGGACTGATATTAATCGGAACTGAACCGGCACCGAGTCCTGTGATAACCACAGTCTCCTTAAAACAGTTACGCCGCCCCTCGGTTGTGCTTCGAGGCTGCTAGACGACATATGTTTCCCATGATGAAACGGTACTTCAGTGTAACTTAAGCACCTCGGTACACTGAACGAACTGATTTTCTAGAATCTTACCACCGAAAAGAACCTACGAACTAGAGCAAAGATGATGTAGGCGTAGAAGTTTTTTTCTTTCTTTCTTTCTTTCTTTGGAGAGGAGATTTCGAAGTGTTGAATTTCTGTGTGTTTAATGGAATGAGCCAAGGTCTTTTTTTAATTCAAATTGGAGAATAATGACTATTAACATGGTCATTAATCCAAATCAGTTTCTCAAAAACTAACAATTTAAGTGGCACTTTAATTGAGATAAATACAACGAGTTCAAAATTCAAATTGAAAAAATTAACTTTGCGGGTGCAAAACTTAGCCCACGCAAGGCTCGCTTTTCGGTCCACAATGGTTTTGGGCTTATTTTGATCCGTGATTTGCACCCCCCTCTCGGTCGTGCAAGAGAGAGCTTGTTGTTTTGAATCATTCAATAAGACACTCTCTTGAGCTTAATTATAAACCCATAAACACTTTTTTATTTTTCCAATGTGGGTCTTCCCACTTTCATTTGCATTTATCAATTTCAACTTGCTTACTTTATGTGACAATATCTCATTCAGCCCATAACCATTTTGAGCATATAAATATACGATTTTGATGTACTCACGTGAGAGAACATGAATATATTAAGAACTTTCACAACCGAGTGCAAAATCTTACAAATTTGCCCTCAAAATAATGGAAAATGTGTTTTCATATACCAATTTTCTAACACCCTAGACCCTTTGGGATATTTTTATCCTTCATGAGACCCGTGGGTAAAACTGAAAATGGAAATGAAAAAAAAAACAAAAAACAAATTAATTGACTCCACTAGGGGGAGGGCTTGGAACAAGGACGATAAGGCCACTCACAAAAACTTTATCACTATAATCAAACCTCAATAATACATTTTGTACCAATAAAGAGACCTTAATATATTTGAATATATGGATGGCAGAAATATTTTTATTATTATTGTAATAAAGAGAAAGGATTTAAACATTTTTTTTTTTTGAAAAATAAATAAATAATATATATATATATATAATTGATGTCATTTGATCGAATGTTTATTAATCACTTGCAAACTTTATGTGTTACATCATTATTGTTACTGGATTTTAAAGCCAAAATGAGAGAGCCAGGCGTCCCCTTCTTCTCCATTAGGTTTAGCGCGGACAAAAGAGGGAGTTTGTGTGAGTGGCCCAATTTAATTTAGCCAATGGAGGATTTGCAGCGAGTTATCAAATCTCTGACAATCACACACAGCAATGGAATTAATTAATTCCTAATGATATTGCACACATTACTCACAGTTACAAGACCCCACTAATAACAACATGGAGGTCATCCCTAAAATTCTCCCACCATAATTGCATTAACCATTTAAACATCAAACACACATACTTAGATTAACCAATATTAAAGTCTAGACTAGCTCGATGTCATTAATTCATGTAGAAGAATCACATAAGCAGGTGATTAGCTTAAATGACAATTTTCTAATTGGATCTACTGTACTAAATATATAAACATGTCATTTATTTGTTAATTGTGCTAAATTTATTTTCTCATTTGTCTTTTAATTTATTTATTCCATTGTAAGTGTAAGCAAAAGAATAAAAATATATTTTTCTCCTTTTTAACTATTACAAATTAACTAGCTAGTCTACACTCAACCTTTGCCTGCCAGCTACTTGGGGAGCGAGATAGAGCATTGAAAGGTGCAATCACATAATTAATTAATCTTTCCTATCAGAGTTTTGGTTTCATTGTTACACCTGACCTGACCTGACCTGACGATATTAAGTTAAAAGTCTTATTTTATTTTTTAAAAGAAAAAGCACGAAAATATACTCATCCTAGCTAGCTATTTTCAAGTTTTACATCATATATCGTTTGGTCATGGCAAAGAAAACAAGTAACTGAAAAAATGCATGGAAGGTACCACCAAATTACCAACCCCTTGCCCTTAGAGCAAATCTAAGATAGTACCATTCCATTAAATTTAATGTAATTTCTATACTAAATTACTCTAACTATGTACTAAATACTACACCAAATTTGATGCAATGATATTTGGTGTGGCACTATTCACCCCACGGCATCCCACCATTTTTTTTTACAATTTTTATCTTTATTGTTATTTAGTTATAAATATCAATTAGGTCGTTTTTATAATTCTAATTTAATTTTTTTAGTTTATTTTTTTAATTAGCAATATTAATAATTTGTTTTATTAAAAAATTTAATTTATTCTAATTAAATTTATGTATACTTTATTGTAATTAATATTTTTAATATATAATAATAAGGACAAAAAATTTAGAACATTTAAACTTACATTAAAATGAAACACATTTAAAACAAAGCCGAAATAATGCAACATAGAACTAAAATGAAGTATACTAAAGCAAAGCCGAAGAACAAAACAACGTAGAGTTAAAATCAAATAAATTAACAGAAAGCTTAAAAAATACAACATAGAGCTAAAATGATTTAATATTATGGAAGATCGCGATAATAATATTGACCCAAATCATTTGAGGGATATTCAGATCATTGCTGGAAATAAACATTATATTTTTTCCAGCAATGTAATGTTTATTTCCATAATAAATATGTTATGTTAATTTAGTGATTTTTAGTTTCATAAATTATAATTATTTAAATTATTATAAGTTAATTAATAATAATATTTATAATAAAATAATTAGTACAATATAATAATTTGTATGATGATATAAAATAATAGAATAATAAAGAGAATATATTTTTTGGGGTTATATTTGGTGTTGTGTTTAGATTTGAAAAAAATATGATATAAAAATGACACCATTTTAATGTTAATTAACACTAAAATAATGTTTTGGGTTGGAGTTGGTCTTATAAATGATAGATAAATTAATTTGATTTTTCAGTACTGAAAAATCTCAGACATTGATGATGTATTACGTGATTAAAAGCAATTGGTGGGCTCTCTGCCCAGGATTCATTTCTTCTTCTAACTCTGGAATCAAAAAAAACTTGTTTCAGAGTAAAAGCTAGAGCTCTGCAGTATAGGCCCAGCCAATATTACAGCGATCACCTGATATATAGTCATGTAAGTTTTTTTTAAGGCCAAAAAGGGCGGGGCTATTGTTTTTCTTGGCTCAAGAAGAAAACGGATTAATCATAAGGTTTTTCAGGTGGGAGTTGTCTGTCAGATGTGAAAGGTAACTTTTTTAATAACATCTGCTTTCTTTCTTTCTTTCTTTCTTTTTTCCAAACAAGGAAAATAGATAGATGAATCACTATACTAGCTTGTTTGTGAAGCAAAGATCTCGACTCTACCAATGCAACTAAGAGAGAGACGCGACGATATGTACTGAGAGAAACCCGAGAAATATTTTTTTTGAGTTTCTGTCCTATTTTCTTTGGGAAATCCAAACCTTTGTTTTCTATCCCTTTTCCTAATTTCCTTCCTTCTAGCTCCTTATTATATATATAGAAGATAAATTATCTTACCAATCATTCGTTCAAGTACTAACTCACTCTCTATCATCAGTTGCTATCATGATTTGAAGTTGCAGAGAAAAAAAATGAAGGTGAGATTATGTATTTTTCTGTTAGTCCTGCAAACAGGGAGTTGGGTATGTGAAACAAGCAGGCCTTTTGCACCTAATGATGCCACTCTTCTTCCCCCACCAGGTTTTAGTTTCTTATTATTTCATTTCCCTCTCTCTCTCTCTCTCGTAAAGAAAACCAAAAAAAAAAAAAAAACAGAGAATGTTCCCTTTGGAATGATTACAATCACGATATTGACCTCCTTAAAAATTCTATTCAACAGGCATAAACCAGAGTCCCCTGTCGTCGCAAGTTTCCAAGACCTCAAAACAGGTCTCTTTCTCTCTTTATTATATATATATATATATTCAATTCGATGAGTTGTTGAATAAATTAAATTTGATTTTGGTTTTGGTTTTGATGAATTGAAGGGGGAAAAAAGGACGGTGGTGGTAGGAGTAGAGGGAGAAGCAGGGGTGAGTAATACTAATAAAATAGGATCAAGTCCACCAAGCTGCGAACACAAGTGTTATGGATGTGAGCCCTGTGAAGCCACTCAAGTTCCCACAACTACTACTAGCCATAGCCATAGCCATAGCCATGTGGGTATTCAGTATACTAATTATGAGCCTGAGGGTTGGAAATGCAAGTGTGGCCCTACCTTCTACTCTCCCTAATATTATTTAATAAATTATTATTATTATTCCTCGATCTGTTCTCTTCTCTTCTCATTTTTCCCTCTCTGTGTTGGATTTTATGTAGACAAAAACGTACAGAAGTTGTTGTTTCACAATTTAATGTAAATGGAAGTTATCCTTAACGTACAGTTTTGTTTGTCTCGTCTTGTCTTTTATAACAACTTCTTCTACATTACTAATTAAGAAGTCCCTAAATCGTTTGGTTGTGCTACGGCGGGAGAAATTGTTGAGCTGCTGAGGCTGGATGTTTGTTGTTTTCTTTGAAACGTCACCGTTGTATATCAATTACGCATTTGCGCATGCGTTGAAACATAATTACGCTTTTCGTTTTCATTGAAATCACACCATTGAATCACTATGACCCCTTCGCGTCGCCATTTAGACAAAGATTATACTGTTTATCAGATTTTTTTTTTTATACAGAGCACATAGAGTAATTTCAAAAGAATCCAACTTTTAGAGTCACCAAATATGGTTATATACTTATGCGTTTTTAACCAAATATAGCGATGTGGGACGGTTGCAAATCACATTTGGCTCTAATGCCTTTTTTCTTTTGAATTGGGTAATTAAGTTAACATGCTGTTTATCATAATTAATATTGAATTAGGCAAAGAAAATTAATAAAATTTATTAAAAATGATATCAATTTTATTTGTTAAGTCTTTTTTTTTTTAATTCAAAAATTAATATTATTTAATATTTTTATTTTAAGCAACAAAAATTTATCATCTTTGTTATTTCAATAAACTCACTTATTATTGGGGTACATCGTAAGTTTTATAAGAAAATTTGTACAATGAGAAAAAAGTAACTTATATTAAAGTGAGAAGATGAATTTTATGAGTGTTATGATATTAGTCGAAATCTAACACTACTTTTATTAAAGTTATATATAATTGGGGGTTTCAATGTTCTTCTTAGGGTTGAGATCGGTTCAGTTCCTAACCAAATTATGAAGAATCGAAATTGGTTTTTTGTTGTTCTTAACGGTTCGGTTCTTTGTGTATTTTTTGAGGAACCATAAATGAAACCGAACCGATTCTAACGGATTCGGTTCCACCGGTTATTCAGAGAACCGTTAGGAACATGCCAAAAACTATTCTAACGGATCTTCTGGGAACTATTAAAACCGGTTAAAAATCATTCTAACGGTTATTCGGGGTCATAACCACAATATATAAATAGTAAATCTTACTATTTATTTAGTATTTATATTTTAGCCCATCATAAAAATAAAAATTACCTTAAAGTATCTACATATTAAATATCAACACCTATTAAATACATTTAAGCCTAAAAAAACCTAAACCTTGGTTGATCACTTTTAAAGTGGGTTTAACCATATGACAACCTATAACGCATAAAAGGAAAAAGAATAGCGGCGTTAATTACACCTACCAAAATTTTTTTTAATATTTTAACAATGGCTCAATTTTATATTTTTTAATACTAAAAAATGGTTCGGCCCATATACATTGAGCAAATATGCACATACTACATACTATTACAACAAGTAAATAATAAGATGGAGTATTAATAAGTATTTGGTGTGTGTAATTAGTGCCACCAAAAAAATGATAAGTAGAATAAACTTGCAAAACACAGCTTTACCAACCAAAATAGTTTTCTACCCACCCGATGGTCAGGCGTTTCTACAAATTTTGTTTCTTAGCATTTTTGTACTTCATTGATCAACCTATTTTATACATAAACATTTTACTTTTTTTATTATTATCTATGAAAATACATGTTATTTAACGGTGTTAAAAATATAATTCATAACTAATCATATCATGTCATAATTTTTGGAGAAAATAGTAAATTATAAATAATTAAGTTTGCCCTAATGGCTAGAAAGGGAATGGATTTAAATATCATTATATAATTCTTAAAAATAATAATTCAGGAAACAAAAATGGTGACTTGTGTAATCAAAAAACATAATACCTAATGTAATCGAACATAAATATATAAGATTTTTTTTCCCTTTTTATTGCTATGATATTGATAGCTACAATAATTTTCGTCTTTTCATTATAAAGAACAAAAGCCCTAGTATACACCCTATTTTGCGACCCTTGGATAAAGAGGTTATTCACTATCCAACAAAACAAGATCATACTTAGAAGACATCAAAAGTTGAGTACTGGTCGCAGACAACACCAAGAAAAGACATATTCTGACTTTAATTGCATTGGGAAGTTAAATTCCAGATCGAAGTTGAAAAATCCGGGATAAATGACTCAGGAAAAGCAAAGACCACAAAAGGTCGATCAAGCCATGAAAGGCCAATCGGTCTTCTGTTATCACCATGGAATGCCGATCGATATTATCCTAATTTTATCGGATTTTAAACACTTACGGATCGGTTTTCAGCTTGTTTCAATCGGTCTTGGATGTCCGCGAGTCGGTCTGTCCAGCTCCTCGAATCGGTCTTTGACGTGAAAAGCTTAATCCTACAGTATATCAATGCAGAATAAAGGGCATAGAGAGGGATCAAAAGCCCGACGAGGAGCCTGGAGAGCTTGAGAATAGCAAATGTTCGAAAGATAAATATAAACTGGATATAAGTTTGTCTTCGGAATTGAGGTATTCTTTTAATTTACTTAAATCAGTTTTAATCTATTAAATGCTTTTGCCTCCCATGTATACAAACTATTATGAATAGCGTACGCTGCATGTATATATTGATAAATCCAAAATTTGACCAATAATGCTTGTATGACATATAAAATTAATTTTATATTAGTATTGAACTGTAAATTCATTGATATATCTTTAATCTAATCTTGAAAACACTTTCGCATGCTTCCTGAACAACAAATGACGTGGATGGCCGATCGGTCTTTAGTGCCTGACCGATCGTTCTTATGTGATACTCGACCAGTCTTTTATTATTTTACTTATGTTGCCTCGTAATTCGTGCCATATCTCCAGTATGTTAGTAAAATTGATACATAGGCCTTAAAAACAGTAAATAAGTGCATAAAATATGAATTGAGCGTGTTTATTTATAAGCCGAAAGGGAGACGTGGATGCCTATCACTTTCTATGTCGTAACATAGTTCCCGAACTCACTCTGGTTAAGTAGATTGTATTGTACCCCAAAAAAGTACAAAACTGTTTTTGTTCGTTTTCCGAAAAACGTAATGACGACTCTAAAACCTTTTCAAAACCACAGAACGTGCCGAAACAACACGGGTAATCCCGTCGGGTTTCTCATAGCCCCAACCTCAATTTAATTTATAAAATCGAGGTCTCATGTTTGAACTATGGCACCCCATACATTCTCCCTTACCCTGTGATTCGAACCATGAATATATCTGTGTAGTGCTTGTATTAAAAAAAAGAACAAAATCCCCAATGTAACCACAATATAAAAGCCTATAGCCAACCAAACAGCAAAAGGATATTGCCTAGTAGAAAAAAGAAACATAAGCAATAAACATAGTAATAGATATAAACGAAGCAGATAGAAATTCAAAGTATGTAGAATTAATGGAGATGGCACCCAAAAGAAAGATAATTAATTAAAGAGAATAGAATTATGGAAGAAATGGTGGAAGAAATAAGGAGACTATTAACAAAAGGTGAAAGAAGATAGAAATAAAGGAATTAGAATAATAATTAAATAAATAAATGCATACCTAAAAAGAGGAGCAGATAAGGAACATAGAAAAGCTAATCATTTTAAATAGAGTTTAACAAAGTATTATTAAATTAAATTTTGTATTAATTACGCATTAAATTTCATGTTGCGTCCTTATTACTACTTTTACTAGTTAACAACCCTTGCAATGTACGGGCGTTAATAAATTTTATTTTTAACGATGCGTAGATAATTTAAAATATATATATATATATATATACATACATCGTATTAAATAATCATATATACAAATGAATATAACTATCAATTAGAAAAAATGTGAAGGGTGCATATTTGAATCTTAAAAAAGAAAAAATACATATTCCTACATGAATATTAGTATCCTATAATTTTAACATAACACATAAATATGAGCAAACAAATTAAATTAACAAAACTTTAGAAATGATTAACGAATCAAATGCAATAATTTATTTTTTAAAAAATTCTACTAAAGATTTGAGTTAGAATGGAGTAGTGAGCACTATTTGAAAGGGTTAATTCAGCATAAAACTAATGATTATATCATACACAACAAATTGAATACCGGCATAAAAAGCTATTTTTTTACTTGGATTCTTAATTTCTACGAACATTACTATTATATAAGTTATATATCTATATTATTAAAACATAAATGTAACATCAGTAACGTTTATCTCATCGCTTTACCAAATAATTGAATTAAATATATTGCTTACGGAGAATAAAATATATATTGCCTCCGTTTCAAACTAATTTTGCAAATTTTACTTTATTGTTTCCAATAAGACATTAATTTTAGCATAATTAGGCTCCGTTTGACAGCAACATGAAAAATGAAAATAAAAATAACTAATTTAGGTAAGAAGATGAAAAATAAGTTGAAAGATGTGGTGAGATTAACTCTAGCTTTCTGCTTTTTTTCCATGACAAAATTTTCTTTGGGTGATAGTGGAGAAATTTTTTTCACAAAATATTAAAGGAGGATTGAGGACCTATACTCACAAAAATGAGTATGAGATTGATATTATCTCACCATATGCCTTCAACTTATTTTTCTATTTTCTCACCCAAATTAATTGTTTTTATTTTCATTTTCCATGTTGCTATCAAACGGAGCCTTAATGGTTGATAATACAACTCATTTGTTATGACAAACAATAAATAAGACTATTAATTTTAAGCCATTTTTAAAAATTGCTTTTTTCATAATAGTACTAAATAGTAAATAAGACTACTAAAAACATTACATTGAATATACGTTTGCCTTTGAGTTTGTCGTGACCATGTTGGGCTGGACCAAAAAGCTAAAAATGGAATGCTTGGCTGGGCCGAGCTTTTGTCTGTGCGGCCTTTAATTATTTTTGTTCCTTTGCGACAAAACCACCATCGACATGTCTCCAAAGATCCCGATCAACGCAAACCGGTGAACTTTTGATATTCTTCATTCACTCACCCAACACAACTCCCTAAATCGATTTCAGCAATGTCGACCTTCTCCCTCTATCGAGTATGTCTTTCTCGTTTCTGAAATTTCAAATTCTTGTTAATCTGCAATTTCCCATTCCCGCTTGATCTTCATTTGTAACGAGATCTATCTATTATCTCTCGCCTTTTTAATTCATATTTGTTTCCGCAGCTGTTATGTTAATTTGACTCTGTTTTCTGTTAGATCTGTATTATTGGCGGATTGTTCTTGTTTCGAACTTTTAGATCTTCGCCTTTCACAGCTAAGCAATTAGTTTAGTTTGAGTAAATTTCAAGCGAAGCTCGTTATATGCATCTAATTACGCGTATACCATGGTGTGAATTGTTTGTCTGTACCTGTATCAATATCTAAACGGTTGTCGGTCTAAATTTCTGCGCATAAATGGCGTGGATCATATAGTTGTACGCTTATGTATGTTTGTAAGCATATATATATATATATATATTGCCCTATCGGTGAATTTGTGTGTTATGCACGCCTACATAAGAGGTGGGAGTCCTGTATGAAGCCTGGGCTTATAATTGAATGTACTTGAATATTGCCTTTGTTGCTGCAAGTTGTTCTTCATAATCATGTGGCTGTGACTGGAATTATAGGAGGCCTGCCCTACTATAAAAAATATTCTGCTTCTGGACTCTGAAGGAAAGCGCGTGGCCGTAAAATATTATACCGACGATTGGCCAACAAACACTTCAAAGTTGGCTTTTGAAAAATCGGTATTTACTAAAACCCAAAAGACAAATGCTAGGACTGAAGGTATGATGCTTAATGTTTTATCTTTTGGTTGTTCATATTTTGTTAGTTTTTTTGAAATTGCTAGCGCTTTAAAACTTGTTGAATTGGTGATTGGTGATAATGTTAATTTTTGCTATTTTGCAATTTCAAGTTGGGACCTAGGAGTTAGTTGCTTAATAAATTTAATCATTTTATAAATGGCCAAGCAGATTAAGTTGAGAACAATAGTAAACTGATTTCCTATTTGTAAACCATGAACTAAAATCAGATTAGTTTTTTTGATCAGAAAAAATCAGATTAGTTTTTAGTTAATTCTTATCGATGATATGAAGATTTTTTATCGGTTTTGGTACTGTGATATCCCTATCAAATGAAAAGGTATACGATCATCATTAATGTGTTGATCTGCAGCGGAGATAGCAATGTTTGAGAACAGCATTGTTGTCTATAGGTTTGTGCAAGACCTGCACTTCTTTGTGACAGGAGGCGATGATGAAAATGAACTAATCCTGGCCACAGTCCTTCAGGGGTTCTTTGATGCTGTTACCCTTCTCCTCAGGTAGGGTATCAAGGCTTTACTTTGTTTCTTAAGTTAGACATGATGGCAGTTTGAATTGGTGCTTCTGTGTTGTGTAATCTGCATTCTCTTGTTGTAGGAATAATGTCGACCAGCGGGAGGCACTTGAGAACTTAGATCTTATTCTTTTATGCCTTGACGAGATTGTTGATGGAGGGTAGGCCATATTCTTCTTTTGATGAAGTGTTCTACTTTACTCAATACAGTTCCTTTGTTGATAGTTTTTCCTTTTCTTTATTTATTAAAGATGGTTATATTGAAGAGATTGGTTTATTCATTGAAGTGCTTTACTTCACATCTTCAACATATTATTACATTTGAGGGGAACTTTGGCAGTTTAACCTTCAAGATGGAATATGCTAAAAGCTGGGAAGTAAGAGAGTAGTTAACATTGACCAAACAGTCTGCTTAAAAAGGGACAATTAAAAAAAAGGTCTTATTAGAGAAAGATTTTCACACTAAAGCCAATGAATATTTTTTTTGTAAATAAAGGGCCTATTTTTTATTTTATTGATAATATGACGTGTCTTTTTTTTTCATTGTAAAATGACATCCTAACCCTTAAAATAAACTAAAAAATACCAATATGCATTAAAATATGGATTGCAATATGAACTTTACAGTCCATATTTCACTGCAATATGAACTTTGCAGTCCATATTTTTGGTGCAAAGTTCATATTGCAGTCCATATTTTACTGCAATGTGAACTTTGCAGTTCATATTTCTAGTGCAAAGTTTATATTGCAGTCCATATTTCACTGCAATATGAACTTTGCAGTCCACATTTCACTGCAATATGAACTTTGTAGTCCATATTTTTTGTGCAAATTTCATAAAGAGGGGGCAATTTAGGTAATATATAACATGTTTTTATTAATTAAATGATATTTAAATTTATTCAACTACCTTCATTTAAAATATAAGACAAAATAGGCCTCTTATACTAATTACCAATTAAAAATAGGCCCTTCATTCAAAAAAATATTATTCATTGGAGTTTTGGTAAAAATCAATGTGTAGTAAGACCTTCTACCTAATTTCTAGGCTTAAAAATTCTTTGTATGACTGAAGCACCAAATGTTGCCTTCGAAAATGCAAAGAGAATCTGAGAAATAATCTGATGCATAAGATAAATACAATATGAGGAAACGCATTTATCTTGTATCTTCTGTGGTTTGTTTTGATTTGGATATCATAGATGCAGAGAATTACACAAGATTGCCACTTAGGGTCCATTTGTTACGTTCTTTAAAGCTTTCTGGGAATCTTGAATTATCCTCAATCAAGTATTCCAACATTTGGTTGGAGCTTTTAAAGGGAATCCAGGATTCCAAGGAAAGGAGAAATTCCACATATTCATTCTCATATCAAATGGGTGGGAAACCTAAGAGATTCGTCTACTCTTTTTTTTTTGGGATAAAATTACCCCTTTCTTTAAAAATAACAAACATTTTTTTCATTCATAATCTAATATAATAATTTATTTTAATATGGTAGTTTTTTCCTAAGTTATATAAACATTTAATAACGCATTATCTAATAATTCTCAATGTCAAGAAAGGTATAGGTTACTCTTAACATATTTGGAGTTTCTATGCCAATTTTATTGTAAATTCGAAAGTATGTCCCTATAGTGTTAATATGGATCTTGACCCCGTTTGTATATGCTCTTAGGCACCGTCATCTTTGTCATATAGGGTTGTAAAACTGCTTTTGTACAGAAATTAAATATTTTGAAATGGACATGTGGGAGAATCAGATTTAATACGGATTCATAAATGGGCTTCCATATACATGCGAGTTTGTGTCGCTAAACTAAAAGTCTTGAGAAATGTGGGCAGAAGGTTTTTGCTTCACTAGTCCAACTCCAACAATCAATCATGCATACCTTTATTCAAAACAAGGACATATTACCCCACCTTTTACATTCCTTCCCATATTTAAAGAAGATTTTTATTTTTCTAGTATGCGTAGCTATTTTGCTATGGATTTTAATTTTTTGTTATTCCTTTTTATGTCAAATAAAATATTTTGTTGCAGTTACAAAGATTTCGTATTATTTACCTGGCAGGATGATTCTTGAGACAGATGGCAGTATTATTGCTGGAAAAGTAGCTACCCATAGCGTGGATGATGGGGCTCCCTTGTCTGAGCAGGTATTATGACTACCGTTATTGAGCAATAGTTAGAGCACATACCACATTGCTAATTATATACTCGCTCCATCTCAAATTAAGGTCCTTTCCTTTCTGAAACATGTCAAATTAGGAGTCCCACTTCTAAACTCAATAAATCAATTTAACAGTAGCTAACCAATATTCAATTTTAGCACAACTATACCACTCTGTGAGTTGGAATATAATATCTTTGATTTTCATAGAACTAATTTAAATTTGTTTGACGACTTTGTAAGCCCAGCAGTGGTGGAGCCACAGCAAGGCTTGGGGGGATTCCCCACCTAAATTATATGCATATTAATTAAATTTGCCTTTTGTCCTTTAATTTATAAAAATTGACATTACTATCAAGTTTGTCTCCCTTAAAAAAAAATTCTTGGCTCCGCCCTGAAGCTCGGGGGAGCACTTAGATACCCCAGCAATAGTGCAATAATATATATTTGCATAATCACCGTTCCTTTTGCAACGTCAGATATGTTTAGCCTTCTATTCTTTTTTTTTTTTAAAGCAAAATTTAAATTTTGGGTGTTGGTTTAACCCCCGCCATGCCTTTCCATGTATGCAGACTATAACTCAAGCTTTGGCTACAGCACGCGAACATTTGACAAGATCACTTCTCAGATGATGCTTCTGTGTGCACCTAAGAGAAAATTATTTGGTCTTTCATTCTTATATTTTAATTTTTGTTTTGTTTTTCCGCTATATTAGAAGGGAAGTACCTTGTACTTTCAAACTTTTATTCATTTTGCCAATGAGGTATCATGATGGGTGTATTCTTCATATTTCTGTTTTTTTTTTTTTTTTGGGTGGGGGTGGGGTGGGGGTAGGGTAGGGGGTCCGATCAATAAAATAAATATATGATTGGTTTTAGAAATTTTTGGTAACTTTATGGCCTTGATTGCCAATATATATTGATACGGTGAATGATTAACTTCCACCCATGTGAATGAAAGGCCGCCTTGTTCTCTAATCAATTAGTTTGGATGCAGGAGTAACTTGTTTTGCGTGTCCGGATATATTTTATTCAACTAATAGGTGGATCCATCCCATCCCAGCGTGAACATTTCTTTAGTAAATGAGGGACATGGGGGGGGCTTGTTTATCTTATTGGTGGGATGTCGGCTTCATTTCTTTATATGGTTTTAGAATTATTAGAGTAAGTTGCATTAACAATCATGTTGTACTTCACACGTTGCCTGGTTAGTCGGCTTCTTGAGGGATGTTGTTTTGTCAATGTTCAGATTTTTCAAAAACTTGAAAGCTAACAAGACATGGGAAATTTGAAACACGACATGCCAATGCAACGTCAAGTTATCACCAATGGGTCTATACTTTAAATACCTTTCCTTAATTTATTTGTTTTCAAAAAATGTGTTTTACTGTTAAGTTTTCATGAGATTGTTTAGCTGCGGCGGACGGCGGTTAGTTAGTGATATTTAAATTTATTCAAATACGAGCAGCATTTAAAAAAATATTATCATTGGAGTAAAAATCATAATTTTATAATTAATAAATTAATAATATAATTTATTTTTTATTATAATATTTGATACACTTATTATATTCCATAAAGGATTGTATTATCAATCTGAAGGTTTTAAAATTAAAAGTGGGATTATTGTTAAATGTCCATCGATCTGTTGAAAGAGTAAATAATTTGATTGGTTAACCAAAACAGTTTTATATGCCAATAATTTGTTTACTTTTGATGGCATTGCCGGCACTGAAGGATAATTTACCCCTATTTTTATTTTCACGAGTCAAACAGGATTACAAGCTTTGGTTCGCACAGGTAAACAGGCCCCATATATTTATTAAAGAATATGCTTTCCTGGGGAATTTGTTTTAAAACTTAAAAAAATAGCTGGCTTTGCCCAATTATAAAAATGCTTATTTAAATTTGGGCGAGGAACATTCGAGTTTGATGAGGGCAGGTTAGTTTTTTTGTTTTTTTTTTCTCTATAAAAGCAAACGAGTTAGACTTCTTTTTTTAAGAAAAACAATTCAATTCTCACATATTCATTAAATATTTATTTTGCATAATGCACTTTCAATAACATTTTTAACTCTCTTGTAATAAATTCTTTCTTGTAAGACCAATTCCAACCTTGCACCAAAACACTAAATATAGTGTGGATTTTTCTCTATTTTGTTCCAACCTTACACTATATTTGGTACCAAATTTGCTGTTTTCTACAGTGCCACACTAAATTTGGTGTGACGTTGTAGCTTCACGGCATTCCTCTTTTTTATTTTTTTCAATTTTTATCTTAATTGTTATTTACTTTTAAATATCAATTAGGTCATTTTTATACTTTTAATTTAAATTTTTTTAGTTTATTTTTTTTAATTAACAATATTAATAATTTATTTTATTGAAAAAATTAATTTATTCTAATTAAATTTATGTATACTTTATTGTAATTAAATTTATGTATACTTAATTAGCAATATTGTAATTTATTCTAATTAAATTATTATAAGTTAATTAATAATAATATCTATAATAAAATAATTAGTACAATATAATAATTTGTATGATTTTATAAAATAAGAGAATAATAAAGAAAATAATTTTTGGAGAAAATATACTTTTTTGTGTTATATTTAGTGTTGTGGTTGGAGTTGAAAAAAAATATAGTGCGAAAATGACACTATTTTTGTGCTAAATCAATGCAAAAATAGTATAATGGGTTAGAGTTGCCCTAACTCTTTTACAACCAACTGTGCCCCCTTTCAATGACATTTTTTTCTTTTAATAATATTTTGACATTGAGAATATTAGTATTTGTCCTAAATATTTTACTACTTAAAACATCTTTTTGTGATGATTAATATAGATATTAGATATTTGTCAATAGTTAAAGCATTTTTTACTATTTCTCATTGGAGAGGGGATACTTGTGTAAAAAATTATCTCTACTTATTAGTCTCGCTTTATTTGTTAAAACAATTCTACAACTCCCTCACTTCCGTAAAAGAAAAAAGGTAAAAACAAATGGCTAAATGCCTTTTTTTTTGAGCATTGGGAACCTAGTTCCCCTCTCCAAATATTAAAATCTGAATATATTTGTCTATGGTTTGTATTAAAAATAAATTTGTTCTTTATGCAAAGTAATGATTTTTACAACTGAATTATAAATATTGATGGTGTCAAAATCTAGAACATATAGTTAACGACCGATCAATCAATGAATAATGATGGATTACATGTTTAATAACGGATTGTAACTGTGAACAGTGATTGTAAACAGTAACACCGTATATGTGAACATGACTGTGAACAGTACCATCGTTTATATGAACAGTGACTGTAAACAGTACCATCGTATATGTGAACATTGACTACAGTACCACCGTATATGTGAACAGTACCGACATAAATTAATTAAAAATGAAGATGAACACGAGACATTTTTTATCAAGGTAGGTTCCCCCGGTAGCGCTTATGCTAGTCCGGCAGTACGTCCTCCTTTTGTGTGTGCTTGCTTTGTATTAGCTCAAAGGCAATCAATTTGGATGATAATACAAGCTACCAATCTCTCTATTTTTCTATAATTTTCTTAATTCTATTTATAAGTATAGAATTATGATTACAAATATTTTAACAGAATAAATAATAAACTGTGTAGGAGATAGAGCGTATAAGGATGGATATTTTTTGGGGTATGAAAAGAGAGAGTATAAGACCCTCAAAAATTAGCTTGTATTTATATTGCCAATGGCTTTATATCTCTTAGAAGAGATGGATGGATATTGAGGGAGAAAGAAAATATGTTTTTTTGGTGTGTTTTGAATGAATGAATGAATGATGGGGGTATTTATAGGTAAAAAATGAGGGCCAAAAAGGTAAATTTGTGTAATGTGTATGATGTGTATGCTTAGGTCACATGTAATGTAAATGATGTGTATGCTTAGCTCACATAGGGAGGTAAAAAATGGGATTTTACTGGAGGTAAAAGTGTTGAATTACCTTTGTAGGTCAATGGTAAAATTAGTATTTAACCCCATCAATTGCCTACTATCCTTATCATTTAGCTCGGATGAGCTGATTGGTGAGTATATCCTTCAACTCGGGAGCTAGTAGCAACTCTGAGCTCTGATGTTCGTGATGTCTTAAGCTCGAATGCTTCTTGTCAAAATCGCAGCATCAACATCATACACATATTTTCTTCCCCTATGGCGACATCAAAGAGGGATCTAGGGCGGTGTAGTCTAGATGCATGCGGGGGGCGCTGTATATTTTGACTTTTTAAAAAGACAGCTTTTCGTCTTCGAGATTCTTTCAATGCTAGATGCCTCTTGTCCCCTCTTTCTTGTCATCTCCCTCAAGATCCATCTTCTTCTTATACCTTTTACAGGGGATACCCATGAATAAGGAAAAATAAATCACAAGTATGCCGAATACCTTCCGTTGTACATGTTCTTTTTGTGCTGCTTGTACTTATAGACGCAAGAGATGTCAGTCATGGTGTGAATATGCACAAATTTTTCTGGATGTGATTAGTCGTCAGGATTATCGCACAATCTTCACTGTTTTCGGGGTGAAGAGTGTTGCAGATATTTTACAAAATATTTTCGAACATCAATATCTTGAAACTCTCAATTCATTTCTTTTTGAAACCACGGTGAGAATCGAAAATCCCTATTAAAGGTTGTACTGCTCTCCTTGCTTCTCTTGAACAGAAGGTGGAAGAGTTACAAGCACGGGTGACGGCATTAGAGGCTCAGTTAGAATGAGGGTCTTCCAACATTAACCCGTTATGCTCCTTTGCTCCTCCTCGAAATTTCTCGGGGTTTCTTTCGTCGGCAGAAAATAATGCACCTGATGTTATTCCGTTTGCCGTGAATCTTTCAGAACCTGTTCCTGGAAGTTTTTTAAGGCTCCTTATGTCGGAAGAGGGTGTGCAGGATATCTTTTCGACTAATACGAATTTTATAAAAAATGGGGCTCTTCTGACTGAAGTGGATTTGCCGTCATTTTCGAATCGGTCCTATGATCAGGCTACCTTGGACGCCGTTTATCAGGCTGCCTCGAATGGTTTTTTATCGCAATCTTCGCTAGATGATTTTGTTACGAATTTTGCCCAAACAACGAGCCCTGACTGGACAACTTTAGGGGATATTCGCCATGATTTTTCTGATTATTCTTCTTCTGATTTAAGTACTGTTTTGAATTTTGGTGCTGATGATCTTCGGATTCTTCAGCCTTTTCTTTGATTAGATAAGTTATCTACCCCTCCACTTCCATGTCTTTTTGTTTGCGAAGAAGGGGTCCAACATATATCTGCTTATCATTCAATAGCATACCGTTCAGCCCAGACATCTGCTTATCATTCAATAGCATACCGTTCAGCCCAGACATCTGCTTATCATTCAATAGCATACCGTTCAGCACAGACATCTGCTTATCATTCAATAGCATACCGTTCAGCACAGACAATGTATGCACCTCTAGTGAGAGTTTTGTTCTTTAAATAAGTGTTCTGTAGATATTCCACCTTTAACATCTCTTTTCATCAGTAAATAAACAAGTTTATTTCAATTTTTTTTTATTTTTTTATATCTTTTGTGTGCTCTTTTTATGTTTTGTTTTGAGTTGTTATTGTGAGATTTGAACAAGCCATATATGAATGGTTATCCCTTTTCCCCCACACTCAAAGTAAAACAGTAAAGGCAAAAGAGATAAAATAAATCCAATAAAGATGCTTGTGTTAGAGGTCTTTTGGCAGTTTTCTAGAAAGGACCTGGTGTGCAATAGGTTCCATGGCCTCATGAGCTCCATTCCATTCATGGTTCTTAAGTAGTAGGTACCAGGTCTGCTGATTTTGGTTACCACATATGGACCCTCCCATTTGGTAGCTAAGTTTCCCATGTTGAGAAATTTTAGTGGCTAGAATGACTTTTCGGAGCACCAAGTTGCCCACAGTTAGGCTTCGGTGCCTGACCCTTTTGTTGTAACTTTTGACCATGTTCCTTTTGTAGGCTTCTTCTTTAATCCGAGCTTGTTCTCTTTTTTCTTCGAAGAGGTCTAAATTGGCTAAGAGTCATTCGTCATTCCGAGCTGGGTCATGATGGTTGATTCTGTATGTTGGCATTCCCATTTTTACTGGAATCACTGCTTCAGTTCCATATGTCAGAGAGAAAGGAGTTTCCCTCGTAGGCCCTCGGATCGTAGTCCTATAAGCCCAAAAAACTGAGGGGAGTTCTTCAGACCAATTTTCCTTAGCGTCGTCGAGTCTCTTCTTCAACGAGTTCAGGAGAGTTCTGTTAGTGACTTCTGCTTGGCCATTTGCTTGGGGATGGACATGCGAACTGTAGTGATTCTCTATTTCATGATCTTCACAAAAATTTCTGAAGAGATCACAATCAAATTGCTTGCCATTATCAGTGATCAGAATCTTTGGGAGGCTGAAACGACAGATGATATTTCTCCATACAAAGTTTTGAATTTTCATAGTGGTTGATGGTGGTCAATGCTTCTGTCTCAACCCATTTGGTGAAGTAGTCAATGGCTACAATTGCGAACTTGATTTGTTCTTTACCCAAGGAAAAATGACCAACAATGTCCATCCCCCACTGAGAAAAAGGCCATGGGCTGCTGACAGAAGTCATGAGCTCTGTTGGGAGCTGTTGGATATTGACAAACCATTGGCACTTGTCACACTTCTTTACCAGTTCTTTGGCATCTTGTAGGATGGTTGGCCAAAAGTAACCTTGTCGACCAACTTTGAGAGCTAAAGAACGAGCTGTCGGGTGCCCGCCACACAACCCCTCATGGATCTCAAATACGGCCGCCTGAGCTTGATGGGGGTGTAGGCAGAGTAAAAAAGAAGAACATACCCTTTCTTGTACATGGTTGCTTCTATGACTATATATCTATTGGAGATGTATTTGATCCTTTTGGCCATCTTCTTTTCTTCTGGCAAAACTCCATTTGTGAGGTAATCCAGAATTGGGTCAATCCAGCACTTACAGATTTGTACTGGGGCTGCATCCACTTCTTCAATTGATAGCTTTGATTTCCAAATATTCAATGTGGAGACCGCTTGGTGCCTCTGTTGATGAAGTTAGCTTGGCCAGGGGGTCTGTCTTATTATTCCGAGCTCGAGAAACTTTAATGAATACCACGTTTATAAACTTTCGAGCTGCTGTTTGAGTTTTAGCTAGGTAAGCAGCCATGTGATCTTCTTTAGCCATATTGTGGTCCATTATTTGGCCAACTACGACTGCAGAGTCATTGTAAACCACCATCTGTTTTGCCCCCAAGTCTCCAGCAATCCTCAGACCTGCTATGATAACTTTGTATTCTGCTTCGTTGTTTGATACATTAAAAAGGAACTTGAAGGCTATATCCAATGTGTTAGCCTCAGGGGTGATCAATACTAGACCAGCTTCGGAACCTTGAGAGTTGGAGGCTCCATCTGCGTGGAGTATCCACACTGGGATCTCTGGCATCAGGCCTATTGAGGTAGAAGGGCTCGGGGCGCTTGGGTCTACTGTTGGCAGTAGCTTTGGAAGTTCGGCAATTTGTTCTTCTGTGTAAGTAAACTCAACTATGAGGTCAGCCACAGTCTGCCCTTTGATTGACACCCATGGTTTGTAACTGATCACAAATTGCCCGAGTTCTACAGCCCAGATAGCTAACCTTCCTGACTAATCTGGTTTGTCAAGAATTCGTCGTAGTGGTTGGTCTATGAATACATCAATGGCATGGGCTTGAAAGTAGGGCCTCAGTTTCTTAGAAGTGATGAGAAGAGCGTACGCCAATTTTTCCAACCTTGGGTAATTAAGCTCGGCCGCGTGCAGAGCTCGACTCGTGTAGTAGACAGGGCTGAGCTGACAACTGTTTGGAAAACAGCCAAGTAAAGGCAGAGAATTTCACCCTTCTTTGGAGAACTCAATAAAGGAGGAGCTCCGAGGTATTGCTTGAGATGCTGAAAAGAAAACTCACATTCTTTCGTCCACTCGAAGGCCTTTTTCAGAGTTTTGAAGAATGGGTGGCATTTGTCAGTAGCCTTAGAGATGAAACTGTTAAAGGCTGCCACTCGACTTGCTAAGATCTGAACTTCCTTTGGTTTGGTGGGAGACTTCATGTTAATCAAAGCTTGTATCTTTTCGGGGTTAGCTTCGATTCCCCTTTTTGTTACCATAAAACTCAAAAATTTGCCACCTTTTACCCCAAAACACACTTAGTTGGATTGAGGGACATACCATTTTGTCTAAATATAAAAAAGGCTTCATTAAGGTCGGAAACATGGCTGGAAGCCTTGAGGCTCTTGACGAGCATATCGTCGACGTAGACCTCCATATTCTGGCCTATCTGTTATTTGAATAGGGAGTTCATCACCCTTTGATAGGTAGCTCCTGCATTCCTCAAACTAAAGGGGATCGCCTTGTAACAGTATGTCCCTTCATTGGTGATGAAAGATGTATTTTCTTCATCCTGGGGGGCCATCCTTACCTGATTATATCCAAAATAAGCGTCCATGAAGCTTAGCATTTCATGCCCAGTGGTCGCATCCACGAGCTGATCAATTTTCGGGAGCGAAAAGCTGTCTTTTGGACAAGCCTTATTGAGGTCTTTAAAATTCACACACATCTTCCACTTCCCGCTGTGTTTCTTCATAAGTACCACATTGGAGAGCCATTTCGGGTAGTGGATCTCCCTAATGAAACCAGCTTGGAGCAATTTTTGGACCTCTTCTTTGGTGGCCAGATTTCTTTCGCTGCAAAGTTTCTCTTTTTCTGCCTTACGGGCTTAAAAGCCGGGTCAGCGTTGAGCCTGTGCACCATGACCTCTAGGTTGAGCCCTTTCATGTCATCATGGGATCACGCAAAGATATCGACGTTAGCTCTAAGGCATTGGGAGAGCTCCCGTCTAACCTCCGAGTTGAGTTGGTTGCTGATCTTGAGCACCCTTTCAGGTAGTGAAAGGGTCTAAGAGCAAGTTTACCAGATCTTCAACGGACTTTCCTCTGAACTCTTTTTCTTCGTCCCGGGGGTCTAGGGTATCAATTTCCAATCTCTCAGAGGTGGTGAATTCTCCTGTATTGTTCATCCATTCAGTAGTTGCTACCTCGAGCTCTACGGTGACGATCTCTATGGTTCTGACTTCTTTTAAGGTTCCGAATTGACAGTGCCTGGCTTCCATTTGGTTACCTCTAACCTCCCCTATCCCATGGAGGGCTGGAACCTCATGGTTAAGCTGCATGTTGATATAGCGGCTCTGATTTCCTTCAAGGTTCCTCTGCCCAAGATAGCATTGTAATGGGGATCTGAGTCAAGAATTAGGAATTTTGCCATGGTCGTGATTTGCTTCGGAGCCGTTCCTAGAGTTACTGAAAGCTTGATTACCCCCAAGGACCTTGTCTTCTCCCCAGAGAATCCTACCAATGTGACCGGCGATTGGACCAGGTGTTCTTTAGTGAGACCCATCGTTTTGAAAGCACTATAGTACATGAGGTTCGAGGTCGCTCATGTGTCGATAAGGATACGATGGACGTTGTGGTTACTTATTATTGCTGTTACTACTAACGGGTCATCATGGGGGTACTCTACCCCATTCATATCCGCATCAGTGAAGGTGACCTCGGAGACCTCGTACTTGACCATCTTTGAGGGCCTCGAACTGAAAAAATTTTCTTCTGTACTCGAAAACTTAGCCTGCCTGATGTAGGCCTTTCGGGACCTGTTGCTGTTTCCAGAGAATGATGAACCTCCTTCAATCATGAATATTTCTTTGGCGTGTTCCTTCCCATTGGCTTTTGGAGGAACATCATTTTCTTTCTTTATGTACTGTCGGAGCTGACCTCACTGGATAAGCTTTTCAATTTCTTCCTTGAGCTTCCAGCAATTATCAATTTCGTGGCCGTGGTCCTTGTGATACCGGAAGTACTGGATAGAGTCCCTCTTTTTCTCTAGAGTGCTCATCTTTTTAGGCTTAGGTACCTCTCCTAGTTCCAATTGGGCATAGACCTCGCTCAGTGGAGCTGTAAGGGGAGTGAACTTTCGACGAGCTCTGTCCTCGTTAGATATGAACTTTTTGGTATTCTTTTTGTTCTTCTTGGTCTCCCTCTCTTGGCCAGAAGAAGGGCTATGTTCCCTTGGCGCTTGGAAGGGGGCCAAAGAGCAAAAAACCCTGACAGGTTGCGTCCTTGGAGTGTCTCTTCCATCCCAATCTATTTGTTGACCTCGTCCAGGAGCTCAGACATGGTCTATGGAGCCATTCTAGCTAAGGTCATTAAGCAGTAGGGAGAGCTTACTCCGTTCATAAATGCAGCTACGGCCACACCTTCATTGAGATCGTTGATCATGAGGCTTTCTTGGTTGAATCGGCAAGCGTAGTCTTTCAGACCTTCGTTCGAATTTTTTTTGATTGTGAAAAGGTGGGTGGAGGTCTTAGACTACTTTTTAGTCCCCAGGAAGTGAGTTACGAACCTCGTACCAAGCTCGTGTGAGCTTTGAATCGAGCCTGGAGATAGGTTGTTGCACCATATCCGAGCTGCCTCCTTGAGGGTTGTGACAAAGGCCCTGCATATGATACCATATGGGACATTCTGGAGCTCCATCATATTTTTAAATTGCTGCCAATGGTCCATTGGATCGGTTGAGCTATCATATGACTCTAGATGAGGTAATTTGAATATGTTCGGGACCGCACATGTCTGGATGTGCGTTACAAACGAGGATTCAAAATTTCTTACCAGAGTTGCTGCCGAACTCCCCCCAACGTGGCCTATGGTTTTCATCATTTTAGCCAGCTGGACTTTCATTTCTGATCTGAGCATCTGCTCTACTTTTTCAACAGAGCTCTTGTTCGAGATCCTGTCGAACACGGACCCCCGAGGCCTAGCATTTGTCTCCAAAACTGGTAGAATGGGGGGTCGACCTCCTCTGCTCACACTTTGTCTTTGAACCTCTCCTTTATAGCGTCTTTCTCGAACAACATTAATTTGTGGATTTCTTTCGGGAGATGGTGGGGGCGCTATAATAAAGAACTCACCATAAGAATCTCCTTGTTCAGAACTGGATTGGTCGGCATCAGACCCACTGGGCCTACCTCAACTTCTCCTATACCTCCGACAGCGTTCCCCCAGCCTTTCAATGGCTGGGATTTGCACAAGGCCTGGGGGAGCCGGTGCAAAAATAGGGGTCAGAGGCAATCCATCTCTTGAACTGTACGAAAGGGATTCTCTTTGAGCCATCAATCTGTCAATCTGGACCTAGAGAGCAATTTGTTGAGCCACTAAGGCTATCAAAGGGTCTGTTTGGGTGTTTTTTGACTGGGACATGGCGAATGTATGGTTTTTTTTAGCTTTTTGAGAAGCGTGTGACTTTAAGGAAATGTCTTTCTCACAGACGGCACTAAACTGATGGTGTCAAAATCTAAAACAGATAATTAATGACCGATCAATCAATGAATAATGGTGGATTACAGGTTTAATAACGATTGTAACTGTGAACAGTTATTGTGAACAGTACCACCGTATATGTGAACAGTACCACCATTTATATGAACAGTGATTGTGAACAATATCACCGTATATGTGAACAATGACTGTGAACAGTACCACCGTATACGTGAACAGCGACTGTGAATAGTACCGACATAAACTGATTAAAAATAAAGATGAACACGAGACAGTTTTTATCAAGGTAGGTTCCCCCGGTAGCGCTTATGCTAGTCTGGCAGTACGTCCTCTTTTTGTGTGTGCTTGCTTTGTATTAGCAGCTCAAAGGCAATCAATTTGGATGATAATACAAGCTACCAATCTCTCTCTCTCTCTCTCTTTCTATAATTTCCTTAATTCTATTTATAAGCATAGAATTAGGATTACAAATATTTTAACAGAATAAATAATAAATTGTGTAGGAGATAGAGCGTATAAGGATGGATATTTTTTGGAGTATGAAAAGAGAGAGTATAAGACCCTCAAAAATTGGCTTGTATTTATATTGTCAATGGCTTTATATCTCTTAGAAGAGATGGATGGATATTGAGGGAGAAAGAAAATATGTTTTTTTGGTGTGTTTTGAATGAATGAATGAGGGGGTATTTATTGATAAAAAATGAAGGGCAAAAAGGTAAATTTGTGTAATGTATATGATGTCTATGCTTAGGTCACATGTAATGTAGAATGTAGATGATGTGTATGCTTAGGTCACATGTAATGTAGATGATGTATATGCTTCGGTCACATAGGGAGGTAAAAAATGGAGATTTTACTGGAGGTAAAAATAGGATTTTACTGGAGGTAAAAGTGTTGAATTATCTTTGTAGGTCAATGGTAAAATTAGTATTTAACTCCATCAAATATTATTATACATTTTTTTTATGCATGCCACGAGTCTACAATCATCACCATCAAGGATCGATACAACAACGAGTTCGATAACAATGTCTATATGAATCGAATCCGTAATTTTTTTTATTACGAGAATAAAGAGGATACTAATAAGTTACAAGACTATTGGCAACAAATAAATGATTTTTGCTGCACAAATACAACACAATATATGTGTGTTACACTATTTAATTTACAAGTTTTAATTATATAAATGAATCGTTGCTCATTTTTATTTTATTTTTTTCGTTTTCTAATGAAAAATACGGGTGTTGCCGCCAATTTGAAAACCAAATGGGCCAAACTGATTCATTAAATCCTGAAAAAAAATAAAATGAGAAAACCGAATAGTTCGGTTCAAATTTGGGGTTGGACTGAACCGAACCAAACTGAACCAAACCAAATTATGTATATAAACGCAAATAATTTATATATATCAATCAAATAACATAACTGAAGCTTTCTTTCTCCTTTCAAATATTGAATTTCCTTCGTTTCTTATGAATTGCTTGTTCTTATGTATAAAAAAAATAATTCATCATTTGATATCCTCTTAAAAAAAATCATTAATGCATACCCTCCATATTAAACTAAAATGTAAAAGGTGATAAGATTTTTTTAAAAAAAAATACATATTTTTTTTACTTTATAAATGTGCAAATAAAATAGTAACTAAATAAAGAACCTAATTTTTATATGTTTGCTCCTTGGTCTTAGAAAACCATTAACGTACTTTGAATCAGAACTCATCTTACATTACTATTAATATTCCATTATTATATTAAATTAATTAAATTCAAAAAAACAAAAAACAAATATAAAAATTGAATAAAATAGAATCGAAAAGTTTAGTTCGAGTTTGAGTTTAGAAAATTTGAAAACTGAACCAAAATTGAAATTATTATTTTTATTTAATTTAAATTTAGGGTATTTTAATTTTTATTCCGATCGAAATCAAAAATACCCCCAATAAAAACAGGGAAAATGTAGATGTGGCGTTGGGGGTTTTGCAAATAAAAGAGGAACAGAAGGTCAATTTCTAATACTTTAATTTTGGTATTTTACTTCTAGAGGATGGAAATTGTGATCGAGAAATATAAGACTAGTTTGTTGGAGTGTGGAGAGGGTTTGGAAAAATAAAACAAGCAAGTCAAGTCAAGTCAAGTCAAGTAAAGTTAAGTACTCCTCCATTATTATTTAATATTAATAATTACTAAAATGTTCAATTAAAAGGAGAAGTAGAGTTTGTCACACGTTTACAAGCCTTTATGCGCACATAAGATTCACACCCTCCACGCTATTCAAGGACGAATTCATGACACGCTTTTTTTCACATTCATGTAATGTTTCCTATTTTGCTCTTATTTTATTTATTTATTTATATTGTAATAAACAAAAACATTACATCACTAGTTTACTAAATTTAATAGTTTGTATTTTATTACAATAAGTTAGATAGAATTTAAATCATCAGATGTGTTAAAATATTAAATCAAAATAAAATAAAAATTTCTCTCTTTTATTTTACCAATTTATTCTCACTTTCTCTCCCATTAATGTCTTTTTAAAATTTAAAATATATTAACTTTAAATATAAAAATTATAATTTACTAAAAATTATATATTTTAAATCCACTCATCGAGATATATAAAATAAGATATTTCATGACAATGACATTATATTTAAAACTAAAATTCATGAAAAATTATTGTAACCTACTTTTTTCTATTTAACTTGCATTTAGATCATTTTACTGTGCTGCTGCCTAATTCTTATGTTAGTTTACAAAATTTAAAAACAAAAAACTTTGTTTAATATTTTACAAATGTAATAGTTTTAAAATTTTATTTTACATTTCTGTACGATGTTACTAAGGATGGTATTATATGTTTATAATTAAAATTTTAAAAATATATAATATTGTTGTACTAATAATTTTTCATTTTATTGACAATAATGACAATAACTCTTTTTCTAAATCGCATGTAGATTTTTGTATACAATGTCTAATGATTAAGAATGGTTAAAGAGCCTAACCCGACCCTAATGAGGTGGTAAAATGAGTTTAGATCTAAGCATAAAATCCACCTCAGTCGAGTTGGATATGATGTTCATTAGGTAGTTTGAGTCCATATTTACCAAACCATCTCTATCAATAGTAGATAATTTATGTGGATTTGCTAATTGCCATCCTGAGGATAACAATCTTTAATCCATGACTTTATTATTTTGTTATGTGATTTTTTGAATATGCAATTTTTTAATGTATATTTTAGGTTGTAGTTCATCCATTAAGGGTTTTTTTTATCTTAATATTTTTAAATTATTACTATTTTTTATGACATCGTGTCATTTGGCGGGAGTAATACCTAGTTAACTAAAAGTAAAATATATGGGGAAAATACATGAAACCCTTTATGGTTTGGGCTTAATAAGTCGCCTCCAAAACTGTCTTACTCGACATTAAACCCCTCGTGTAGTATTACAGCCATTCACTTTCCCCTTGCCAAGGTAGAAATCGACATATTTTTAAACAAAGGAGCTCACGTTACTCCCTTCTTATTTTGATGAGCTGCAATTTACCCGCCTATTTAGAACACAATTTGTTTTCTTCTAAAAAACGAAAAAGATAATCTAACCTTAAATGTTGAGAAAGAAAGCTGAAGTTGATGACAAAATGAAATGAAGAAAGATATGAGATAGAAATGGGAGAAGAAAGTTGTTGAGAGATAAATTATAATAAGAATACATATTTATAGAATAATGGGGATATTTTTGACATTTGTTTTGAACGGATGTATTGAGACATTTACAACTATTCACTTAGTTATTTAATGTCACATAGGCTCCTCCGTTTAAAAAATTGACTGTTTCTAATTGTGTCGGGGTAAAATGAAACCCGACAATAATATATGTGGGTTTAGTGTCGGGTAAAATAGTTTAAGGGGTTGACCCGTTAACCTGACAAACCATAAGAAGGGTTCAATGTATTTTTTCCAAAACCATTTGCATAAAATTACACGATTTGTATATTTTGCTTCTTGGACAAACTTTTTTTTATTGATAGTGTGAGTATTTACCGAGTCTTTAAATTTTGGTCTCACTTCTACCGCTCTCCCTTCTAAAACCATTTATATCGACTTGTATCAAAACAAAAAAATTCATAACTTAAACCTAACATGTATTTTGGATGTCTTGTAGTAGCCTTTCGTTTGTTTTTATAACTTCTTAAAAAATTAAAATATTTGTTTCTAAATTACGTGTATTCAAACCGTATACACATTTATATGCCCAAACCAAATACATTAAAATATGAGGAGTTGCATAGAGAGAGTAAAATATGAGCGCGTAGCGCAATGGCGGAGGTCTAGAGCGTGGTGGCATGTGGTTATTTATAGAGGAGATCGAAAGCCGCCCTTTGAGATTCAAAAATATTTGTTTTCGAAAACCTCTTCCCCTTCCCCTTGCATCAAGGCGCACTTTGTTTTTTTTTTTTTTTGGCTTTTTGCATGTAATTCCACGCACGCATTAGCTGGTCCAATATTTCGTAAAATGACAAAATAAGCAGCTTCATTTTTATTTATTTTATTTATCTTTTATTCTTCTTTTAGTCCACGCCCGTCCAACAATAATATTCTAATTTAATTAAATTACGCACATTCAAAATTTCAGGCAAAAAACCACTTAAGACAAACGGCCTTAATAAAGATGATAGATGGCATACTAATAAGAATAATTTATTTATTCTTATTGTTATAATAACTAAAGTTGAAAACCGGCCTGTGTGCAAATATATATACATATATTTTTTATAATTTAAATTTTTTAAAAATAGACAGGGACAATCGGAAAGAAAATAATTTTGTCAAAAACAAGAGTAAAGATTTGAAAGCCGTCTCCAATGGCTTTTGCTAAAAAGTTATTTCTATCATATGTTTCAAGATATTTTTAGGAAATTTCTATAGTTATTTGATAATATAATTGTGTTGATAAAAAATTCCAAAAGAAATCATTGCCAATGGTATTTTCGATATATATATTTTTTTTATCTTAGTTGGCACATTATTTCAAAAAAATATAACTAATTTGATTGGCTAAAGACATGAAGAACCCATTTATGATAGAAAAAAAATTATGATAATTCCTGCGTATAGAAATGTTGACAGAAACTTTTCATGTGACTAAATTATCACGTCATATGAAAATGTATACATAAACTCCCATTGGAGATTATTACCACTGCGTTTTTATTATAGAAATTTGTGTTGGTAAAAATGATCATGAGATGACCTACGACTTTCATTAATTTGGATTATTTTTTTCCAATGACATAAATGTTTAGGTAATTTGCATGTACTTCAACTAATATCTCTTCAATTTAATCAAAGGTAAGCTATTCATGTCAATTTGGAATGTACATCTTACCCTATTTCTTTGTCTATTTGAGAAACTAACCATAATAAAAGATTTGGAAAGTCGAAAACGGTGTTATTACTGCCACTTTGTTGTCAACTTTTATGAAAGTATGAAGTGGATTAAACAATTTCATTGCGAACGAAAATGACTTTTGAAAATGACTTTATCACTTATCCAATTATCCTCACGATTTTAATTCTTTAACGTACAGCACCGACGAAACTTTAATAGCTGAAATGAAATTACAACTTTTTGGTTAAGCTTATATATAGGGCTAAATTATGAACCCAGGCAAACAAAGACTCCCTTAATTTCAGATTTGATAGTCTCATTTTAAAGACAAACGGTTTATAATTCAAAAAATGTTCAAAAGTTATAACCTAATTAAATAATTTTGAAGCGCACGTCTACACTAAAATTTAGGAATCTAAAAAAAAATAAAAAAAAATTGAGATTTTTTCCAGACATTTCTAAAGAAAATGAAATGAGTTACTTAAAACAATAAAAAAGTATTATATTAATTTAGAATTTACCACGTGTAGGCTGAATCCACATAATTAAAATGATAAACTCAATTTAACAACAAATTAGTATATTTACGTACCAAGTTGCTTCTACCAGTGTAATAACCTTATCAAAAATTTTTTTTGGAGATTAATCTGTTTGTAAAGTTTGTAGTAGTCAACAATTAACTGAGAGTAATGTATGATATATATTTGCACTTTATAAAAGTATTTTAGTACTTTAAAACTGTCTTAAACGTAGAAAAAGTGTCCTAAAAATTTTATATAAAGTGTTACTAAAAATAATTCTAGAATGTTAACTAAGTAATTATGTAGAGTACTAATGTCATTACCTTAATTAATTACACCTGAGAAAAGTTGAGACCTATCTATCTATATATATATGTATTCACCACTTGGCTTTACAACAAAACCAAAATCAAAACCAATTATATATTAATTTTGGTGCAACTACGCCACTTGACTGATCGTTACATATATATATATATATATATATATATATATATATATATATATATTACTTATTAATATAATCGTACTTTTAAGGGTTTGAAGAAATCGTCGTTACTATTATAACATGAAAATCCATTACCAAATTAAAGATATTAGTGACTAGCTTTATTATCCTAATTGGGCTGCCTTCTTAGTTATTATATTAACCACACATGCATGTGAAATTAAGAAGTGTTTTTTATTTATTTATTTTTTTGAAAAAAAAAAAAGCAACGAAAAGGATTGTATTCATTAAGGATAGGAAATCTTTTTTCAATGCATGTGAAATAAGTTTGATAATTGCATTTGCATTTTTCTACTCAAACATGCATGTTTATTTAGCGTATAAGAGCTGAGCTAGCCTTTTATATATATTTATAATAATTAAGCAATCCACCGACTCAACTTCATAGAAATATCAGAAGTATATATATTACCAAAAACTAAAAGTTGAATTCATTTAATGTGTACTTGTTTTATACCCTCTAAATTAAATTTGTAAAAAAGAAAGTATGGAACACTCTAATTGTTAGTCACTTTTTTATAGCACAAATAACTTCATAGAATTATTGTTATAAAAAAAAAAATTAGCATATGCACGCACATATATATATATATATACAGTCCGATTATAATAAATACACTAGTATGTAATGTAATTGCATCATATCTCATTAGTCTGTTTTGTACATCTCTCTAACTCTTCATCGATCACTTCCCAGCACCGTATAAGTTTTCCCAATTAACACGAATATCTATGTCTTTTCAATTTGTCAAAAAAAAAGAAGGAATAGATATTCTATTAATTTCTTGGCTGTTACACCCAACTCACCAGAGTTTGATCCCATCCTCACATATTCTGATTAATATAATATATATGGTCTTGCCAAATGCCACCTTCTCATCTATCTTAAAGGCGTATAAAAATTAAAATTCTGTCCATATATACAGTAATATATTCATAGCATCTCGATCAAGTTTGTATGTTTTATGTTTCATTATTAAATTCTTTGAAATTAATTATTACTTTTCACTAAAACACTCGTAATTCAATGAACTAAAATTTACGCCCAATTTTGATTTAATTATTCAAATATAATTAATATCACGATTCAAATATTCTGTATCTATAGTATAATAAAAAGATCCTTATTATACATGTAAATGCAATAATAACAATTTGAACTAGTCATTTGGAAATAAATTTGATTAATTAAATATTATATACTATATTATAGCAGTTTTTTTATAAATGTCTCTCTGTTCACTCGATCTTAATTTATATATATATATATGTATGTCTCGTGCTGTTAATTCTTTAAAAAGTCATGTTTTATGTATAATCTCTTCAATATTTTATCATCAAAATTACTATTAATACGTAATTTCGAATATCAAAATACCCAAATCCACAAAATTGGCCCAAAAAAGTGAAAAACAAATAACATGATATGCTACCAATCTAAGTCTAGATCTGCGCAATAAGGCTACTCATTGACTTGTATCTCACTTATTTTATCATCAAAATTACTATTAATACGTGATTTTGAAGATCAAAATACCCAAATCCATAAATTTTGCCCAAAAAAAATGAAAAATAAGTATCATGTGAACCAATTTAAGACTAGATCGGCCAATAGAGCTTCTCATTGGCTTGCATCTCGAGAAAACAATGCATTGATCTCCAAGGACTGGTTTACTAATCTTCCTTAATACTTTGCAAATATTTTGTTGTCTAATTTTGATGCTACGGAGTAGGTTTGTTTTAATTTTGTTGGCTGTAGCATTTTTGTGATGTTATTAGTTGTGTTCATATAAACAAAAATAAAATATAATTCAGAGCTAAAAGAGATATATATATATATATACACCGGAAGTCACCAGAGATTTAGTTATAACACTAATTTTTTTTGTGATTTTTCTATTTTGCCCATATTACCATATCCATGCATATATAAACTGGAAGTTATTGGATTTAGTTATGACATTAATTTTCGGAACTCAATGGATTCCATTATGACACTTATTTTTGGTGATTTTCCTATTTTGCTCCTATTGTTATTAATGTTATATAAAAAAAATATTGATGTCAAGATTTAGAACTAACTTTTTTGTTATTAAGAATGATTCTAACCATTGCACAACTTTTTGTCTTGTTATTTTTCTTATTCTAACTTAAATACATACATGCATAAAAATTAAGCGTACAAGTGAATCACATGTGATTTGTGGTATATATAAAGGGAAATAGGGTTATTGGTGTTAATATTTTTTTAATAATTAAATTAAATATTAGTAAACGCTTGGTGCGTGCCTAACAATTTTCGGTAATAATGAGGAGAACGGAGACTTCATTTTATTGAATGTATTCTTCGTTCGATCTGCCCCCTTTTCCCAAGCACCTTCCTTTTTAATTTACGCACCCACCTTCAAATTTTGAGGAGAGTGAGTGGGAGGCCGCAAGCGTGGGCCCCATCCACCCCTCTATATTTGTTTTCCCATAAATCGACGGTCATGATTTGTCAGGCACGGCATACAAATTTATATTTTTCAAAATCGACGGCGTTGATCGTTGAATACGTGGGCCATTCATCCTATTTCTTTTTAGGAAAATGCCACGCAGGCCCTAGTGTGACCCACGTTGCATAGGCCAGGCAATTAGACCGCTTATCGTTCGTTGTTGATTGGACGACTTTAATTAATAACCAAATACTCTTCGGTCTCCAATTAATGACTTATTTTAATTTCAGTGTATTTTTCAAATTTAATATTTAATTTAATTTAATTGTAGTAAAAGTTGTAATATGAAAATGATATCTCGTGTGTTAAAAGGATAGATATTAATCGTCTAGTTAGAATTTTAAATTATTTTTAAAATATTATATTTTATTATAGAAATATTTTGGTATTTCGTTTGAATTTTGGGTTAAGATTACTGTAAATATTTTTTTCCTAAAATTTCTATTTGAAGCCAAAATATTATTTTTATTTACCAAGAGAGCATCTTCTTTTTCTTTTTTTAATTTATATTATTTAAAAAAATATTATTTACTTTTTATTATTAAATACATGCAATGACTTTTACATTTCTAAACAATAAAAATTTAAAGTTTACCTTTGTAAAATTATTAGTACTTCCCTTTTAATTTGATAAAATGAAAAATATTTAATTAATTTATACGTATTTCATTTATATTATTAATTGAACCAAACATAAAAATTTAATTTAGCATTTCTATTTTTTTTTTATGAGAATCAAATATTGACAAAATATCCTATATATCAATAAATAAGAGCAATTTTTTAGAAATTTAATATATCTATTTTATTTGAAAAGGTCGAATCAAAGCAAACAAATCGTTAGAGTAATAGTAAACACTTTGAATAAGATAATGTTAAATGTATTGTATGAATATATTAATATAAAAGTATATATATATATAGAGAGAAAAAGTAGAGGAAAATGGAAAGGGGGGAGAGAGTAAATTAGTTGAATAAACAGGGAGGCGCAGTCGGCATTAGTTGTGACTTAAGACGAGGAGAGGACATCGTCTTCCCTAAACCCTCTCTCTCTCTCTCTCTAAAACTCCTTTCCCATCCCATCTTTCTCTCTCATTGCGATCTCTGCAACTATACACCTCCCCCTCCCAGTGATCTCATTACTTTTCACGTGGCTCCGTCTCACACTCCTTCGTGGGCGAGCACTTTTGATGCCAGGTACCTTTTTTTTTCGCTTTCCTCATTATGTATTTATCTAGCTGTATATAGCAATCTCTATGGTCGATTTGTTTTGTTTTCATTTTTTTTTTACTTTCAATTTTGAGTGTGGAGGGTTTAAGGATAATTTCGAGGTTAATTTCTTAGTACGGAATCTTAGCTTGTTTTTTTTATATATATATATATACGTGTATTTGAATATTCTTAGGACGATTATCCCTTATGGTTTTAGCTTGGAATGGTGTTGAATTTGCTTCTTTTCTTTAATCAAGTGTATGATTCCAGCTTAGTTTCAGGATTTTGACAGCTGTGACTGTTTGTTTTTGATGTGAAGTTGTGCAATTGGGTGGATTTCAGCTGTCAATTATAAGTCTTTCTTTAACTTTTTTTTTTTTTTGGGGGGGTTCGCTCAACCTTGTTTTTTTAAGTTTTGGATTTGTTATAGAAAATTATAGCTCCTTTTGAAGTTTTAATTTAAAAAATTGGGAGTGGTAAACTATGTTTTTTCATTTTAATTTCTCTGTTATATTCATTTTCTAAGTAAATCTTCAAATCTGGAAGCTGTCAATTTGTAAATCTAGGGATTTCTAGAGGCTAATTTCTTTTTGTGTTTTTTTTTCCTTTCTAATTTCGGGTTAATCCAAATTCCTTGTAGGAGTTTCACTAGGTTGCGTAAAGTTTGATTAATGTTGTTGTGTTTGCCTTCTCAGGTGTTTTGTGAAATTTGTCTGATCTATGGGCTGGGACTCAATAGTTCTATGGCACTACAGAATTCCATCTTAATGAAGCTTATTCTGCTTAAGGATTGACTGTAATTATTGTGGTGAAGGATAGAGTTCAGGATTTTCTTGGAGGTGTTATTGTAGTTATATCGCAGTTATATTGAGCTGAAAACTTTAAAATATGGCACACGGCAGAATAAGGGCGAAGCTCCGACGGAGCAATTTTTACACATTTGGATGTATGAGACCCCCTGCTAGTACAGAGGGTCCTCATCAATTCCAAGGTCCTGGGTATTCGCGAATGATATACTGCAACCAGCCTCGTCTCCACCAAAAGAAGCCTTTTAAATATTGCTCGAATTATATATCAACCACAAAGTACAATATTATAACGTTCATACCCAAGGCCGTTTTTGAGCAATTCCGCCGTGTTGCCAATGTGTACTTCCTCCTTGCTGCGATTCTTTCACTCACGCCTGTTACCCCATTCTCAGCTATTAGTATGATTGCTCCTCTGGCCTTTGTGGTGGGGCTTAGTATGGCAAAGGAAGCTTTGGAAGATTGGCGTAGATTTATACAGGATATGAAAGTTAATCTTCGAAAAGCTAACATTCATAAAGGGAACGGTGTGTTTTCTTATAAGCCATGGATGAAGATTCGCGTTGGAGATGTGGTTAAAGTGGAAAAGGATCAGTTTTTTCCTGCAGATTTACTTCTTCTTTCATCAAGTTATGATGACGGGATATGTTATGTGGAGACCATGAACTTAGATGGAGAAACAAACTTGAAGGTTAAAAGAGCTTTGGAGATAACCTTACCTTTAGAAGATGATGGAAGTTTCAAGGACTTCACAGGAACGATTAGATCTGAAGACCCCAACCCAAATCTTTACACTTTTGTGGGTAATCTTGAATATGACCGTCAGGTTTATCCTCTCGATCCTAGTCAGATTCTACTAAGAGATTCGAAGCTTAGGAATACGGGTTTTGTGTTTGGGGTTGTGATATTCACCGGTCACGATAGCAAAGTCATGCAGAATGCTACAAGGTCGCCTTCAAAAAGGAGCAAGATCGAAAAACAGATGGACAAGATCATTTATGTTCTTTTCACCCTTCTCGTGTTGATCTCTGTGATCAGCTCGATTGGCTTTGCTGTGAAGACTAAGTTTCAAATGCCGGATTGGTGGTACTTGCCTGCTGACGAAGATGGTCTTTATGATCCGGAAAAGCCTGCTTTATCGGGCTTTTACCATCTAGTCACCGCTCTTATCCTCTATGGATACTTAATACCCATCTCTCTCTATGTTTCGATTGAGGTTGTGAAGGTCCTTCAAGCATTGTTCATTAACCAAGACATACACATGTATGATGAAGAGACCGGAACTCCAGCTCAAGCTCGAACATCGAATTTGAATGAAGAATTGGGACAAGTTGATACAATTCTCTCTGATAAAACGGGGACATTGACGTGTAACCAAATGGACTTTCTTAAATGTTCAATTGCTGGAACTGCATATGGAAGGTCTTCAAGTGAAGTAGAACTTGCTGCTGCACAGCAAATGGCGATGGACCTTGATGGGCAAGACCCCGATTTTACAAGCACTCCCATAAACAGAAATAGTGGAGATATTTCAAAGAAATACAGCCGAAATTTTTTTGGGAAATCAGAAATCGAAATGGAGACATTGAGTACACCTAAAGATGGGAATTATCAGAAACCTGCTATAAAGGGTTTTAGCTTTGAGGATAGTCGACTGATGAATGGAAATTGGTCGAATGAGCCGAATACAGATGTCGTTTTGTTGTTTCTTCGGATACTTGCACTTTGTCACACTGCAATCCCAGAGCTAAATGAGGAGACTGGTAGCTTTAATTATGAAGCCGAGTCACCAGATGAAGGAGCTTTTCTTGTTGCCGCTAGAGAATTCGGGTTTGAGTTTTGTAAAAGAACTCAAACAAGCATATTTGTCCGTGAGAAATATCATTCTTCCCAAGAACCTATAGAAAGGTCAGCAATGAATGGGTGATTCACTTTATCAATTATTATTTGGAGTGCAGATTAATTATCCTTATATTTAGTTCTCTTGGTTTCTTATGAATCTTGAATATTTTCAGGGAGTTTAAACTTCTCAATCTGTTGGATTTCACTAGCAAAAGAAAGCGAATGTCTGTTATTGTCCGTGATGAGGATGGACAGATTCTTCTCCTCTGCAAAGGTGCTGACAGGTTTGGTTCCAGATCCCTTTTTGTTTTATCTATTCTGTTCATTTCTTTTATTCAAAGAACTCATTGTTTTGTGAAATCTAATCTTTTGTTCGTTTTCTTGAATTATGCAGCATCATATTTGATCGCTTATCAAAAAACGGTAGAATGTTTGAGGAAGCTACAACAAAGCATTTGAATGAGTATGGGGAAACTGGGCTTCGGACACTGGCCCTTGCTTTCCGCAAGTTAGAAGAAGATGAGTATTCTGCATGGAATAACGAGTTTATTAAAGCAAAGACCTCCATTGGCGGTGATAGAGAGGCAACGCTTGAACGATTGTCTGATCTAATGGAAAGGGAGTTAATCCTTGTGGGTGCGACTGCTGTGGAGGACAAACTGCAAAAAGGAGTACGTGTTCTTATAGCCACAGAACCGTAATTTGCTAAATCTTTTAATCTTATCATATTTTTGGGGGGTTAATTTCTAACTCGGTTACTCTATCTCTTCTCTAGGTGCCTCAGTGTATTGACAAACTTGCTCAAGCTGGTCTGAAGCTCTGGGTCCTCACTGGTGATAAGATGGAAACTGCAATAAACATAGGGTCCATCTCTCATCACTCAAAAAAGATGGCTCTTTTAATGATACTTGATGTGTAATTGGACTTGCCTATGTAGATTATAACTGAAACAAAATTACTTTTTGTTTGATGTAGATTCGCATGTAGTCTGCTTCGACAGGGCATGAAGCAGATCTGTATAACAACGAATATAGATATGTTAGTCCAAGATTCCAAACAGGTACTTGATTGTGCGTTTTTAGTTGTTTGGGTTTTCTTTTCAGGACTATATTTCGGTTGATGTAATAATGCTTAATTGCTATTTTCCATTAATGATCAGGCTGCAAAGGAGAACATTATGATGCAAATTGCAAATGCATCTCAAATGGTTAAGCTCGAAAAGGACCCACATGCAGCATTTGCCTTAATTATTGATGGGAAAACACTAACTTATGTGTTGGAGGATGATTTGAAGCATCAATTCTTGAATTTAGCCGTTGATTGTGCATCTGTCATATGCTGTCGTGTCTCTCCTAAGCAGAAGGCTTTGGTAAAGTCCATTTTACTCTTATCTACTGAAAACTTGTTTTCTCAACTGTCATTTGAATTATTCTATTTTCTATAGAACTTAGTAGTGTTAATGTTGCTATAATTTTCCTTTATTCTGAAAATTTAATTTCAACTTTAGGTAACAAGATTAGTGAAAGAAGGGACAGGGAAAACGACCTTAGCAATTGGTGATGGTGCAAATGATGTTGGAATGATTCAAGAAGCAGACATTGGTGTTGGCATTAGTGGGGTGGAAGGGATGCAGGTTCGTAGCCTCCTTTTTCATCTTTCATTTATTATGAGACTTTGCACTTGTCTAGAATTCTACAATGTCTGTATTTTCCAAGCATTTTTATGTAAGAGTGAGTAGTCTTGCAGGAAATATACCAACAAACGGAGGATAAAATCTGAATCCAAAGTATTATAAAGGCTTTACATGTAAGAAGCCCAAGGAATTGAATCAAACCCCCAGAATATTCATCCCTGGCACGTGACATAAATTTTCTCATGACAAAATTTCTCTTAAATTTGAGTTTTTGAAATTATAATGGACTGTCTTCTCTTAATATTAAAGAAGAGAGGAAATTTATTGCTCATTTGCTCGAGTCCATGAAGTGTCCTCTTTCCTCTAGTTACTGAAACATTTACATCACACTGCAATATATAGGGTTTAAAATCTGTATGACTGATGAGTATTTGATACATATCATTGTGGTAGGTATGTGCTCAGTAGTTCTGTAAATTACATCAGAAGCCAATGTTGGTTTAGAGAGAGCAGCAATGGCTGTTAACCAGAAAAATAGCAAGACTTCAATAATATATATGGTTAATATGTATTATTGTCAAAGCTCGAATCTCCCAAGAAGCTTGTATTTTCTCTTCATTAGAATAATAGAATGTAATTCTTCTAGATGGTATAGATAGTGAAGCTCACAAAAGTCCTCCACGGTTTTGCAGGCTGTGATGGCTAGTGACTTTTCTATTGCACAGTTTCGGTTTCTGGAGAGACTTCTAGTTGTCCATGGACACTGGTGCTATAAAAGAATCGCACAGATGGTAAATTCTTTTGAAGTGAGACTTTTACACTAATGTTTGTAAACCACTTGTTCATTCTCATTGAGATTCAATTCTCTGCATGCAGATTTGCTATTTTTTCTACAAGAATATAGCTTTTGGGCTTACCCTCTTCTACTTTGAGGCATTCACGGGCTTTTCTGGGCAATCGGTTTATGACGATTGGTACATGCTTCTATTCAACGTTGTTCTCACCTCGTTGCCAGTCATTTCACTTGGAGTCTTTGAACAAGATGTTTCCTCTGATGTCTGCTTACAGGTTAGTCCTCGAACAACTACTTCATATGAACTTTCATCTCCTTATACCACGTCCTGGCCCAGCTGGGTAAGATTTGTCCCATTTGGCCCTATCCTGCACAGTTTTGCCTTTCCTCAAATGGCCTCTTACTAGGATTGATTGGTGCCACACATATATATAGCACTATCAGTTCACCTCATCCGCACTGTTTGGGATGAACATCCATAGTATGTAGCCTGCCAACATCTATTGCAATACTAGGGTCCTTAAAACTTATCATTCATTAATGTTTTATGCACATTTATACGCAGTTTCCAGCACTGTATCAACAAGGACCAAGAAACTTGTTTTTCGACTGGCCAAGGATATTTGGGTGGATGGGAAATGGTCTCTACACCTCTCTCATTATCTTCTTCCTTAACATTATCATTTTTTACGACCAAGCCTTCCGTGCCGGGGGCCAGACTGCTGACATGGCGGCCGTGGGGACCACCATGTTCACTTGCATCATTTGGGCCGTCAATTGCCAGATTGCCCTCACGATGAGTCACTTCACATGGATACAACATTTTCTTGTGTGGGGCAGCATTGCCACTTGGTACCTATTTCTTTTACTCTACGGCCAGATTTCACCCGTTTTATCAGGGAACGCTTTTCAGATTCTTGTGGAAGCCCTTGCCCCGGCCCCGATATACTGGGTTTCAACCCTTTTAGTGACCGTGGCATGTAATTTACCGTACTTGGCCCATATATCTTTCCAAAGATCCATCAACCCAATGGATCACCATCTCATTCAAGAAATCAAGTACTACAAAAGAGACGTTGAGGATCGACATATGTGGACTAGAGAGCGGTCCAGAGCAAGACAAGAGACTAAAATTGGGTTCTCAGCTAGGGTAGATGCAAAGATTAGGCATTTGAGAGGAAGGTTGCAGAAGAAACATTCAGCCATGATGTCCCCAAGATAACTGAAGCCCCACATCCTTTTTTTCTATAATCTTTTTCTTTTTTGTTTATAGTTTAGGCTTTTAGGCCGATTGCAATTAGAGGGCCTTTTTTCTTTCCAATTAATTCTTGGGGTTCATTTTTTTTTTTTTTGGGGGGGGGGGGGGGAGCGGGCGGGGGCACAAGTACAGTGGGGGATCGTTGTAGTGATTCATTCTGTGACAGAGATTTAGAGGATTGAGGGTTTTTGTATGTACAAATACAAATATTTACGAGGTTTGATTGCAGCTTGTGAATATAGTTGATAATCTATGATGTACTCTTATTGTATCTCTTCTCCAATTAATAACTCAATTTAGCTTAACTAAGTTATCTGCCTGATTTATTTCATCAAATCTTTATCCTGCCTTTAAAGCAGGAACCCATACCAAAGAAAATTTGAACAATAACGTAATTCTGCTGCGTTTTGAAGTAACCCTAACTCATATTAAAAAGAAGAAAAAGTGGTAGTAAACTAGTACTGAACCCCAAGGGGTTGGTCTAGTGGTTTCGGCCTAAGACTAAAGGTTCTGAGCAACCGGTCTTAGGTTCGAATTCTCGTAGTACCAACAACTTGGGGTCAGCTATCACTCGTGAAGAATAGGCTGACGTTTAATGCCAATGCATCTGCTATGAGGTTTAGTTAAAAAAAAAAAACTAGCAGTGCAAATTTGAGCTCCAAATGGAAGAAAGGACAGTGGCCCCCCTTCAGCTCAAAGTGACTTTAACGGTAAATTACCCTAAGGGCTCGTTTCGTTTGGTTCGAGCTTTTGAGGATTCTTGGAATGGTTCGAGCTTTTGAGGATTCCTGGAATCCTAAATTCTATTCCATGAGGATTATTTTGTTTGGTTGGAGTTTTAGGTAGGAATCCTAAATTCCCCCATTTTGTCAAAATATATTCCCTTATAAATCGGGAGGAATCTTGGATTCCCAATTTGAAGAATCCTTTTTTTTGTCCAAAAACTGTTTTTTTTTCCAGAAAATGAAAAAAAAAAATTCCCAGAAAGTGAAAAAAAAAATTTCCAGAAAATGAAAAAAAAATCCCAGAAAATTGCAAATATTATTTTTTCCCTAGAAAGTGAAAAAAATTATTTTTTTCCAGAAAATGAAAAAAAAAATCCCAGAAAATTAAAAATATTTTTTCCCAAAAAATGAAAAAAAAATATTTTTCCCCAGAAAATGAAAAAAAAATATTTTTCCCAGTAAATGAAAAAAAAAATTGCCGAGTTCATTCCTAAAACTCCAACCAAACGAGCATTAATGGAATCCAATAAAGGATGCCAGGAATAAAGGTTTCCTGGCATCTAGAATGCCAATTCCATTCCTAAAGCTCGAACCAAACGAGCCATAAACGCTTAAAACTATCATGTTTTCACTTTGTTCCCTTCAATTATAAAATGAACAAAAATCCCTTTCAACTATTTAAATTTCACAAAAGTACATTTAACACAACATATATAAACTAAATGATACCAAAACACCCCAAACTAAATACAGATTTTAATTTGTGCCTCGAACAAATTTTCAAGACAGATTGCACCCTATATACATTATTTGTTGCAATCAAACCCAGTTAGTTATTTCCGACCAATTTTATAATCGAAGAGTAGCACAAGGGAGTTAGATGTGTGTTTTTCAAGAACATCTTCAACAATATAGAAACTGAACTAAAACCGAATAAGTTAGGTTCGAGTTGAGGCTGGCCATTACAGAAATGAACCAAACTAAAGTGAAATTAATTGCTATGCGAGTATATGACGTAATTTTACATATTTTTTTCCTCTCATACTCTAATTACGTTTCACCTTGGCCGTTTCCATAGAAATACATCCATCTCTTTCTTTTGGGAAATTGTTCACAAGATAATACTCCTTAAATCTAATAAATGTTTGTCATGCCATTAGTACTTGTTTTCTAAAAAATGATAGTTTATAGAGGGACCCGGTCTTAACATTCGACTCGTGCATTTTATTTTCCATCTAATGTGAAAATGTTTTTCATGTATTACTAGTGTTGAAGTGGACGGGGACGAGAAGAATGAAGCATAACCTAAATTTTATCATGGTAGAGGATCTATTTGATATTGCCATAAAATATTTTATTTTTTTTTGAAAAAAATATAAGAAAACCGAATAAACTAGAAGCGAAAATTTTGGTTTGGGTCTCGATGATTCAGAAAATGAAAACCAAATTGAAACTGAACTTTCAAATTCGGTTTGGATTTGGACCTCTCTCTAATTTCTATCCCGATCGAACCCGAAAAAACTCCTAGTTTATTCATTTTTATTTTGTATTTTGCCGAAACATATATGTCAAATATATATGTCATTTAGTTTGGGTACACCAGTGACATTTAGTCAGATATATATTTCAAAGATTTAAGATATTTGCATCGTTTTGGGAGGGTATTGAAAGCTTTTTTTGACAAATTTTGTTGAGATCCTTCTTGGCTCATTGGCGCAACTCGTTGAATTTTTTACCAAACTATTTCATACGTTAAAAGTTTTGGACAAATATTAGTAAATTTGAAATAAATAGGGGAAGACAACTGGAAATAAATAAGGGACGCCAAATTTAATACAAATAAATAAATTAAGGTTCAAACCACAAAAATGATCTTTTCCCATTGCCTTGTAGAAAGTTGTATTTATTTAGAGCGCATAATTTCTCATAGCAATGAAAAATCCCACTTAAAGTTGAAAATCTCAAGTTTGAGTTTAAATTTCAAATTACAAGTAAATAACCAATGAATAGAGAAACATTACATGTGACAGATAAGTAAATTTGACCCTATTATGGTGCCAAGTATACTTTATTTTAAAATTGTTCTTAACAAATCTATTAATAAATCAGGCCAGTCCTGATATAGCAAGACTCTTTATGTTCCCAACTGGTGGCCATACTTGAATATCGATATTTATGTTTTGATCTAACGACTCAAGGTTATCATGGCATATTTGTAATATAAATGATAATGATGGATTTTGTTTAATTCACTAACAAAATATTATAGTGCTTAAAACATACCAGAAACCTTAGTTTAACTTTATCCATTAAATTAAATATTTATTTCTAAAATTAGATTGTTTATATATTTCCAACTCCTACTAATTCAATTATATATATAAAAAATATAAATTATCTTTATAAAAATCTTATCATATGAGAAATATTTATCTATATATAATTGATTTTGTGAAATATATCAGTTATTATTTGTTAATACTTTATTATCTATTAATAATATCTTAATTAGTTTGTGATAAATTTTAACTATACTTTAATCTTTTTTATCCTTCTAAAATCAAACATGAAATTCTTACATACTTTTGGATCTCAAACATAAAATTCATACGTACTTTTGGATCTCTCCATTTGCGTTTCATTTCTATTTATTCTTATGAGTATAGTTTATTTATATAACATGTAAAGGCCTATTTCCAATTACTTATTTTTTCTGTTAACGTTTATTAAACAATATTCGATGTAATGTTGTATACTGATTATAAAATGGGTATGTGTACAATATGTATATATATATCAATATTAAAAAGTGGCAAACATTATATGTAGCAATATTAAAAAAGTAGAATAGTCTATATGTAATATAATTGATTTTTATAATTTTATCATAATGAATTGTATATAATTTTACGTAATGGGTATATTTGATATTCATATTTTTACGTAATTTAGACTACTGAAAGTATGACTAAAAAGATGAGTATGTATTGTTCAGATTTTTGATATCCAACCACTGTCTTAATTTTAAAATGTGTATGTGTACAACAATCTATAGCATATTTTTAATTTTATCGTAATGTAATTGATTATTAATTTTACATGATATACAAACATTGATTATTAAATTTCATAATTTTTTATACTAATCTTCTTGTTAAAAAAAATTCAACATCATTTTAACATTATTAATATACATTTAATTTCATGGACAAAAATGTTCACTTGCTGGAAATTCTCTTACACTAAAATCTTTATCACTTGAATCATACCAAAATTAATAAATTCAAATAAAAATTGAATAGCTTAAATTAAAATTAGAATCCAGTTTTTATTTTGTTACCGAAAAGACTTCTTTAATTATATTTTTCCGTACCTTTATTTGATTATTAAGTATGTATGAGTAGTTTTTACTATAAATATCAATCATTTATTAATATTTAGTTATATTAAATTCAACAAAAGTTTCAATTGCTCAAAATTATTTATATTTTTCTTATTATAAATGGTAAAAATTAATTTTCTAAACGTAGGAATTTAAATTTTTAACACTTCTTTATTTCTAAAAGATAAATAGAAAGGTCATCATGTCGTATATACATTTAACTAATGATATTTGCAATATCAGTTTGTTTGAAAGAAAATATATTTAATTGTAAGAAATGATTAAAAAAAAGTTAATGGTTTGTGATAAAGGCATTTCTAATATTATTTTCATTATTCTCTTCAAAATACATTAATAAAAGTTTATTTTCTCCGAAAACTAATTATATTTTTTTAAATATTATGTTGATCTAAGGGTGCGTTTGGCACACCGGTGCGTTTAGCGTACCGGATAAGGATGGAGGATATGATAAGATAAATGTTGTATATGATAAGAGTAAAAATTACTTAAATAGAATTATGTGAGATATAATAGGATATGAATTAGTCGGATAAGGATTAAGCGGGGTCGGACAATATAAGTATTAGTCAGATAAATATTTAACAAATTTTGCATTTGATGTAGTCCTATATTACAAGTCTGGATATTATATAACATAACTCGCTTTTGTATTAAAAATACATGCAATTTTAATTGTGGTCCACAAATTTTTTTTTATTTTTTTTTGCTAATGCGATTAGCCTATTTGTAAATAAGTTTCCTAAAAAATATTTTTGGAGAAAAGTTCTATATTACACACAAAATTTACGACTTAGGCATTAAGTACAGTTTCAAATTCTGATGTAATTTTTTTTACGATAAAGTCCTTTATTTAATAAAAGAAAAATAAAAATACCATATTATACGAGAAATAAAATTTATTAGTTGACTTACTGTAATTTTGAGTGGTCAAAAATTTTCATTAATTAATTTGATTATCTAAAGGATGTAAATAAGAAGATCGGAATAAATTAATTATAAATTTATTTTTATATTCGTTTTGTTATCTGGCAACCATGAGATAAAATAATACACCTGTAGGGGCAGTATAGTTTTATCCGGTTATAGTGAGATAAAAGGATAATTTATCATGAGTGGAATCATGTCCCGTGTTGATCCAATTATACCTCTAATTCCGCAAGACAAACACACCATAAATGTAAATATATTAATTTAAACTTACGCAATTTTTTTCTTGGCATACGTATATCCTATACGTGATCATTAATTTCTAAAATTTAATGATCCAATAAGTACTAATGGACATATATGTATATATATATATAAATGGATCATATCGGGATTAACGTTATTTATAAGAAGATAATAGTCGAGTTTACGATTTTACCAAATTTGAACTCAATATATCTAAAAATATGATTACGTGAAACTAAACTTGACTAAAAATATATTTATTTTTAAAAAAAAATACCATGTTCACTATACTATACGTATAAAACCCAACTCACTTTTCCCTTATCGCGTGTTGTAATTATATTATATCATAAAAGTATTTAAAGAAAAATGTTATATTACCGTAGAGTTAAGTCAAATGTACAAAATTTACGTGAACTCAAATTTAAATCATTTAAATTCACACTTTTCTTGATTATAAAAGAAAAAAGAAAGGTTTACCATATATTAGGATTTGTTTAGTCGAAAACCCGTCAAATCGGACCATTTTAAATCGCTAATTGTAATGGGATTGCAATTTCACATACTTAATTTATTTTACCACTGTTTGAATTATAGGCATACAATTATATTTTTAAATTTTGGTTAAGATTAAAAATTAAAATTAATGCTGTAGTGAAAATTTTAATTTTTCTTACTCTCAAATTTAGAGTATACTAATACTTATTGAGAACAATGTAAAAATTAATTTTATATGAAAAATAACAAAGTTGGAATAAAAATTCTTAATATGAGATAAAAAAATATTAAAATTACAAGTAGTTACATATATAAGAAAAGTAACAATAAATATGATTTTAGATAATGTGACCAATTACATATATGGACAATCAAATCGTGCCGTAGATATGGCATTAACTAGTCTATTAATAAATCAGGTCAATCCTAATATATTAGGACTCTCCTAACTTATGTTCCCAACTGGTGGTTCAGATTTAATTTGAACCTTTATGTTTTTATCCGACGACTTAGAATTATGATGGCGTACTGGTAATTACAATGGTAATTATGACTACATATTTATTTTATTAGTAGATATGAAGTATTTGAAACCTTTACAAAATCTTCTGTTATATCTTTATCTGTTAATCATAACAATAATTGTGTATTTAATTAATTTATTATTAAATATTGCAATCTTTCAAACTTATTTAAATTCTTGATTGTTTTATTAACAAATACACAAATTGTGATTTAATTTATCATTATAATTAAAAGTTAAGATCTATTTTTCTAATTGTAATACTAAATAATACATATTTTTTTTTTATCTATTTACTTCACTGTAGTAGTAGTAGTAGTAGTAGTAGTAGTAGTAGTAGTATAATCTATTAATAATCAGGTCAGTCCTAATATAGCAAGACCCTTTGATCTTTATGTTCTTAACTGATAGATCAAATTTAATGTGGATGTTTGTCTCTGGATCCAACGTCTCGTGATTATTAAGGCATGTTGGCAATATTGATGATAATAATAGGTATTTAGTTAATTAACTATATTAAAGATTTAAATAGTTTAAAACCTATAAAAATTCTAATTGTATCTCTATAGCCATTAAATATTTATTTGTAAATTTTTTTTTTATATCTCTAATATGTCCCAAATTATTTAACATGTAAATTATTTATATAATAGCATCTCCATTACTACTATATATTCTTATTTTGTTTAATGATAAATTATAGTTTTTCTATATTTTTAGCATCCCTATATTATTTAACATGTAAATTATCTATAAAAGAATATGTCGAATAATAATAGTGCATGTTTATATCTTATTTGCACTGTCACGTTAGCTCTCTCTCTCTCCAACTTTTTTTTAAACTTCAAAATATAACAATATTTAAAGTTCATTTTTCTAGGGATATTGATTTATTTATGATTTTGTTTTTTAAAGTTTACAAATTGTATATACAAAAATAGATTAATATTATTGTCAAAGCAAAAAGAATCATGTTAAAGAAATTTATCTTCCTTAAGCATAATTAATAAACTATAAATTTGGTTACTTTAAAAAAACCTATAAAATTTGGTTCGATAACAAATAAAACTACCTTAGCAATAGCAATCAGGATTTAGGATGACAAAATATCCATCCTAATAAGTTTTTGACCAACCATGACCCTAAAGCCTGATATTTTTTGTTTTTTTTAATTGTAGTAAGTATGGGTACATTTTAAACATAAATACGATTTGGATTATATCCAACTTAGGTTCATGTAAATATAACATGTTAAACTCAAACAAACCCATATATTCGATGAAAGAGAGCCATCATTTTGGAGCCTTGATGATTCTCGTAGTGATGTCCAAAAATACCTAATAATATTGTGTACCCCGTCATTATTCAATTATTAGGCTTGTATGAGTAGTTTTTACTATCAATATCAATTATTTATTAATATTTTAACATTTAGTTATATTAAATTCAATGTAAGTTTCAATTGCTCAAATTATTTATACGTTCTCAAATTTAATTCTATTTTTTTTTATTATAAATAGTAAAAATTAATTTTCTGAATGTAAGAATTTTAATTTTTAACGCCCTTTTATTTCTAAAAGAAAACAAATACAAAGGGCATCATATCATATATACATTAACAACTTCATTTTTAATCATTAAAAAATTTAGAACTCACGAATTTATTTATTTATCTCTTAGCATTAAAGCAGTGATATTTACAATATCAATTTGTTTGACGAAGAAAATATAATTAATTATAAGAAAGGATAAAAAACAAAAAAAAATAATTGTATGTGATAAGGGCATATCCAAAACTTAGAACATATAAGGTATTATATTTATTTATTTTTTTTAAAATAAAATAATAATAGTTTATTTTTTGTAACGACTAAAAATATCTCACATCAATAGTATAATGAAAAGTTCATTAGTATATAAGTGGGTGTAATGAACCTAACTTACAATTTGAGCTAGCCATTTGGATAGAGAACCCAAATTGTTACATATGGTATCAGAGCGGATCCAGGAACACTATCACGTGACGTGTAGATATTGCGGGTCGAGTTTATGCCCGGCCTGACGAGGACGTCAGGGATTTAACGAGGGGAGATTATAACAATCCAAAATATCTCACATCGGTAGTGTAATGTGAAGTTCCTTGGTATATATGTAGATGTAATGAACCGAACTTACAATTTGAGCTAGCCATTTTGGGGGGAACCTTGGACTTCAACCATGTGACGTGCTGATATTGTGGGTCAGATTTATGCTGCTTACAGCGAGCCAGAATAATTAGATGCGGCTAGCTAATAGGGGGAGATTGTAACGACTCAAAAATATCCCACATCAATAATATAAGGGAAAAATCCTTAATATATATGTGTGAACAATGACCCTAAATCACAATTTAGGCTAGCCATTTTGGGGGAGAATTCGGGTGGTTACATATGGTATCAGAGAGGACCCATGACCACTATCACGTGAGGTGCTGATATTGTGGGTCAGGTTTGTGCGGCTAACAATAAGCATTTCTGTGTGACCTCGACCTGACAAGAACGTCAAGAATTTAACGGGCGGAGATTATGAGTAGTGTAATGGGAACTTCGATAGTGTAATGAATGAAACTAATTTACAACTTAAGCTGTCCATTTTAAGGAAGAACTCGGATGGTTATATTTTATCTGAAAACTAATTATAATTTTGAAATATTATGTTGACCTAAATATAAATATATCAATTTAAATTTATCTAAATGTAAACATATTAATTTAAACTTACTTGATTATTGTCTTGGCATATATTTATTCTATATGTGATTTATAATTTTTAAATTTTAAAAATCGAAAAGGTACTAATGGAAATATATAAATGGATTATGCTGGAATTAACTTTAGGGGATCAATAATTTAGTTTAAGGTTTTACCAAATATCTAAAAATATGATTAAAACTAAACTTGACTAAAAGTATATTTATTTAAAAAACAAATAATAAATCTACCCAGTTTATTATACTATACGTATAAATTTGAACTCACTATTTTCCTTCTTACCAGTTGTAATTAGATTGTATCATAATGTTATTTTAAAGAAAAAATGTTATATTTCAGTAGAGTTGGGACAAATTGACAGAATTTACGTGAACTAGAACTTAATCCATTTAGCACCCATACTTTTCCAGATTATAAAATAAAATAGAAACAGCCCACCCTATATTGATGTTTGCTTAATCGAAACCCGTCGAATTAGGCAATTTTTCATTCCTAATTATAACGGAAGTGCAATTAGTCAGATTTAATTTACTCTACCACTATTTGAATAATATGCATGCAATTATATTTTTAAAATTTGGTTAAGATTAAAAATTAAAATTAGTGCCATATGGGAAAATTTAATTCCTCTTATTCAAATTAAAAGTATACTATTACTTTTTAGGATAATGTTAAAATTAATTTCTTTGAAAAATAAAAAAAATTGGAATAAGAACTCTTAATACGAGATAAAAAAAATTAAAATTACAAGTAATTATAGATATAAAAAAAGTAGTAATAAATATAATTTTAGATAGTGTGATCAATTACATATAGACACAATTGAATCGTGCCGTAGGCACGGGCATTGACTAGTATTATAATATAACACAATTATCTCAATGACGTTAAATATCTTTTATAATAGTTTTGATATAAAACAATTTAAACTATTCATTTATTTTGTTATTTATTATTATTTTGAAATACGTTGGTGCGAAATAAATCTCTTTATCTCTCTTTCATCCCAATCTTTATACCAATGTACCATAAAACTATTAGCAATTTAAAATATTCATTAGAAGTGAATCTCTATAGTCGATACATTTGTTTATGTTTTTCTTTATATAAGCACTACGTCCAATACAAATAGTGTTAAAGAAAAACCAAGAAACTAACATTTCATGATTCACATCTATTACATCTCACTCGCACCTTTGAGTGGCTATGCAATCTATATACTTTGTTATTTTCTTTGGATACACCGGGATTTGTTAAGATGGATACACCGGGATTTGTTAAGATGGAAAAGGTTTTTTATATGATACTAGACACAAAGATTACGTGATGTGTGTGTACACCTAAATTTTATATTTGCATATATCTAAGTTAGAACAAAAGGGATAAACGAAGAAGGATGTTGAACCATACCAAATAAGTGAAATAACAAAAAAGTTGTAAATTTGAATCTTGGCATTAACATATTTCTTTCCAACATTATCAAATAAAAGGTTACCCATTTTTGGGACAGTTAATTTAGAACTATTCTCCCACTTTTTAGAATATATAGATTAATTAATATATTAATTTATTTTTTTTGCTCAAATAGTATGATGGTGTCAAAATCTAGAAATAGATAATTAACCAATCAAATAAGTAAATATCAGTGAATAAAAAGTAAATGCGGCGCAGTGATGAACACATGACATTTTTTATTAAGGTAGGTTCTCCCGGTAGCGCTTATGCTAGTCCGGCAGTACGTCCTTCTTTTGTGTGTGCATGCTTTATATTAGCTCAAAGGCAATCAATTTGGATGATAATACAAGCTACCAATCTCTCTCTATAATTTTCTTAATTCTATTTATAAGTATAGAATTAGGATTACAAATATTTCAAGAAGATGAATAAAATATATAGGAGAGACAATGTATATTTTGGGTGAGAAGAATTGTGTGTTTTTCTCGACTTGGCTTATTTTTTGGTGTGTTTAATGAATAAATGAGATGAGGTATTTATAGGTAAATGAAAAATGGTAAAAAAGTAAATTTGGTGAAGATGAAGGATAAAAAAATAATTTAGCAAAGGTGAGTGGAGGTGAGTGGAAGTTAGTGGAGATAAAAATGGGATTTTATTGGAGGTAAAAATGTTGAATTATCTTTGTAATCCAATGGTAAAAATCAGTATTTAACCCCATCATAGTACAAAAGTGAGATAGCTGGAGAAAATAGGTGACATAAGGAAAAACATGTATAATTATCCAAACACATAAAATGAATCATCTACATATGAACATAAAATAGTAAAACATTATTCTTATTTACAAATGAAAAGGCAAAATAACATCATCTTACAAAAAACTTTAATTATAAATAAAATTTTATTATTCTCCTGAATATCACTTTAACATAATTAATTCATTTAGCCAAAATATTACATTTTTTTACTTGTTTAGATGGTTCAACACGCATTAATTTGATTCCAATCCAGAATTGTTGGGATTTAAGTTTTAATTATGAAATTGAATAATATGTTTATTTATAGTGCAACTTAGTTTTTTATATTGGTTAAAAGTGAAGAAGTGCAAATCTAGAAGCAAACTTCTTAAAAGTAAGCTTTGTCAGTTGAATTTGAAGCAAAATTGAGCTCGAGCATTCAATCCAAAGCAAAACTTGAACTCAAGCATGAATGGAGTGAATGCAAGAATCTAAGATAAGCCAATAAATCGATCCCAAGTGAAAAAGAGCTTAATGAAATGAAATCGAGAAGTTTTTAGTCGAAGAAAACATCATTGTGCACAAAGCTTTTGTTCTAGCCAATTCTGGTACTCATACATAAGGAATTTGCAGAAAACTCCAGATTAAAAGTTGTATATCTCTGAATTATCTACGTGTTGGCGAAAACCTTGCGTCAATCAAAATTTAGAGAGTAAAGTTATAGCTAAAATACGAATAATGTGTCGGAGGATCAAAGTTCAGTGCAAATGAATAAGAAAATTGAAAGTGCAAAAAATTATAAAATATTGGCGAAGCAAAAATGGCATGTGTGGGATATTATCTTGTAGCATCACTTGGGTTTGAGTCTTGGCCAAGTTGTCATTATTTTTAATAACACATTCTTTAGGTGAAGGTACATAAGTTATGGCATATGCGCCATGTAGAATACATCCACTATGGCTTGGCCCATGACCATATAGTAAAGTTGTTTTCGATTTCGGTTAGGGTAGAAACTAAGGTACCCAAAACTTAAACCAAATGAAAAAAAATCGATTTTGGTTCGGTTCGGTTTCTAAATATTCGAAACCCAAATTCAAACCAAACTTTTCAGTTTTGACATTTTTTTATTTTTTTTCTAAATCAATTTAACATAATAATGTAGTACTAATAGTAATGTAAGATTGGTTCATATTTAAATTAAAGTAATGATTTTTTAGAAATAAGGAGCAAATATATAGATACCATGTTTTTGATTTAGTTATTATTTTATTTGTACATTTACAATAATAAAACCCATTAAATAAAACGATAAATTATCTTATCATCATGTATTTGATAAAAAAAATCTTAACATTGTGTAGTTAATTTAATAATAATGGCACGTGTTAATGAGTTTTTTTTAAGATGATCACAATATAAAATAAATAAGGAATATATTCTTATAAAATGCCCTGTTTTTTGTATTATAGTATAATTAACTTGTGCTCTTAAAGTATATATTAACATTTTTTTATTTTTTTCATACATAATTCGGTTGGTTTTGGCATAGCTTGCCCCAAACCCGAACCAAACTATTTGGTTTTGGTTTTCTCATATTCGGTTCGGGATTTTACAAATATGTTCAGTTCGCTCGGTCAGTTTTCAGATTGGTATTAACACCCATATAACTAAGTCAATAACACCCTAATTAAATTAGGAATTCTCAGCCACATAAAAAAACAACAGCAGCTGTGACGCAACAATGTGCACACAGGTTATCTTCATTCTTCTTTGTTTTATTTTTTATTTTTTTAAGCATTCAGAATTTATTTGAATTATTTTTGTTATTTTTTTGTACTAATTTAGAATAAGATACGAAATATTTGAGTACACTTTTGAAGATTAATTTCTGATTCTGTCATTATTTACACCTTGGATTATTACTTCAATTACATATTTTAAATTTAATTATTGATGTGTTAATTTATTTGCATAGAACTACATGCTTAGGTTTTTAATTGTTTTTCAATTCATAAACTTTTATATGTTGTTTTATTTGGTTGATTTAATGAGTATGAATTTATTATGAATGTCTGAATAGTTTACTAGTTAGGGGTCCGTAAGGGTTGGGTATACTCACGCGATACTTTTTCGGACTTAAATTCAATTATAATTAATTTTCCATAGGTTAAAGGTCAATATAAATCTAATTTTATTATATTATTATCATAGTATACCGATCACGTGCTTTCATAACAAATTGAATATAATCTTTTTGATAAAAATAACTAAAACTAATTTGAATTGTTGTTTTGCGCTAATCCCTAACTGGTTGGAGCAGTATATACTCTCTAAATCAATTTTGTTATATATCATTTTAAATCTCAAACTTTAGTATGCTATTTTCTATGCTTGTTTTAAAATTTAATTTTTTGTATCGAAACCGTCAATTTTATGTTTTCACCGCCTATTTTGGTTGAAATTTGATTTCAATAATGTTTTAAATTATTTGAATTGAATTATTGTTGTTACTTAATTTTTCTAAACTCATTTTTAATAAAAAGTTTTATAGTGTCAGATACTACATCATGTCAATAAACATGCGATTCTGGTAAAATTAAGTAATAATAATTGTTTTCGTAACTAATATGGGTACCTATAGTTCATGTAGTGCATGAATTATCACGAAAGATACAAGTTTACAAAATCAGTAAACTTATAAAATGTAAATTGGTTTTTAATGAAAAAAAATATCGACCCATTAAATTGCTCATTGCGTTGCCTTAAACTTATGGACATCCTAACACTTTTTATTCTTGATTTTAATTATAGTTTTTCACGTGTTTAATTAGTTTGGTACGCTATTTTTAATATTTTAATTATTTAGCTTTATTGCATCTTCCCGTAGTGTTATTTTATATTAGTTTTAGTTAGAAAACCTTGCATTGGTTGCTAGTTTCCCTTTGGTTGTGTGTTTATGTTAGTTTTACTGCCTTTAATTAGCTTAGTTATCGATTAACATTCTATTATCTCCATATTTCATCTTTTTATTATTTTTCTAATCTCTCTCACTTAAAAGAAACATTCATAACTCAAATAACTACCCTCATCCGTGTAGATCGATATTGGACTTGCTAGATATTTATTATATGAGAGACCACCTCCACTTGGGTGCAGTAGCACGCAATGTTTTTGCCGCCTCTTTAACCAAGAGTGCGTGGGGCACCCACATAATTACACAAATAAAGAGCTAAAAGGCTAGCCCTAAAAAAAAGAAAAAAGAAATAGAGAGGAAAGAAACATTTCCCCCATATGAACCATGCCATTCACCCATTCTCCCAATTTGTGTCAAAACATAAAAGTAATTCAAAGAGATAAATAGTTTTTAAAAAATCTTGAACTATCTTAACATAACCTTAAGCACAATCGTGAACAACAAACAAGAGAGGATGACGGAGATTTTCATTGTAAATTGTGAATTGATGGAGTTGTAGAAACAGAAACAAGGAGAATGTAGATGAAAAGATGGAAAGAAGGAGTACATTTTGGGACTAATATTCTTGATCGTGATAGAGAGTTAAAAAAGTGATTTCAAAATTCAAATTTGATAAAATAGTTTTATGTTTTCCTTTTATCCTTTTTTCTTTAAAGAAATATCTTTGTCTGTATAAATTGTAGAATAGTGTAATACGATGTTTTTATGTGTGTAAAATCACATCTAAAAGTAGTTATTTGAAGAGATAATATCTTTTTTAAAATTTGACTAGTGAGGGTAACTCTAACAAGCTCTTCAAAAGTAGCTATTTAAATATGTACTTTGTTGACTTATATAATAATTTGAAGAGTGAGTTTTGAAAAATACTTTAAAATAACTCTAACAAATTGTTCAAATAATAATATTTTTCATATTCTTAGTAATTAATAAGGTTGGTGTATTGTTTTTCAAATTATTTTTTTTAATATTTTATTTGAATATTGGTCAAACAAGACACAACTTCATTAATTATTAAGAACAAAAAATATTAAAATATCATTATTTGAAGAGTTTGTTAAAAATCATTTGAAGAGTTTTCAAAAAAATCGATCTTCAAATTGTCACATAAGTGAATTGTTGGAATCACTCTAAGAAAATCACCGTTCGAAGAAAGTGAAGTGAGAACGTTATTGTAGGTGGTGGATTTATGTATTGAATGGAACTAGAATGGATTCGGTCCAAACTAGTAGAGATGGTAATTAGATTAAGTTTTATGATTGGTTTCTTCCTCCAGCTCTAATGGCCTTTTATTTTTCAGAGCGTTCTCTTCTTTCTCAGTCCCCTCTTCTATTTATATCTCTTTTTTCGTACTCCCCAAGTTAAATCATGTCACAAGTAAAATGACCATAAAGGGTATAACTCGTGATCCTTGTGATCTTCATATCTTCCTTCCATATGAAGGGAGCGTATTTGTTGTAACTAACTTCTTTGCACTTTACATGTGTCACTTTGTCATTCGTTCTTGCAGTAGGCATTTATCATACTGTATTATCACATGTGTCGCTATCTTATTGGTTGGAACGCTCATGTCGACATTTTCTCTATTTATTGACCTGAGGCCTTACTTAACCTGATTATCTCTTACTCGACGTTTGTCATCGATTATCTTTTACTCGGCGCTTGTTTACCATTTGTTTGATAGGTTATCCTTGTTTACTCGGCGTGTAGCTTGTATCACCCCTCATGTTATTGGGCCTTATTCTTAACCTGTTACATCTTTTACGGTATATGAATCTTATTTTGTGTACTCGGCCCATAAGGAAACCCTACAATTATGCCTCCACAGTTATGTTGGAAAGGGAAAGGGAAAAGGAAAAGGAAAAGGAAAAGGAAAATGAGTCGACTCGGTATATAGGAATTAATTAATTTAAAACTTTAATGAAAAAATAAGGTGAGTGCTATTTGCATTTTACAAAATATTTGATAACACCTCACTTTTTATTTGACTTATAACAAGTAAGTAAGTGAATGTTGTTCCTTAGTGACAAATATATAAAAATTTAATACCTTATTTACTAGTTATTAAATAAATAACGTGCATTTATTCATTTATTATTAATCGAGTAATACATTTAATCAATCAAATAAATAAAGAATAAAATAAAATTATATATCTATTAGTGTGCAAATAGGAATAATCATAAAAGATAAAGAAAGAAAGTGAGAGAGAGAGAGAGAGAGAGAGAGAGAGAGAGAGAGGGGGGGGGGGGGGGGGCGGGGGAAGAAAAGTACTAAGTATAATAATTGAAAATGTAAAAAGTTGGGGGGTTTTCGATTGGATCAAAGCGCAAGGGGTGCAATCCTTGACGGCCTGGGTATGATGATGCCTCCCCCCTTTCTCTCTTTTCTTCTTCTTCTGATGATCTTTCTCCAACCTAAATCTCCACTCCATTCCATTCAAACTTATTATTATACATATGGAGGCGTAAAATCTCTGAAAACCCTAGCCTAGGTTTCCTTATAACTTACAATAATAATAATAATAAATTAATTATTCCCTTCATCTCTTCCCCCAACCTTTCCAATTTCCCCTTTTATTCTCAATAATCGGTTCCTCTTCCTATTGATCGTGCGATTCCCCATAATTGAGCGAGGCGATGGGCTCTTCTTTCTTTTTTTTTCTCTCTCAAAAATTAAATAAATGAATATTTCTTTGTTATTTTATTACTTATTTTGATTGATAATAATAACAATCTAGCAAATTGCGAGTAAGGGTTTTTAAATTATAGCTTAGGGCTTCGTTCGTTCGTTCGTTCGTTATCTGTGACTTTGACACATCCCTGATGGAGCCTCGTGTGGGTAACAAGTTTCGGCTTGGAAGGAAGATTGGTAGCGGCTCTTTTGGAGAGATCTATCTTGGTTCGTTGCTTTCTCCATTATCACCATTATAATTCCCCTTCGTCTTCCTTTCTTTGTTTATTCATCTTTTGTTCATATTTATAATTGTAATTATAATATGTTATGATTGTTGGCTAATTGATAATTTTTTTTTCTTCTTCTTATATCCAGGTACTAATATTCAAACGAGCGAAGAAGTTGCCATTAAGCTAGTGAGTTATTCAACTGTTCCTTTTACTCTATTTTATTGTGTTCCTCTCATGCCCACCCCCTCGTCACTTTAGAGGTTTATTTCTTTTCAATATACCAAATATGTATGTTTTGAGTTCGAAGCCTAGGATCTCAATATGAGTTCCTATCTTGCTTTTCATGAAGCACTAGCACATACTAAATCTAGCACTGGCAGACAGACAAGTTACTTATTTGTATTACATGAACCCTAGCTTCATGTTAAGTAGTTCCTTTTTAGCTTAAAATGCATTCAGTATTATGGGCTATTAAGTGAATTATTATTTATTTATACTCTATATAACAAAGTTTTGTTAATATTGTTCCATCAATCTTCATTACAAGGATCTACTTCTGCTTTCTCATTAAGGTGATCACTATATTATTTCTTGTTATTATCATACTTTTATTTTAGCCTTGCAATTCCTTCAGCCTCAATATTTTGACGGGGGCTCGACGAAAGCACCATGAAATAAATTTTTTTGGTTATCTAGTTCACGTTTAGGAAATTTTCAGCACATGATCTGTTTATTTGTTCTTCTACGTAAAATGTCTCAAGTTGGATTGTTAAGAAGAATCTCCAACTGGTTAGATAATAACTTTAACACTTGTTATAATATCCACCGACTCAATCCATCTTTTTTCAACGTCTTTCACTCTTGTCATAACTTGCAGTCATGCACTCTTCCACCTGTTGGGGTTTCCATTGGGTTTTTTGCACCTAGGGCGAGGCTGCTGTTTGTGTGTTGCTTTTAGTTGGTTCCATTTAGACAGTAAAACGTATTTAGCTAGTTCTACACAATTCAAGGCAATATCGGTGCAGTATCGACTAATGTAGAATCTCATTGAACACACCTGGTTTGGAATTATTTTTGGTTCAATTTATTCAGTTACTTCGGATTACTTACTGCAGAACATTTTTTTCTAAGAGCGAATTTCATATTTTAACTTTTTGACTTGCCCTTTCTCTGTACTCAGGAAAATATCAAGACAAAGCATCCCCAGCTGCTTTATGAATCAAAGCTGTACAAAATACTCCAGGGAGGAAGTAATGAAATTTCCTATTATTTGGCTCACTACATCTTTTCTTCTGCTTTTTTTTTTTGGCTTTACTCTATATGTTCAATTTCCTCATCAGTTGGTAATGTTTTTCAATTTGCTAGCTGGCATTTCAAATGTGAAATGGTTTGGAGTTGAAGGAGACTATAATGTTCTCGTGATTGATTTATTGGGACCTAGTCTGGAAGATTTGTTTAACTTCTGTAGTAGGAAGCTGTCTTTGAAGACTGTTCTTATGCTTGCTGATCAGATGGTATGATTTGTCTATCAGACGCAGAAGTGCATATTATTTGCTGTTGAGTACTGAGCTTCATTTTTCATTTTCTTTTCTGACAGTTATATGTTTTTTATTTGCAGATTAATCGGGTTGAATTTGTTCACACCAAATCATTCCTGCATCGAGATATTAAGCCAGACAATTTTCTAATGGGTTTAGGGAGGCGCGCAAATCAGGTTTCAGATTAAACCTTTGCCCTTAATTTGCTTGTTTGATCATGACCTTTCTCTATTCCTTATTTGGGATTCAATTGTGTGTAGGTTTATGTCATTGACTTTGGACTAGCTAAGAAATATAGGGACTCCACAACCCATCAACACATTCCGTATAGGTGAGAATTGTTTGAATTTGAATGGTTGAGTTTATTTAAATGCTTATATGGACTCCACAACCCATCGACACACTGATTTAGCTGAATTGTTATGCTTTTCAGTTGGCTATTTCTATTTTTAAACATGTTATCCCTCTATATTTACTGAAATAAGTTGGCCCCCTTAGATGTTTTGGGTAAGGTTGATGGAGATAATAGCTACTTTAATTCTTAGTGTCGTCCCAAGGCCATTTTTGACTCAATTTGATTTAAGAATGTGTTAGCAAGTTCGCCATTGATGTGCTTGTTTGAGCAATTATCCATTTTAAATTGTCAACAGCTAAACTATGTCAATCATCCCGTTATACCTGTGCATTTTTCTTATGGCTTCTTGCAGACTACTGTTTTTTAACTTGTTCAACTCATTTCAGTGAATGTATAAATTATTATTTTTCACTAATATATCGCCATTTCAAGCGCAGAGAAAATAAAAATTTGACTGGAACAGCAAGATATGCAAGCATGAATACTCACCTTGGGATTGGTATGCTCAGAGCTTAACTAAGTTTCTTATCACCTTTTGTGTACATTAATTTCACTTGTATGATCAGGAGTCTGTGTTGTGGCTGGTTACATTAACTCATGGTGTAGCTTTTGTACTGTGTAGAACAAAGCCGGAGAGATGATTTAGAATCACTTGGATATGTTCTAATGTATTTTTTAAGAGGAAGGTAAACATTTCCACCCAACTTTTTATTGTTCTCCTGATGCCTGATTTGCGCAGTTATGATTTTATCTCTATATATGTGTATCTTGTAGCCTCCCTTGGCAAGGACTGAAAGCTGGGACCAAGAAACAGAAGTATGAAAAGATCAGTGAAAAGAAAGTTTCGACCTCTATTGAGGTAATTTATTATCTTATCTGTGTGTTCTGATGCCATTAATTGTGTACTAGTTATTTTAAAGAAGTATATAAAAACTCATTTCTATATATAAGATCTAATTTATATCTCAACTAAAAATTGGATTATTGACCATTGATTGAGAACTATGCTAGTGGACCTTGTGTCCCATGATTTGGGTTATTGATTTTCGCTTGCTTTTGGCAAATTTTCAAAATAAATAAATAAACTATTGAATGCATGAGTTTATTTGTTTGAAGTCTAAAAGTAATAAAAATAGATAACCTATGACACTGAATAGATTATAATCTAGCAAGTCATTCAAAACAACATAAGCAGGCACCCATGGCATCTTAAAAAACATATAGGGGAATAAAATGGATAGATCACCTAAATAAAATCTATTATTCACTCAACAAATACATAGCTAAATTTTAGAAATGGTACAACAGTTCATTTCTTAAAATCCAAATATAGGACTACAATCATTGTTCAATATTTTGAAATCCTCGAAGTGTAACATTTAAATACAGTGCGAGTCTTGGTACTTGTAACAGTGAACTGTTGTTAATGCAGCTTCAAATTTTCTAGTCCTGGATCGACTAACCTTCTTATAAACAGATGAAAACATATTACCAAAACTTGTCTAACAGCACGCTTGATCTAGGAAATTCTCGTGTTAAATTCTCCCCTTCAAATCCGTACATAGCTTTTATGATAATACTTGACCAAAAAACTATATCTTTTTGAAGAAGTAACATAAGTTAAATTAGATGTCTAGTCAAGGTAGTTTATGAACCGTGGGAAGGAATTAAAGTAACATAGAACACCTTTTGCACTCATCCAACAAAATAAAAAAATTAATAATAATAATTTGGTAATTACATGCTTCTAAGGACTTTTTGAATGTTTGTGTGCTAATCAATAAACATATCTCGTCAATAATGGTGTGGTAAACATTAAGTTCTACATCTTAACTATGAATATCAAATGAATGCATGAAACAGCACTAATATTTATATTAAGAGGGTGTTGTTGTTTCTCCCTTGTAATGGATGATAATAGTTGAAATGCAACATTCAACATTAGGAGGAACCCAACTTGAATCCTAAATTTGTGACTTTTAATTCATTTTGTCCATGTTTGTTTTCTTTTAGGAATGTATAATGCAATGATTAGGGTAGAATTGTCTAAATATATCATATATGGTTCAACCGTATCAATTCATAAGTCCATTCAGATAAAAAAACAACATATTTTTGATACTTTTCATACGATTATTCAACATTTAGTATTCAACTTTCGGCCTGTTTCACATAAGCTGGCCAGACACCCTTACCATTGAAAATAAAATAAAATTATTCAACTTTCCAAATTAGCAGTGCAATAAGCCACTTAATTTCTTAATCATACCATTCGACTCCATCTCTTGGGTTATCTTCCTCAAGACTGCATTCACAATTGTGCCCAATCTGAAGCTTTCAAAGATCACTTGCATCATCATCACATAAATAAAAAAAATAATAATCAACATTCTTAATTCATCATCTAATTTGAGCTACTTCTTTATTAATCAGCTTACCGCATGCGTGAAAGTCAATCGACTTGTATTCATTCCAACTGATTAGCTCCTCCGGCCTTTTCTTCTCTCAAATCCTAAAATACTCATCCTAAAAGAGTAAAACAAAAGCTTAGCTATTAGCACTAATAAGTTGCATATGCGGAAACTATAGTCAACTCTCACATTATATTTGATCAATTACTTCCTCATCACTAAGTTCATTTTTTGGGTCACCTTTTCTCAAAAGATAATCAAGCATGTCATTATGAGTCTTTAAAGAAGCTCTTTTCTCTATGATTTGGCACAAAATTCTAACACTCTTCCTCTCGTGTAATTTAACAACATCGATGTCTAATTCATTCAAAATTGAAGAAAGTTTACACTTAACGCCAATCTATTACATTGTCGATTCAGAATTTACCTGTACAAAGAGAGGAGGATTATTATTTTCGATTTGGTACAAATTTTTCTTTCAAACATTGGATCAAATACCTGTTGCACATAAACTATAGAACATAGTTTTTCATTACAACTGTAAGTCATTAATAAGACTTCATTGGACAGCATTATAATAAAATAAAATTGGATAAAATCTTAGTAAATAATTTGTACAAATAGAGAGGGAAACACTATGAAAGTTGGGAAAAACTTGTGCTCAAGAGAAGAACGATCATACAAATTTATGTTTAATCCATACCTTTTCACTATGCTGCATGTGATGAAGTGGAAAACGAAAATAGATTTTAACGAAACCTTGCAAGGAACACATTGAGTTTATGGATGAGAAGAACAAATGGAGAGTTGGAGGCTAACTCAGAGGAAAAGGGACTTTTCTGTTTTGATTATTAGGAGAAGAATGAAGAGAGAATGACAAACCTAAATGAATTACAGTATATAATGAACTATTTCATTCTCTTGAGCTTCCAGAAACAACAAAAAAGGAAAATATTATATGAAAGTTCAATCGGCAAGAGATATTGATGGTTAGATTCTATAAAGTGGAAAGGGGCAATTAATGGTGCCCTGAATTATTAGAAATGTGAGGTGTGACTGAGAGAAAAGGTGAGAACTGGGAGTGGTGTGAAAAAGGCAGAAACATGATAAGAGAGCCTTGATTGAAAACGTCATTCATTAGGGTATTTAATAATCCTACTTCCTCCATAATACGTATATGTAATAGATATGTATTTATGTTCTACATTGTGAAACTCACTTGAGGTCGGTTCTCCTTCATTAGGCTTTATGTCGGGGCTATCCTTCAGAATTTGCCTCGTACTTCCATTACTGTCGTTCATTACGGTTTGATGATAAACCAGATTATGCTTATCTGAAGAGAATCTTTCGTGACCTTTTTATTCATGAAGGTTTGTATACTCTTGTAACCTTTTATTTCTGACCTTTTCGGAAAGCTCCTCTCTCTATATATACACACACATGGTTTTCTTCTCAATTCAGGCTTTCAGTTTGATTACGTATTTGATTGGACGATATTGAAATATCAGCAATCACAGCTTGCCAATCCTCCATCTCGTGCTCTTGTAAGTGGCATTTTCTGATTTGGTTTTGCCATCTTTCAGTTCCATATATTTGCTTAATTTCATAATGATGGTACTTTTGTACAGGGCGCTAATGCTGGACCAAGTACAGGGATGCCTCCTGCAGTTGCCAATGTTCATAGGCAATCAGGTGATTCTTCAGCATATTTACTATTAAAGAGCATTGTGGTGTCGAATCCATTTGCATTGGCCGTACCTTTATATGATTTAGGTTTTTAGTGGAGCTTCAGTACTTAATTTGAAACACTTGTATCTCTGCCTCTTGTTTTTGATTTTACATTCCTGAAGCTTAATATGATTCTTACCATTGATACAGGTGGGGAAGAAGGTAGACCTACTGGTTGGTCTTCAGCTAATCCCTCTCGCACTAGAAGTACCGGGCTACCTTATAATTCTGGAAACTTGTCTAAACAGAAAAATCCTGTTGCAAATGATGCAGAACACGAGTAAAGAAGTAAGTTCTCGATTATTATCACGAGTCTGTAGGAACTGTTGTGTGTAAGTTTATAATACTGATCCAGTAGTATATATGGTGGTGTTTGTGCTGCTATGTCGAGGTCATTTTTATCTGTAACTGTCAAATAAGCGGAAGTTTGGGAGGTGGGTTCTGTGAATTAACTGCTTAGATATCTTGGTGTGATCCTCTTGCATTTATGTTGTGAGAGGTCAAACCCGGCAGTAGTCAATTTTCTCTGCAACTGTCAAATGAATTTGTTATATTAACACTTTATTATCTATAATAGTATAATATACCAAATTTAACCAATTACTACAATGGTCAACACTTCATTGTCTATAATATAGTTATAAAATACCAAATTTAACCAGTTACTACAATGGTCAACAATTAAGCTAATATTAGTCACTTAACTTCCTTCCTTGTGAGATGAAAAGTTTGAACGGAAGTTTCGTAATTTTTCTTAGTGAGTTTGACTTTCAACTGGGAACTCATAATTTGAGACAGAGGTAGCATAATACAAGTTTTTGTTTTGTTCATAAGAGGTGTAACCTTTTCTAGTGGAGCCCTTAATTCTTGTATGGGACCCCTGTCACGGACTTGAACCTCTTTAAGACTCATGTGACATTTAGCGCTTACAAACATCTGACCCTACGGATTCACACTAAGTCAGCCTCCCTGTAATGGCTTTAGGATAACAATCACACCGAATGGAAGACTTAAGCGAAGTAGAACACGAGTTTATAAAGGAAACTTTATATTGCACAAGAACACTTTACAATGCTTTGATTACAACTTACTCTCTATATCTCCATGTAAATGTGCTCTCCTATTTATAGGTGAGGCCTTCCTTAATGGTCGTTCGAGATTGATCCGATCCAACGGTCTAGATTTACACTCCAGAACTTTCTATACAAATATCTTTAACTAGATTACTCTAGAATAATCTACCAAGAATATCTACAACTAAGCTACTCTAGAACATTCCACTAAGTAGGAGGCTCTCCCTCTCGCTTCTCCATCTTTCCATAAGGTTTTAGAAAATTTTGTGGGCCTTTATATTATTCTTGATTTTTTCCGGTTACCTTGGCTAAAACCGAGCGGGCCGTGACACTCTCCCCTGCCTAATTCGGTGACATCCTCATTGCTTTGTACTGCTTCAGCTTGTCTTCGAATTGCCATAAGTCGACTTGTGATTACCACGTTGGTTCGGACTCAGGCAATCCCTTCCACTTGCTTAAGAATTGTTTGCAAGGAGGTACTCCACGCCTTCGAACCTCACAATCTGTCAAGACCTCCTCGACTTTTTTATTCAATGACTTGGGCACAATCGGTGGTGCCCGTTGTGACTTGCTTCGGCTAGGATCCTCCATGTCTTCATGGTACGGCTTTAGCATGCTGATGTGAAAGACTGGATGGATCTTTAAAGTGCTAGGTAGGTTAAGGCGCTACGACACCTTGCCAACCTTAGCAATCACCGAAAATGGCCCTTTGTATCTCCGCACCAAGCCTTTGTGTATACCCCAATATGCCTTGAATTGTTGAGGGAGAATCTTTACAAGGACTTGGTCACAAATATTGAACTCCATGGGCCGCCTCTTCTTGTCCGCCCACTTTTTCATTTGCTTCCGGGCACTGTCAAAGCATGAACGAGCTAAGTCGGCAGACTCCTCCCATAACTTTACCATCTTGTATGCTCCGGGGCTTTTCCCCTTTTCTATGGAAGTGGACAATGTGTGGGGCGTTAATGGTTGCTGTCCGGTCGCCAACTCGAACGGACTCCACCCCGTGGCTTCATTCCTTTGCAAGTTATAAGAAAATTGAGCAACATCTAGGAGTTTAGCCCAAATCCCTTTGATTAGCATTCACAAAGTGTCGGAGATAGCACTTCAATAAGGCATTCACCCGTTTCGTTTGCCCAACCGTTTGTGGGTGAAAGCTCATTGAAAAGTATAGATTCGAACCTAGAAGTTCAAACAACTCAGTCCATAGCTTTCCTATGAAATAGGGGTCACAATCACTTAAGATGTTTCAAGGTAACCTCCAATACTTCACCACATTTTTAAAGAAAAGCCTCACCGCTTCTTCTGCCGTGCAATCCTTGGGGGCCGGGATGAATGTGTCATACTTAGAGAATCGATCAACCACCCCCATAATCGAATTGAACTCTTCGGATTTGGGCAAGGCACTAATAAAGTTCATGGAAATAGAATCCCAAGGACGCTTCGGGATTGGTAAGGGTTCTAACAATCTTGATGGTGCCTTTGTTTCCACCTTGTCTTGTTGGCACACATGACAAGACTTCACATAAAGTTCCACTGTGTCCCTCATTTGCGACCAAAAGTACGCCCGTTCAAGTAGTGCCAAAGTGCGTTTTTAATTGGGGTGTTTGGCCCACTTCGTATCGTGGCACTCCTTGATAATATGTCGCCGCAAGTTGTTTTATTTAGGAACGTATACTTGCTGCCTGGTTGTGTAGAGTAAGCCATCCTCTACCCAAAACCGCCTCGTTTTTTCTTTTTGTGCAGCCTTCATCAACTCTTTTCTTTAGCCACAAAATTACGCTCCAAGCCTTCTCTAATCAAGCCTAAAAAAGTCCCCTTGGCTTAGCTCATGGCGGTAAGCTCGGCTTTTCAACTTCAAGCTTCAGTAACGACATTATCTTTGCCCGGCTTATACTCCAACACATAATCAAACTCTGCCAAGAAGTCTTGCCACCTTGCTTGTTCGGGAGTCAACTTCTTTTGTGTTTGGAAGTAACTCGTAGCAACATTATCTGTTTTGATGATGAACTTGGACCCAACAAGTAATGTCGCCACACCCGTAGGCAATGAACAATAGCCATCATCTCCTTCTCTTGAATCGTGTATAGACACTCGGTGTCGTTAAGCTTACGGCTCTCAAACGCGATGGGACGCCTCTCTTGCATAAGAACTCCCCCAATAGAAAAGTCGGAGGCATCCATTTGAACCTCAAAGTTCTTGGTGAAATTCAGCAACGCCAAGATTAATTCCTTTGTGATGGCATCCTTTAGATTCTCGAATGCCGCATGACATTTCTCGGACCAATCCCACGTCTTGTTCTTTTTTCAGTAGGTCCGTTAGTGGAGCGGTCCTCGCCGAGTATCCTTGGATGAATTGTCGATAGTAATGAACTAAGGTTACTAAGCTAAGGAAAAAGCGAAGTTCGGTTACCTTGGTCGGCACTTCCCACTCCTTGATTGCTTTCACCTTTGCCTCGTCCATCTTTAAACTTCCATGGCCAATAACGTGACCAAGGAAGTGTACCTCCTCTTTTGCGAACGAACACTTCTCTTTATTGACGTATAGCTTGTTCTTTCGCAAAAGCTTGAACACCGTTCGTAGGTGGTCGGCATGTTCTTTTAACGTTTTGCTATAGACTATATCATCAAGGTAAACCACAACGAACTTGTCCAAGTATGGTGGGAAGATTTTGATCATCAATGTACAAAATGTGGCTAGGGCATTGGTTAGGCTGAACGGCATCACCAACCACTTGAATGAGCTGTATCGAGTGATACATGCTGTCTTGGGATCATCCCCTTCCGCTATTCAGATTTGGTAGTAGCCTGTTTGCAAATCTATCTTTGTATAATACTTGGCTCCACTAAGTCTATCGAATAAATAGGCAATCAAAGGATTAGGGTATTTGTTCTTGATTGTTACCTTGTTGAGTGCCCGGTAGTCCACGCACATCCTTAACGTTCCATCATGCTTCTTTTGGAACAAGATCAGGGTGTCAAAAGGTGCTTTTGAAGGCTGTATCATCCCTTTGTCGAGTAGCTCTGTCAATTGCTTTCAAAGTTCCTCCAACTCCGGAGGTGCCATGGTTGGTGGCCTCGTACCCGGTTCTAATTCAATCTTGTGCTCCACCTCCCTCCTAGGTGATAGCCTTTTCGGTAGCTCTGGCGGCATCACGTCCTTGTTTTCCTCAAGGACGCCTTTAATGATATCAAGCATTTCCTCGCCCTTTGTCCGATCACGAAGACCCCTTCTCCAAAATGCAAACCGAGTCGAAGGCATTGGAATAGCGTTGACCTTTCTCATAAAGTCTAACCCGAGAACCAAGTTGAAGTCATCCATTTTTGCCACCGAAAGTTCCACTTGGCCCTTCTAAGATCCTAGTTGGATATCCACTCCTTCAATTGCACCAGCAAGAGGTGTGGTAGGAGAATTGACCGCCTTCAAGACTCCACCTCCCTTGGTTCTCTTGAGACCCAATTGTCGAACTTCATCTTCCGTGATGAAATTGTTAGTGGCTCTCGTATCAACCATTGCTAACGCGGGTTGTCGATTTACCTTGGCATCCATGAACGTCAATCCTTTATTTGCATTGGTCGGTGGGACAACCTTGGCATTGAGGGTGATGAGGAGTTGTAACGAGTTAAATTGTTCTTTCTTCTCTTGGCTAGAGGATGAACCTCGTTCCTCATTAGATGCGGCCCATTGCACACAAAGCACACTCGAGTTCCCGGTGTGCCTTTCTTTGTGTTTGCCTTGGGAACCCAAGGGCTTGGAAGTGTGGCCCCCCTTGTTGAAATGCTTCTTCGTGCCATCCTTCTTTTCTCCCCCACCTTTGCCCAAATTACTTTTGGAGCCTTTAAAAGAATTGGAATGTCGGTCGTGCCCCTTTGGAACTTGGACAAGGATTCAACCACCGTGATAGCCTCGTCAACCATCTTCACTCCCCGATGTTGCACCTCTTGTTTTGCCCAATTTTGTAAACCGTAGATGAAGTAAAATAGTTGATCCTCATCCTTCATGGTCGGGATTTGAAGCACAAGGGTTGTGAACTCTTTCACGTACTCTTTGATAGTATCCTTGTGTTTCAACTCCCTAAGTTTCTTAAGGGCCTCGTAGACAACATTGGTAGGATAGAATTTATGTTTAAGCTCTTTCTTTAAGTCGTCCCAACTATCTATCTTACCAGAGCCATTTTTTATGTACTTACGATGCCACCATAGGGCAGCAGTGTTCGTAAGATACATTGTTGAAGTGCGTACCTTATTTGCCTCATCGATGATGTTGGCCCCCTCAAAAGTATTTTTCCATCCTCCAAATAAAGTCTTCGAGTTCCTTTGCGTCCCGCTTTCCATCGAACTCCTTGGGCTTAGGCAAGTCAGGACTTTGAGCTACCACTACCGTGCTTGCACTCGAGCTAGTTGAAGCTTTCTTGTAAGCATCGAGCCCTTTGGACAATTCGTCACTAAGCTTGTTTACTTGGGGTTTGGATTGCCTTTATGGCATCCATCACCTTAGCCTTTAACAACGTAAAGTCATCCTTTAGAGTTCTCGTTGACCGAGTTAAGTTGTTCCATGGTGGTGGACTATAAAGTTAAGAGTGAACTTTCCATCGTCTTGATGTGTTCTCCCATATTAACGAGGACTTCTTGATCGACCTAGCGGAAGGAACCAGTGGGTGACTTTTACTCCTATTCCTCTTGCTTATGTGAGGATCATCCTTCCTTCCCCGCTCCTCTACTACATTCGGAGTTTCGACCCCTTCCTTCACCATGGTAATGGTAGTACTTAACCTGCCTCTGATACCACTTGTCATAGACTTGAACCTCTTCAAGACTAGTGCGGCACTTAGTGCTTACAGACTTCTGACCCTACGCATTCACACTAAGTCAGCCTTCTCGCAATGGCTTTAGGATAACAATCACACCGAATGGAAGACTTGAGCGAGGTAGAACATAGGAGTTTATAAAGGAAACTTTATGTTGCACAAGAACACTTTACAACGCTTTGATTACAACTTATTCTCTATATCGAGCTCTCCTCCTATTTATAGGTGAGGCCTTTCCTAATGGACGGTTGAGATCGATCCGATCCAACGGTTTAGATTTACACTCCAGAACTTTCTATACAAATATCTTTTACTAGATTACTCTAGAATAATCTATCAAGAATATCTACAACTAAGCTACGCTAGAACATTCTAGCAAGTGGGAGGCTCTTGTTACTCCATCTTTCCATAAAGTTCCAGAAAATTCTGTGAGCCTCCATAGTATTCTTGATTTTTCCCGGTTACATTGGACAAAATGGAGTGGGTCGTGACACCCAGCTGATATACAATGTGATGCATACATGTTTCATATTTGATGGATGAGCTATGGTCATTTTATTTGTAGCTTGGGCATTATCTTGGTAAAGGCCGTTTTATATACCCTTCAAAGCACTATTCATAGATTTTTGGGTTTTAGATTCATGCATATTGATAGTACTATTCATCGGTTTTATTAACATTCTAACTTCTATGTATATAAAATATAATATAATATAATTTTGTGTCGTATCCTTTCTGTATCGTATCCTAAATTCTTAGAGATTTGGTGTATCTTTGTGTTTGGTGCAGTATTGTATCTGATACCCATATCCGTATCCATGGATTTACTTTTTTTGTGTAGTGGATCACATTCACCACCAACCCACTGCCCATTCACCACCAACCCACTGCCCCTCTACCCTCCATAGTTCTCTTCTGTAGGTGTTTTCTCCACAAGGGTCTGTTGACAATATGAGTTCCTTTCTTTGCAAAATTTTATGTGGGCTTGTTGCTTTTCAGAATTTCAGCTGCAATGCTGTACCTTAACTGAAAGTCTAATTTGACTACTTGTTGGTTGACCATAAAAAGACTTGGTTAATCTTGAATCATGATATTGCTACTTATTTTGTTTGTCAACTGATTCTTACTTGGGGTTTGCGCAGCAGCCTAATATATTACGGTCAAGTGGATCCTCAAGGCGACCTGCTGTCTCTACCAGCCGTGAGCAAGTGGTTGAGCCTGAGACTTCTAGAAGCCGCCCCACAGAAGCAAGCCCCGGAACACTCCGCAAAATTTCGAGTTCAGCTCAAAGAAATTCACCAGTTATGCCACCAGAACACAAGCGCTGCACTTCTACTAGAATCACATCTAACATAAAGAACTTTGAGTCCACTCTCAAGGGTTTTGAGGGCCTTAATTTGAACAACAATGATGAGAAGTTCAATTATTAGGTTCTGTGGTTCTCTTGCTTAATCCCTCTCGCGTATTGTCAATTTTGGAAGTGGCAAAGAAGTTTAAATAGTATACATTTGTTTCATTGCATTGTTTTTCGAAGTAGCATTGTTTTCAAATTCGTAGGCTCCTTGCTTAAATTTAAATGTAATGTTTAGTTCAATTTGCTTGGGTTGGGGGTGTTGTCATTGCAAAAACCACAAAATAAAAGTATAAATGGAGTTGCGGAGCCCCAATTAAGATCCTCCGTCAAGTTAGGCTTTTGTCGGCACGGTGGGTAACTACTATATATATATGTTTTTTTTTTTTTTCATTTTTCTGTTGTGTCTGTATTCGAAATTGTTTTGCCTCGTGACCAAGCTATGCTGTGCGTTATATATATTGTATGTAATATGGTAAGATAGCCGTTGAATTATTTTTGCTGTCCCTAATTATTAAGTTTGTCTGTCTTGCGTTTGCCGATATGCCTCACCATCATCTTGTTCAAGTGGTTTCTGCGAATGTGAAAAATGAAATTAGTTTTTTCTGCCCAACAGTACTGGTGGTTTCTCTCTGAGATGTTGCACTTTTGCCATTCATCCCGACCATCAGGAGAACATCTTCCCAGTTGTTTCAGAGTGTACCTAATGCTAACCTTCAACAGCGAGCTTAACCAACGTTACTGTTAGTCATTTTTTTGATTAGTAGTGTATTATGTATATACTAGTTTTGAGTTTTCTTCATGCTTTCAGATTTTAGGACAATGCTTGTTATGGGTATCACCGTCGGCCTCAGCGAGAGAGTAGGGCTGCATTGTTGCTGGCAGTTTCTGGGTGCTGGTACGAAGAAAAGGATCAAGAAGAATTACTTTATATTTTTTTGGGTTAATTACATTTTAGGATATTGTACTAGCACCGAAATTTCGTTTGATACAATATTTTTTTTTTTTCAAATATAGCAATCTACTTTTTGTTATGTTTCGATCTAGTACATAAATTTGTACGGAAATAACTCACATATTGTACTAAATCGAAACAAAAGAGAAAGCAGATTGTTATATTTGAAAAAAAGGAGTATACTGTATCGAATGAAATTTCGGTGCCAGTATAATATACTAAAATGTAGTTAATCCTATTTTTTTAAAACAAAATAATACACTTAAATCATAAAAGAAAGGGAATAGCAGTTATTTTATACTTTTTATAATAAAATATTGGCCGTCTTCTTTCAGTTAGTAATGTTTTGATACATACTAACAATTATTATGCTAAACATTGATTAAAATTACGTTATTACCTTTTACCGATTGTGAGGGCTCGAAGTTTATAAATTTGGTCTTCCTTTTTCAAAGAATTTTATGTTAATACGTATGTATAAAAAGTTTTGCATGGAGCAAGTGAGCTAACTTAATTGGAAAGATGTCTCACTCAGACTTGGAAGAAATCTTAGGTTATAGTTTTACTAGGAGAGATTTGGAGTGAGTTTCTTTTATTTATAGTTAAAGGGAGAGTATTATACCTTTCATTAAATTTTTTTTTTTTTTTCTTTTTGTAAAAATAAAGGTTTGTGTGACTAAAGAAGTAAATAAAAGTAAGAAGATAATAATTATGATTGATTAATCCTTGAGTTCAAATTTTAACTATTATGCGCAAAAGTAGAGGTGTTGGGGGGAATGTTTTGAATGACGTATCTTTTCCGATGTAGGAAGAACCAATCACGTCAGCCACCCCCTTATAGTTGCAATATCACGATACATAAAGATCTCTCTTTACTGATAGCGTATACAATAATTCTTAGATCTATTTATGTAACACGTGTAGTTAAATTTGCTCATAATTTGCATGAATATGTGGAACTGGCACGATCTCCGCGTATACCACCCCGAGGCTTAGCTTTTATATTTTAATAGGTTTATTTTCCTATTAGGACTTTATCTTAATGTTCTGTTTTCCTTATTGTCATAGGATTACTTTCTTTATGCTTTCTTATGATTACTTTCCTTATTGTTTATGAATGTTTGTCCTATTTAAAGGGTTTGATACATTATTTGAGTCATTCAAGTTACCATCAATTCAATTATTGTTTTAAGATTTCTCTATTTACCGAAATATTATGTAGTAAGTTTATGTTCTCATTATCTTTATAGCGTCAAGTGGCATTAGAGGAAGGATTTTGCCTTGAATGATTTCAGGAAATGAGGTAGGTGACAAACGCCCAAGCAACGTAGATAGAGTGGAGGACTTGGGTGAGTTATTTGACCAACTCTGACAAGAAAACACACAATAGCTATATCGAATGCGTTAAGCACACAAGCAATAAATTACCGAGTTGCATGAGTTGATCGTGGATATGGCCCCTTAAGATTAAAGTTAATGGTGCGCGCACCAACAGAGTCGCCAGAGACCATTCCATTAACCAAGTTAGCAGTGTACGTGCCGAAGGATTCTTCCGAGGCCACAATCTCAATTGTGGATAGCTTGAGTCAGATAGCGAAGCAGAAGACTTTCCCGTCAAACTCGCTAGACGACGTTAACTTGCAAACAATGCCCACGAGTACGAGGAGTATTGACTAAAGGTTAATATCACACCCTTTAGCGGCAAACCCATGCATCGAAGACTTTCTAGATTGGCTTTCCAAGATTAAGAAGTTCTTCGAGCTTATGAAAGTTCAAGAAGAGAAAAGACTAAAGTTAGTCACCTTTCAATTAGAGGTGGGAGTAGCCGTATAGTGGGACAATATGGAACAATAAAAATAGGAAATTGCATATTCAATCATGGCGACGCATGAAGACTTTATTAATGCAACGGTTCCTATCACCCGATTACGAACAACACCTTTTCTAGCTCTACATGAAATGCCGACAAGGTACACATTTCGTTTATAAGTACATGAAAGAATTTTCGAGGTTAGCCGAACGAAATCAATTGGCCAAAACCTAGTCGTAGTAAGTTGCACGTTATCTAGAAGGTCTCAAGCCAAGTGTTCGAGCTCTTATCTGTTAGGTTTAGAGAAAAGAGAAACTATATATCTTATTGAATGAATGAACTACATAAGAAAGGGGCTCTATTTATAGAGCTAAACAAGACAAAAGAAAAACCTAATCTAACAAGGAAAAGGAAAACTAATCCAATAAGGAAACAAACACGAAATAAATAAATAATAACTTTAACACCCCCCTTCAAACTCAAGAAGGCTTAGAAAGCATTCGGAGTTTGGAAACGAGAAAGTGAAAACGGGCGGTCACATGAGTCTTGGTAAACAGATCAGCAAGTTGATACTCAGACGAGACGAAAGGCAAGCGAATAGTGCCATGAGTGTAGTGATGTCGAACAAAGTGGCAGTCAACCTCAATATGCTTGGTACGTTCATGAAAAACATCATTATGGGCTATCTGAATGGCACTCTGACTGTCACAAAATAACGGCGTAGGAGTAGGAACGTCAATTCCCATATCTTTAAGTAACCAGCGAAGCCAAACAATTTCAGAAGTTGCATGGGCAAGGGCGCGATACTCAGCTTCAGCACTAGAACGAGCAATCACAGTTTGTTTCTTACTTTTCCACGCGATGAGAGAGTCACCTAGAAAAACACAGAATCCTGTTGTAGACCGGCGATCAGTTATATCACCCGCCCAATCGGAGTCGGAATATCCTTGTAACTCAAGACTAGAAGTGGATGAAAAATGTAATCCCTGGAATAGTGTCCCTTTAAGGTACCGAATGATGCGGAGAACAGCAGCAAAATGAACAGAGTGTGGAGCAGACATAAATTGACTTACAATATGAACATCGTAACTAATATCCGGCCGTGTGATGGTGAGATAGTTGAGACTGCCAACAAGTTGGCGATATAAAGTCGAATTTGGTAGCAAAGTCCCGTCAGAAGCACATAGTTTGACATTCAATTCAAGGGGTGTATCGGCAATCTTGTTGTCAGTTAAACTAGCTCGCTGAACAATGTCGGAAGCGTATTTTACCTGAGAAAGATAGTAACCAGTAGACAAACGATCAACCTCAATACCAAGGAAGTAGCGAAGAATTCCCAGATCTTTCATTTCAAAACAAGAGCACAGATGGGTCTTGAGCTTGCATATTCCATCGAAATCATCCCCAGTGATAATCATATCATCGACATAAATGAGAAGAACAACAATGCCTTGTGGAGAGGAACATGTAAACATTGCTGAATCATGAGCACTCTGTGAAAAACCATGGTGAATAACGGCTGTGGAGAACTTTTCAAACCAGGCTCTGGGTGCTTGCTTAAGACCATAGAGAGCACGACGAAGTTTACAGACTTGTCCAGGAGAGTGAGGTAGCCCATTAGGAGGCTGCATATATACTTCTTCGGATAGGTCGCCGTGAAGGAAAGCATTTTTGACATCCATCTGGTGAATCGCCCACTTACGGATAGAAGCAACTGAAATAAGTGTGCGAACTGTGGTCATACGAGCTACGGGAGCGAAAGTTTCTTCATAATCAATACCATATTCCTGTGTAAAACCTTTTGCAACGAGACGAGCTTTGTAACGATCAACAGAACCATCGGCGTTAGTTTTAATCTTGTATACCCATTTGCTCCCAACAACAGATTTTCCAGCAGGTAAGGGAACAAGGTCCCATGTATTGGTTTGCTTTAAGGCAGCAAGTTCATGGCCATAGCTTGTTGCCAAAGAGGATCGGTGGATGCTTCGCGATAAGAGGATGGCTCATGTAGGGACAGCAGGGCGGAAAGAAAACAGTGATAATCTGATAACTTAGCTGGTGGCCGGCGATCTCGAGTTGGTTGAAGTGGAGGATCGCTGTCGGGACATGCAGAGTCAGGGCAAGACATAGAGTTGTCAGCAGTGGAGCTATCAGACACTAAGGGAATGGGGTTAGCCGGTATTGGATCAGGGACAGATACTGGAGTGGGTGAAGGGTGAGAGGCTTCTATTGGCGAGGACTCGGGGAATGGATCAACATGCAGCGCAGGTTCAGTGGATAAGGTGGTATTTTGGGCCAGAGTGTAATATGGAGTATTTTTCCAAAAGGTAACATGTCGAGAAATGCGAAGTCTTTTGGCAATGGGATCATAGCAGCGATAACCCTTTTGTTGAATTCCATATCCTAAGAAAACACACATAGAGGTTTTTGGTGTGAGTTTGGTACGCTCTCTTTTGGGAAGTAATACAAAACAGGTAGATCCAAAGACACGAAGTTCGGAATAATCAGGACGAGTTTCATAAAGACGCTCAAAGGGAGAAATACCATTTGTAACAAAAGAGGGAATGCGGTTTATAATGAATATAGAAGTATGGATGGCTTCCCCCCAAAAAGTGGAAGGGACAGAGGACGACACAAGGAGAGTACGGGCAGTTTCGACTAGATGACGGTGTTTACGTTCTGCAATGCCATTTTGTTGTGGAGTGTCAGGACAGGATAATTGAGGAAGAGTCCCTTGAGATTTGAGAAAGTCAAGGAAGGGTTTGGACAGATATTCGCCTCCGGAATCAGAACGAAAAAGTTTGATAGTTTTAGAAAACTGAGTTTTAATCATGGTGGCAAATTCAATATAAATTTTAAGAAAATCAGAACGTGAGTGAAGCAAATAAGTCCAACTATAGCGAGAGTAATCATCAACAAAAATCACATAATATAAGGCACCCCCCATAGAAGCAATAGGAGCTTTACCCCACACATCAGAATGCACAAGATCAAAAGGAGAAGATGAAACTGTAGTACTATTATTAAAAGGTAGAGCTGGTTGTTTGGCCAGTTTACAAGCGACACAAGGAAAATTTTTATCTAATGTAACTGGTCCTAACAACCCTTGATTAATCATATATTTAAGACGAGAAAAAGAAACATGTCCTAATCGAGAGTGCCAAAATGATGATGGGTGTGTGGTAGATGCTGTTAAGGATGTATTAGTTGTAGGGGGAATGTGAAGTGTGTCTGTAACATATAAGCGGCCAACTCTATGGCCTGTCCCAACTTGCTTGCCCGTTGAGCGGTCCTGCACAATAAAACCCAATGAATGAAATATAATGATTAGCCCAAGATCACATAATTGCCCGACAGATAACAGTTGCATTGAAAGTTGAGGGACAAAGAAGACATCAGGAATATACAAGTTAGGAGTGTTTTTAATGGAACCAATGTGACTAGCAGTAATAACAGAACCATCAGCTGTGTGAATTTTGGGAGATGAATGCATGAGACTGAATGAGTCAAAGTGTGTAGGATCAAAAGTCATGTGGTTTGATGCTCCGGAATCAAGGAACCAAGGAGAAGAAGATGTACCTGATGAGACTGAAAAGGCAGAGGCAATGGTATGATTATTACCGGTTTGGGGAGATGGTGGAGCAAGTACGGAAGCAGACGATCCAGTTGAATTTTGTAGTCCCCGCATGTACCGAGATGTAGGAGAGGGACAATTCTTGACTACATGCCCAAAACCCTTGCAGTAGTTACATTGAACCTGGGAATAATCTCGGGGTGGTGCCGTTTGGGTATTATGAGGAGGGCGATATGATGTCTGATGAGGGCGTGGTGAAAAGGTATTGTGAGGTGGTCGGTAATTCTGATTCTGCGGGCGAGGAGATGCAACATACGAGGTATTCGAGGCCGGTGGTGCAACAAAAACTGATGAAATATTCGGAGTGATACCCTTTCGAGTTTCTTCAGTAATTAATTCTGTTAATGCTGATTCAACAGAGGGGAGGGGCTTGCGATGAAGAATAGATGCCCTGATCGGTTCAAATTCATCCCGTAATACCATGAGAAATTGTACAAGTTGCGTTTCTTCACGAAAGGTTTCCCATAAACCAAAGTCTGTTGTCTATGGAGGTTCCATGAGTTCCAATTGATCCCAGATAACGCACATGCTAGAGTGAAAATTAGACACGGATTGACCTGGTTGTTGTAGTAGCCCACGTATATCTTGTTCAAGTTTATATTTCTTGGCAAAATTGGTTTGAACATATCTGTGTGCTAAGAAATCCCAAGCTTTCTTTGCGGTATCATACTTTCCAAGCTGAAGACTAATCGATGGAATGACAGTGTTGGCAATCCATGTTAAAATTTTGTTGTTATTAATATCCCAATCAGCATACTTTTCATCGGTTTCAGCAGGACAAGTTGCTTTGCCATTAACATAATCCCAGAGGCCCTTTCCTTTCAAGAAATTTCGGAACAAGATAGACCAGTGATTATAATTGTTTCCATCCAATTTGATGGTGATAGGAATTTCTGAGGTTTTCATAACATAAAACTGAACAAGAATTAAGCAAACAGTGTAAGAATTAGTGCACTTGACCTGATTTGGTATCTTAGAGATTGAATTTGGAGAGACGGAGACTGCGGTTGTGTTCAGAATGCTTGAAAACCTCGGGAACCAGTCGTGGTTGTCAGAGAACCGGTCAAAAAAATAAGCAAACGGTGGTAAAAGGAGTGCACTGGATCTGGTTTTGTAACTTGAAGACTGAATCTGGAGAAACGGAGACCGCAGTTGCGTCTGGAACGGTCAAAAACCTCGGGAACCGGTCTGAGTTAGCTGAAAACCGATCAAAAAATAGCAAAATCGGGCAAAAAACTGTTGGCTGAACCGGTCTGAGTTGACTAACTGACGGTTGACTGACGGCGTTAACGGACGGCTAACGGCGTTGACGGAAAAGCTGACGGCGTTGACGGAATGCTAACGGACGTTAACGGTAACGGAGACGGCCTGACGCCGTTAACTTTAACGAAAAAGTACTAACGCCGTTAACGTTAACGGCGATTTGACTGACGGTAACGGCGACGGCGCGTGGTTTCGGCGAGACGTGCCGTGTTTCACACTCGCGGCGCGTGAGGGCGCGTGGATAGGTTTTTCGAGGTGATTCTTGCGGCGTTGGAATCGTCTTTGGAAGACGAAGGTTTTGATGTTTTATTTATCGAGGTTTGATATATTTATCGATAAGACGGTGCGGATCTGATTGGTGATGGTTGCGGCTGGTGGCTGGTGGTGGTGATTCAACCTTCCTCTGATACCATGTTAGGTTTAGAGAAAAGAGAAACTATATATCTTATTGAATGAATGAACTACATAAGAAAGGGGCTCTATTTATAGAGCTAAACAAGACAAAAGAAAAACCTAATCTAACAAGGAAAAGGAAAACTAATCCAATAAGGAAATAAACACGAAATAAATAAATAATAACTTTAACATTATCAGCCTCCATCTCGTTTGGACTCTTGATGAGGCCCATAACATGGCCTTGAAAGCCAATGAGCTTGACAAAAACCAACATACATAAGATTTCGCAAGAACACCGCCGAACCATCATCATATTCTGACACAGGCAAATATATCATATCACCTGCTCCATCCAAACAATCCATTTCATCAACGGCTATAACAATTCAAGTTGCACGTTCCACCACCGCTTGAGCCCAATGTGAAGTAAACCAACAAAATCCACGCAACCAAAACAATCCTTATACTAAGCACTACCCCATAAAGTGTTAGAAGTGTTTGTGAACAGGTCATAGTTCGGATCGATGCCTGAATAAGTTCATGATTGAAGAAGAGGGGGTTAGATGAGGTTAACGAGCCCAACATTGATAGTGATTATGCAGGGGCTAATTTGTTGAGGAAGAGGGATAACAAGTGTAGACACCCCGATCCGTGACCCCCCCAAGAACCCTAACGACCTTTGAGAACTACTGGTTTCGGGGTCCGGACCCACCCGAGCACCCGAAACTACCCTAGGAGGGTTTGTTGGCCAACAAACCTGTTTTTTAGAGAGATTGTCGCACGACATATCACATTGTCGCGCGACAATCCCTGATATGTCGCGCGACAAACCCCTCTGCACCCGACCAACCACTTTCTGACACATCACAGTGTCAGAACCATCACTTCAGCCGTTTGTCGCGCGACAAACCCCTCTGCACCCGACCAACCACTTTCTGACACATCACAGTGTCAAAATCCATCACTTCAGCCGTTTGTCGCGCGACAAAGAGATATGTCGCGCGACAAACAGGTACAGTGATCAGGTTTGTCGCGCGACACTTCTCCTTTTTTGGGGAATGTCACGCGACAATCTATCCCGAGCACTATAAATAGGCCAACACCCCCATGGGTTCTAGACGGCAACTTCTCGCCACAATTTCTATACTAAAATTCCTTATTCTCTCTGATATTTTCTAATCTTTAAGCCTTCTCCGGAAGCATCTGCGATAACATTTATTTCCGTCAGAGTCTCGGATCTAATCTTGGCACCCGGAGTGCTACATTCTAGAGTTAGACCGCCGGAAATATTTCTAAGAGGAAAGCTGATATCCGTCAGAGGTCTTCTCTGCCGTATTATATTTTCTCTCTCTTATTCTTATATATATCGCCGGGAAGGTAACTAAAGTCTCTTCTAGTAATTAAATAAGATATTTGTATATTAGTTTTATTGTAGACTTGTTTAAAACTCGATTTTTCTAACGGGGCGCTGCCCCGCACCCCGCGACCTGACCGGGCAGGTCGATCCCCGTCCTAGTAAGCGAAGTGGCGACAAGGTTATGGTAGATTCCTAACGCGCTTGAAAATCAGGTTTTTATTAGTTATTTCCAGAAAGCAGTAGAATATCAGTAAAAGCATCCAAGTTTTCCAACATAGAGTAAACATATAAAACCACTAGAGACCGAAAGGGCGGAATGGGTGCTTAACACCTTCCCAAACCGTAATATAGTTCCCGAACCCTATAGAACCCTGGTTTCGTAGACAAACGTGTAAAGAAAGGCTTAGCCTTTCCTCTTACACAACTATTTTGTCCGTTTTCTCGTAAAACGTACTGGCGACTCTGAACGAACCCTCTTGCATCTAGAAATAGGATAAAGGGACACCCGATATGAATTATCAACACATAGAAGCAAATGGAACAACGGAATCCTTTCCGATGTTTCAGACTCCCAGAACCAGGGGCCGAAACCCGGGGGTCGCATTTGCGGATTCTCACAACAAGTAAATTGTGTAGTGCAGAAACTTTTCCTTATTCCAAAGCATGATGAGGGTTAACGATACGCAATCTTCTGATCCAAGTACTCCGTGAACAACAAAGTATGCGATCTAATCGTGGATAACGGGAATTGCAAGAATTTTGAGTCCTTAAGGCTTGTAGATCATCTTTAATTGCCAACCAAATTGCACCCATCGCCGTTACACAATCAAATGGATTAAGAAATGACCATCGGTAAAGGTAATCGGAATTGGTATCGTTCCTATTTGATTGGTAAATTTTATAGTGATAATACTACTTGTGATGTGGTTGATATGTATGTGAGTCGTATACTTTTGAAAAGCCTTGGCAATTTGACGTTGATGTTAAATTTAGAGGCCAAGATAATTCATATATATTTAAGTGGGGTTCATATATAATAGCTATGATTTCTCAAGGATTGACGGGAGCTCTTAACAAGCCTATCTAACAATAAGGGAAGTCTTTTCTAACCCTAGCTGCCTCCCAAGAAGAATTTGAGGCTCAAACAACACTCGTTTTGGCAGTTAAATCTATAATGCCAAAAGAGAGCGATATATTACGGGAGAAGATCGGGGAGTTATTGCAAAAAGGATTCATCCGTGAAAGCATGGGTCCATGCGCATTTCTAACTTAATAAACGCTAAAGAGAGGAGAGTTGGTGCATGTACGACGATAACCAAGCAATTAACAAAATCATCGTCAAATACCCCTTTCCAATCCTAAGGTTAGATGACATGTTAAATATGCTCAAGCGCCAAAAACTATTCTCCAAAATCAATCTCCGGAACGGCTATTACCAAATTAGATTCCGTCCCGGGAATGCATGGAAAACTGCCTTTAAAAGCAAGAACGGTGAAGATATTGCACTACAAAATCACGTGGTTAGGCGAATGGAATTTCTTGAGAAGTTTCGAAGTAAGCTTATTCACATCAAAAAATATAATTATATTATTTTAAGAGCCGAAATTAAAACAATTGAGAAAGTCAAAATATTTATTTAATTGGCATAAGTGATATAAATTTTCTTCATTAAACTCGAGAACAAGTTTTTCATAAGTGGATCGGAGGAGACTAATGTAGCGAAATTTACCCAAGGTTTACATGAATGTGCAAGACCGCCGCACGCCCCGTACCCAACCACCTCGAGATTTAGTTTTTATGTTTTAACATATTTACTTTCCTATTAGGAGTTTATTTTTATGTTATGCTTTCCTATATTGTCACATGATTACTTGTACTTTTCTTATTATCTAAGGACTACTTTCCTTATTGTTTAAGATTGTTTGCCTTATTTAATGGGTTTTATATATTATTTGATTCATTCAAGTACGTTATCATCAATTCAATCACTCTTTTAAGAATTTTCTTATCTCTTTGAGATTTTTTTCTCATTATATGGGAGTATTACATAATTAGTGTCCGTTCTGGTTATCTTCGATGCGTCACACACACTACCACACATATAAATAGATAATTAGGGGTTTGGAAGTTGTAGCAAGGTGGCCGCTACTGATTATTAAGACCAATCCGACTCTATTTCCTGGACTATTATAATGCTATGAAACTAGCTAGCTGCCTCCTACAAGGTGGGGGGATTGGGATTAATTAATACTAGTATACTACACACAATTTCTCAAGGGAAAAAGCTCCGCACAAGAACCAAAGAAAATAGGAAGAGGACAGTGGTTAAAGTTTCATTTTCAGAACTCCACAACATACGAAAATACACAACAAATATTAGGAGTGTTCCTCACATCACAGAGAAATTCCACAAAAATCATATGCACAATATTTACGTACTCGATTTCATGCACATGCAATAGTTAACGAAATGCTTTCTGGATTTTATATAACCTTAATACAAAAATCAAGCCCAAACTTCAAATATTTCCTATAATAATAAAATGAAAAAAAGGAGAGAGACAAGGAAGTAGAGAGTGAATGAGCTAGGGCTACCCAGAGAGGACGCGCTTGATCCAGGTGAAGCTCTTCCTTAGAGAAAGTTTCATCTTACCCCCCACACTATACACCTTATAGGAGGCAATCCTCTTCTTTCTCTGTAGTTCTGGATCGCTCAAACTCCAGATTTTAGAAGTAGAAGAAGAACCACCTCCTCTTTTCTTCATATTCATGTGGGGTGGATGCACAACAGATGAATAATATATGCTGTTGGTAGTCGGAGTACGCCTATTACCTACATTATAAATCTCTATCTGCATTCTGTTATCCCTACATGTTTCCATCACTAATATATCTATATTTAGATGTCTATTTAGAGAGAGAGAAAGAGAAAGAGAAAGAGAGGGAGTTCTCTCAATTTTGATGGACTGAGAACATCTATATAGGAAAAGGTTTTTCCTAAATAAATGTTTCTTTTTCGTTGGTCTGTCTTCCCAAAAACGTTTTTTGGGCTGGAGCTAGACTTGAATGAGGAGGCTGTTGAATGCGAATGAGAGAGAGTCTTGATGTATATTTTGACCCTAGAAAAATATTAAAAGGGCTTCGTAAGTAGGTTTGACACGTAAATACTACTACAGTTATTTTATGTAAAATTAATGCCAAAGCAAAAAAGTTTGGATACGTCACTCAATACCGGTCCCTCAGTTCAGCTCAGCTCCCATTTTTTGACCAGTTTTTTCTTGGACCCAAAAAAATAAATAAAAAATATGCGTTTTCATTCATTTTTTTTAAATAAAAATTATGAATGTTTACGCAACTGCACACATGGATTCTGAAAAGGTACTGAAAAAATAACTTCTATTAAAATTTTCTGTGTACGTACATCTTCATTTAGCACTTTTCCACTTTGTCAGGCGGTTGAAAACGTATGCCACGAACAACTTATCAAAATTGATGGCCCCCCAAAAAAAAAATCAAAATCAAAATTAATATATTATTTTATTTTATTTTTCAAACAGCCAAAAGGCCGAAAATTAATATACTATTCATCCATATGATATTAATATTTGCGTTTCTTGTGTGTGCGTGAACAAATACTAACACGCGCCAAATGACAACGGGAAATACTCTCGAGGAGATCTTACTGTATTTTTGCCTTCCTTTAAAAGAATTTTAAGCGCTCTGATTCCAGTTCTGATATTTAAGAAATTATAATTTTCCAAAAGCACAAAGTTCAATATAATCAGAAAATTGGCAAAACATAAATTTCGGAAAATCCAGAAATACTGAAAGTTTTTGGAAGAAGACGGAAAATCCAGAAATACTGAATTTTTTTGGAAGAAGACGGAAAATAAAACTTGAAAATTTTAACTAGCAAGTTGATTGAAAACAATATTAAATGAAAATTGATTGGCAACAACCTAATTGGCTTTATGCTTTACTTATCCGGGTTACTTTTAATAAAAAAAGGAAGAATGATAACCATAAAATATCAAGAACCCGAGGTCCAGAACACCATCTTTTTGTTAATTTGATAAGCATAACCTGCCGTTCCTTAATCTTTCTTTCGGCCCGCTTTAACATCGTAAAGAGATTTAAGGTCACCATAAAATCGTTTCACCAAATAAGGTACCCAACGAACAAAATAAAATAAAACAAAACAAAACATAGTACCATCTTTCTGGTAATTAAACAAAATTAAGGAGGGAAAAAAGAGGGAGGGGGGGGCATACGATACAAAAACCCTACCTGCAACAAAATTTGCCACTGTATACCGCCCACCAGACTGAAATGAGTAAAACTGGACACTCAACCCACCCTCATATTTACCTTCATACACTTAATTAATTAAATAAATATGACACCCAAACATTAAAACCCAACCAAATGACTAAATGAGGAAAAAAAAAATACTAACTAGTACTTAATAAAGATAAACACCTTACCCCAATGAAAACAGCCTAAAACAAAATTAATTCATCACAGGAGATCAGCAACATTTGATGGCAGTTCCTCCACGACCACGTTATAGAACTTCTGAATATCAAACAGCATTCTCTCGTCATCGTTCGTCACAAAATTTATGGCAACACCTTTTCTTCCAAACCGCCCACTTCGCCCAATACGGTGGAGGTAATTTTCTGGTTGTGTAGGCAAATCATAATTTATAACAAGTGAAACTTGCTGCACATCAATACCACGAGCCAACAGATCAGTCGTTATAAGAACCCGAGAAGAACCAGAGCGAAATTCACGCATGATAATATCGCGAGTGTTCTGGTCCATGTCACCATGGGTAGCAGAGACAGTGTGGTCCCGGCTTCGCATTTTGTCAGTGAGCCAGTCAACCTTGCGCCTGGTGTTGACAAAGATGACACTCTGGGTAATGGCTAGGGTTTCGTAGAGATCACAAAGTGTTTCGAGCTTCCAGTCTTCCTTTTCAACGTTCACATAGAACTGCTTGATACCCTCGAGTGTTAGCTCATCGCGTTTTACCAAGATCCTCACGGGCTTGTTCATGAACTTCCTAGTGATCTCAAGGGCTTCAGGCGGCATTGTGGCAGAGAAGACTCCAACCTGGACTTTAGCTGGCAGTAGCTGGAAAATGTCATAGATCTGACAGCAAAAATATTATAAATATCAGAGCAGAATATATCGGAACACAAGACTTGAGAAAATCAATACCAGAAAATTCCGTATTTAGGAAACAGGAGTAACTACCCAAATCACCATGACCCCCAGTGAAAAACAATAACAAACTTGCCAATTCCCCAAACACACGTTTTACAGGCATTACAAAAAGTAATTTAATTGGTACATTCAGATACAAATCTACTGGAAATCTTCATTACATTTATGGGATGCCAAATTTAGATCTTGGAGTAGGGACAAAATGCAATACAAAGAAAATGAATTGTGTACCTGATCCTTAAAACCTCTTGAAAGCATCTCATCTGCCTCATCCAATACAAACATCTTAATATAGTCGGGGCGAAGTGACTGTCTACGCAGCATGTCAAACACACGACCAGGGGTGCCAACAACAACATGAACCCCACTTGAAAGAATGCGCTGATCCTCACGAACACTGGTCCCCCCAACACAAGCATGGACCTTCACACCAAGATAGTCACCAAGTGCTCGCATAACCTTCTCAATCTGTTGTGCAAGTTCACGAGTGGGTGCCAGAACTAATGCTTGGCACTGGACTATGCCGTAATCAAGTTGCTGCAAGATTCCAGAGCAAAAGGTTGCTGTTTTCCCAGTTCCAGATTGTGCCTGCTGAATAACATCAAGTCCCTTGCAAAATGGAACAATCCCCCTTTGCTGGATTGCAGAGGGCTTTTCAAAACCTTCAAAAATAATATGCAATTACCTTTGGCAATTACCAGTATGAGGTTAAAATAAACCATTGATTTTTTATCATATACCAAATCTTGATAAACAAATGGTTCTAAAGACTCAATACAAGTGCCAACGCTTCTAAAATGACCATCCGTAAGGAAGTAATAAAACATCATGCACTCCAATTCAAGCAGATTTTCTGGGAATTACACAAAACCAATTATATTAAATTTTGACCACATGGTTACACCAAGGCATGCATATTTTTATAAAGTATGAACACCAAAATGTTTTTCTAAAAAAATGCATTAACTTCATATTCACGTTTGAAGACATGAAACAGCGTCAAAATAAATACCATAAGCATAGATGCCCCTGAGGAGGTTCTCTTGCAATCCCATAGCATCAAAACTGTCAAAAGCTTCATCATATGATGTGAAGAACTCTAGTCCGTCAGATGAGAGCCTGCAACAAGTCATTAAAACAATTATAATGTTAAATGAACAATCCACAATTACTGGCCATTAATATGAATTTTAAGATAATATAGGCCCGAAGTATCTGCACACATACATTCACTAAAATAAAATTCAAACGAATAGGGAACTTACAGGTCACTCATCTTAGCATCATACTGGCGAGCATCAAATTGTGATCCTTCTGGTGCCAAACCTGCCATACCTACGACTAGAAAGCAATAAATAACATTAGCTAGAAGAAGAAGAAGGGTCTGCCATTGCTATGCATAACATGTACAATAAGAAAAGGTTGATGCACTAGTGTGGGCGTTAGCATCTTTTCTTTTTTGTACCAATTGCATTGAGAGGGAAAACAGGAGGTACTAATAACAAGCCTAGAACACTTCAAAAAGTCCCGCCTGTGACCCTCTAGTAAAACTTGAAACTTAGATGTTTACTAGAATAATAGCAAGAGATTTTGCTAGAAAAGTTTGCTATATTTTACAATCTAATGCTTAGTAGTAAAATGGTCATGGTTGGCTCTCTAACAAGAAAATACAAATGTTGGTTGACGATTACAGGTTCTATACCTAACTCTCCTAATGTAAAGTAGAATGGAACAGATAGTTGTCTTATCAAATAAGACATAAATTTGATCACTCTTCATGATATATAATTTGTGATGAGTAAAGACTAGAGACCAAGTAAGCGTGCATACAATTCCGTGTATCCATATAAAGCCACATTATAACCAGTTTGATATATAGGAGAAACATAACCATAAAAATGCAAGGAGATGGAGGGCAAGGTATCATCAATCTGTAATACTTCCTCCGTTTCAAATCGATACTACTTTTTATTATGAGATTTGGTACATTGATTAGGTCCAAAAACAGAATTGGACCATAAGGACCCTGATAATTAGTTTTAAGATTTAATCTGTTAATAACCATAATCTATCACCTATTCAATCAATCGTGTGTCGATTTATATAAGCCGCTCGAATCAAAAATCATAATGACTTCATGATCAAGCATCCAAAATTCTCTCGGTTTTCTAAACAACCACACAAAGAGCTGACTACAGTTTGAGTTACAAAAGTCGAAAACAGGAAGATTGATTGATTATTTACATACATACATACATACATATATATATCCTTAAATAGACATACATAGATACCAACAAACAAGTCTTAACAATCAAACTAATGATAATAATAAATACAGATGATCAATTATATTTAAACAAAACAAAAGAATCATGGATGGCACACAACGAGGGAGCAGTAGTTCGTATTACGGAAAAAGAGAATGCAGCAGGAACCTGTTAACGATGAAAAATAAGGGAGATGATCGGTGTAGAGCTAGGGTTTTCAAACTCCTCGGATCTGCGCCGTGGAGTTACAGAGGAATGGAAATTTTGAGAATATGGGGGACAAATGAGAGTTCGATTATGCCCTTTGCCAAACTTATATTCCGATTTTAGCTTTAGCTTTTGCTCTTTCTCATTTTATTTTGAGTAAACTACCCTAATGCCCTTGAATTATTAGGTCAGTGTCACTTTGACTATTAAACTAAAAAATATTTTACTTTAGCCTTTGAACTGAACTATTAGCGAATGTCACTTTAGCCATTTTATCCACATTTTCCGTTAAGTCGGATGAAAATAGAGGGCATTTTTGTCATTTCAATTATTTTTTTAAAAAAATAAATTTAATTAGATTTTTTATTAAAAAAATAACAAAATAAAACAAGAACGGAGGAAATCTTTGGATTTGAATTGGATAATTTTACAAACTCAAGAACAGAGGAAAAATGAAAGTAAGCAAAGTTTCCATCGAAAGATTAATCCAACAGAGTATCCATTAAAATAAAATATACAAAAAAAAATGTTGAAACCACACATAGGGACCTCCATTTACAGAACTTCCTAGTTTATACAATATAAAGGGATTTAAGAAGAGCAATTTTCATTATTACCAAACAAGTTGCAATTCAAACATTAATCATCATCAAACGGTCTCTTCTTCCTTCTCCGTTCATTCCATCTTGCCTAAGCCCATCTTAAAACAAAAAACCCCCCAATCACGTAAACCTGCCAGAGAACAACGGGATTAGTGTCCCGCTCTAGCTCTTCGGATTTGAGCTTTAGGGGAAAAATTACCGGCCGACTGTGGGGAAATTTCACGGTACCCACCTTGGCCTCCTTGTTGGTTGGCGGTGGTGGTTGTAATTTTAGAGAGAGCGAAAGGGTTATTTTAGAGAGAAGGGTGGATTTTAGAGAAAGAGAAATGGAGGTGTTGTAATTTTTGAGAGAGATAGGCTCTGATGGTGGTTGGAGGTGGTGGTTGGGTCGAAGATGGTGATGATGATGGTGGTCGAAGGTTGTGGTTGGGTCGTAGGTGATGATGTCTGTGGTCGAAGACGGTGATAATGAAGATGGTGATGAAAATGGCCGTCTCTCTCTCTCTTGTTTTATTTTGTTATTTTTTTATAATTTTTTTAATAAAAAATCTAATTAAATTTATTTTTTTTAAAAAATAATTAAAATGACAAAAATGACCTCTATTTCCATCCACCTTAACAAAAAATTTGGACGGAAGGGCTAAAGTGACACTCGCTAATAGTTCAAGGGCTAAAGTGGAGCGTTTTTTAATTTAGTAGCCAAAATGACACTGACCAAATAGTTCAAGGGCCATTAGGGTAGTTTACTCTTTTATTTTCTTTTTACTTCAAATTAAAATGTCTTCTTTACTTTAGGGACTTTTTGGATGGAAGAGCATGGATGAAAAATAAATAATTAATTAAATTGATAAGAAATAGAATAGAAAAAAATGAGTTTAATTTTATTATTATTTAAATAGCGAATGATGAAAAAGAATAGAACAAAAATAAATTTTGTTTGGATAAAAAAAAAGAAAAGAAACAAAAGAAATATAATTTAGGTACTCCCATAATGAGTAAAATTATACTTAAGTATTCTTTTATTTAAAAATTAGATTTTGGTGCAAATTCTGTTAATCTTCGTCAAAAATTAACGGTCACGTGATTTGCATGTGCCTTTAACCCACCAAATCTAACTATAGTTAACATTTCCAAAAAAAAAAAAAAACTAAAAGAAATTAATGTCCGATCTCCTTCATCAACACCACCCCCGAGCTCCCACCTCCGATCTCCACCATCTATCCATTATCAACACCACCTCCACCTCCGATTACTAACAACCTTCAACACCACCATTACCATTATTTCTTAATCACTTCCCTTCAACACCACTATCATCTCTGACCTTTCACCAACACCATGCAACCAAATAAACCCTAAAATTACTGCCGACAACCACTGCCAATCGTCGCTGTCGTCATCGCCACCACCATTCCTTTCTTTAAACCAGTGTCATCCTTCTTTCAACCATGTTGTCTTAGCTATGCACCTCCAATCTCTCACCACCAAGCCACCACACAACAATAATCCATCACTCTTACCTCAATCTAATAATAATAATAAAAAAAATCGCGCATAATCTTTGATCACCAAAAATTGTTGGAGATTGATCACTGTTGTTTCTCCCAAAATTCGGGTATATACACCATTGATATATATATGTATACATACATATATACATACAACATACATATACACCACTATTCTTTTTAATTTTTTTTCTAGAGAGAGGAGAAATCAGTGAAGGGGGCGGAGATCGGAGGTGAAGGTGGTGGTGGTGGTGATGAAGGACGGGATCGGTGGTGGTGGTAGTTATGAAGGTTTGTGGTTGAAGCCTTGGAGGTGTGGTGGTGAATGTTTATTTCCTTTTTTTTTATGAAAAAAATAATAATTTAACTAAGGTTGGCTTACATGAGTTAAAGCACGTGGACCCATCACGTGGCTATTAGTTTTTTATGGAAATAGATGGAATTTGAACCAAAGTCTAATTTTAAACAAAAGTTTATCTAAGTCTAATTTCGCCCATTATAAAAGTACCAAAGCCTAAATTGTCCAAACCTTTTCTTTCCTTTCCAATCCTCCTAATTTTGAAAGAAAACAAAATAAAAGAATAAAGATGATTGGCATCTTCACCCATTCCCTCCGTTTTCTCTCCACTCCCTCTCATAAATATCCAAACAAGTGAAATGTGATTATTTCTCTTTTTTTCTTTTCATTTCCTTCTCATTCTTTCAATCCAAACAGATTGTTGTTTTCTTAAGAAAAAAAAGGAGCCTATGTTATCAATTATTTTTTTAGGAAAGAAAATAGACGACCTATCTTCGTTACAAAATTGTTATACTTATATTTTTTCCTCCTAAAATATGCTTTTAGCTTCTTACAAAAAGAATAATTTTTTAGTGGATTTCCACTCACCGACACTAGCTTGTAAATTTTAGCAATCACAATGAGTGAAAAATAAAAGCAATATTTAACAGTATATGCCATTTCTGTAAGATGACCAATAAGTCGCATTTACTAATACTAAAACTTGAAGGGACAAAAAAAGTGTAATACCAAATATACTAATTTACTAATCGGTATTTAAAATTAAAAACTAATATTAAACTACTCGATTTTTTAATGTATTCAATGCATATTATTTTTTTTATTGGTTTTCTTCAATTGTCGGTAAATGTCATTACAATTATAAATATTTTTAGTCGAGTATCGAAAAATCAAAAGAATTTTAAATTGAAAACTAAAGCATAGGTTAAAAGTTGTAAAAATTTAAACACTAATTTATATAATAAAGTTAATAGTTAAAATTATAAACAAATGAGTTATGAAGATCACTTTGTAGTATAATTATAAAGAAAAAATTAGTCATCTTTGTATATAATTATTTGTTAATTTCGATAGTTTTGGAATTAATGTTCTAGGGGTTAGAAGTTGATATTTTCGGTAATGTAAATCAAAAATTTTGTTTATTATATGTGTTGGTGCTAAAATCTGGAAAAGTATTTTAGACTACATAGTCAAATGATTATATCAACTAATTAAAGCAATAAATGTACTGAATTTAAGAGAGTTAAAAATTTATAGAGGAGGTTGACCTCGTAAGAAAATACGGGTTAATCCTCCCCTGTCGAATAGAATTAGGAGCTCGGTTTGCTTTGTATTTATAATAAACTAGCAAGTATTACAAACTCACAAAAGTCTTTCTAACTATGTTATCATTGCAGTATTACAATAAGAGGAAGGCTAAGCCACCCAGAGTTTAATCTCTCTAATTTAGGAGTTTTGAAGCGGGCTATGGAGCTTTATCTCTCTATATCTCACACTTATAGTAAATGCTTGATGGTTCTTGGTCGTTGGAGTGTTCTTTTCTGGTTGTTCTCCCCCTTTTGAAATACTTGATTCTTCTCTATATATATGAGATAGAGGAAACGTGTAGATGAGCTCTAGAAGCAGGTTGTAGCCATCCCCTGATCATCACCACTTCTGACATTGCTTCTCCCTGAATTCCGGTATTCTACATGTAGTGGGTGAACATTTAATGAAGTTGAGGGAGGCTCTGCTGGGCCCGTAGCGTTGGTAGCAGTCGCCCATACTGCCCATGCTTTCTCTGACACAGTGGTTAATGGGAGCTCCAAAGCTCATTGGAAGAGTTCTGGTGTTCGAGCTCCGTAGTTTGAAGCACGAAAATAAATCTTTAGGCCGATGCCCATACTCTGGTCTTTAGGAGGAGCTTCCGAGCTCTACTCTGACCTTCAGGTGGCCTTCAAGTGGAGCTTCCGAGCTCCCTTCTTCAGACTGTCTAAAATTGCGTGGGATTTGGCTAATTTAACCCGAAACAGCCCAGAGAATTCAAGTCACTGTCTCTGGCAGTAATGCACGTCATTTTTCAGCCAAATTCCTTCGTTTAGGCCTCCGAATTCGCGTAGGCTATATGAACAGAGCTCCTCTGAGCTCCTTTGGCTGTAGTAGAACATGTAGTTGACGTGAGTAGACACGTGTCAGCTTGTGGGTGGCTGGGTAAATCAGATTATTAATTTACAACATCAATATGAATATTACCGAAACCAAACAAATGTTTTTTTGGCATTATATATGGTCTTGTTTATTTCGATACTTAAATATATGAAATTGAATTTATTTTTCTTTGCTTTAGTTCATACAAACTATTTTTCTTGTGATTAAATATGTGGTCTCTGATATCTTCCGAACAGTTGCTAGAACTGCATAGTCGCCGTTCTGATCGAAACTAAGCAAATGTTATTATTACTTAAGTCAAGCATGGGCACATTCACATATGTAGGAGGCTGCATGGACTGGATGCATGCATCAAATTAGTATAAAGCCTTAACAGGTTGCTTGCACGTGCACATGGTTTCCATTCATATGTTTTGAGTACACGAAGTACATGTATGATTAGAACAGGGCGGGCCAGGAGAAGGGGGGGGGGGGGGGAGCCTGACCTAAATTAGAATGCTCTCTCGATCTGTTTATTGATGAGGATCCTCTCTCCTCTCTCAAGGCCTTTGGGTATTCTTTTCGTTTTTAACTTTCTTTTGGCTCTCTTTGTAAAGCTAGCGCAGCGCTGGTGTGGTTAATATTACAAGGCTTCATGTCCTGGGATTCCTTATTGTTTGTTTCATGTGTTTGTTTATGTGATAAAGGAATTCTTTCATTTTTGCAACCCATTTATGCGTGAGAGACAAAACCAATCAATGTGAAGTAATAAACAAACAGGATTAGTAATTCTTTTAGCTCCCTCGCTCCTTTCTGTACATATACCAATTGCAATATATTGGCAACCAAATTTTTTGTTCACAAGGAATTTTGAATTTGGTTAGACAAATACAGCTTCCCATGTTCATGCTACTACAACCCTTGTTCTTTCTTAAGAATTAACCTGGTAGAAAGATTCACCTTACAGATTTGAAAGTCTAGTGTAGAATCTTTAGTTAGAAAACGGATTTAGTCTCGGACTACATTTATTATTTAAAAAAATTGTGGTATGGTTATTACACCCCCCTCCCCCCTATTCTCCCTCTAATGAAAAAATTATCATACTTTCATAGTTGCCTTGCATGTTTACAATTTAGCTCAAAATAACAGACGTTAGAATAAGTGAATGACGAAACCCTGTTTCTCTCTTATGACATTCGCTCCTGGCTTCTTATCTTAGTAGTGTGGATTCCTCTCGAGAGAGTACATTCTCCCCTTCTGCACTAAAGCTTAAAGTGAGGATCACTGTTAAAGAGCTTGGATTTTGAATGACAAGTTTATGATATAGACCTTCTCGCTCTTACACTAGTTCTAAGAATAACCTGCACCTGTGCATATCCCAGATAATATATATCAACTGGTTAGTAATTGATTTGACTCACTGTTATACAATCGTCTTAGCATTCCAATTGCAACAACACCACGCCTTGTGGCCCTTCCTTTTTGCGTTCCTCCTGTCCACTTAGCACTTTCTTCAAGATCCTTGTCTTGTCAGTTGTCACCAATACAAGAATAACAGAAATGCATCAAGTAGCTAGCAACTGTCACTACCCTTACCTAACTGGGTCAGTCTTTCTGGATTCAGTAACAGCAAAAGCCCGTCAGGGGATTGAAAGCTCTTGCTCCAAGGTTGCACAAAGAGGGAGAGGGGGAAGGGGACTCTGCATAGATGAGTCAATAAAAACTGTACATGGCTGCTGAAGAGCATCTTGCTTTCCAGAACAAATGAAGTTGTATGAAGCCTTTAAGTCGACTGACAAACAAGTGGCAACCCCACCCCACAAAAAAAAAATTATTCTCCCGCGACTTAAGGCTTGACAGTCCTTCATTCGTTTTGCAAAGCAAGATGCTCTTCAGCAGTCATGTAAAAAATTCCCTCTAAATCGGAAAAGATGAAGAATCTCACATTCAAATCCACTTCAACATGAAATTGATCCCACTGTAATTATACGAAAAATCTCTGCCCTATCTCATCTCCATCCTCGGTTAATTTTCCACTAATGACTATTGCCTCATTTATGCAGTCATATTAGTAACTGAATTATATTCCAAATTCCACATTTGGGTATCCAATGAGCATTGAAATTAACCAAACCAACAGAACAGTCGATAATGTTTAAGAACATTAATACAGTCCAAATACTCACAACCACAACTTAAATCGGCCAATCTGTCCTTCACACGTGTCCGCACAGGCAGAGACATATGCTACAATTAGTTTTTCCAGTAAGAAGCAAAGCAATTCAGAAATATAAGAGGAAAATGATGCGCGCCTTTTTTCTCTATGGGCAATTTATGTTTTTCCATACTTCAGGAAGAAGGGGGGCGGGGGGTTGAAATTACTCATAGGGGAAGATAAAATCTCCAAGCTTAGCAAACAATCTCTCAATTCCAACTTCAACTTAATTAGTAGTGCTCTAGTACACTCATTATTGCCTTCATAGTGTCGCACTTTCCTTCTTCAACTAGTATGAAGTTCAACTTTAAAGAGAACTATATGACATCTTCATTGAAACGAGCACACAACCAACCAAAAAATGACAGTTTAAATTAAATGCAAGGGAATTCACTTCTCCACGTACAATTTATAGTATCGTCAGAATATTCAAAGATGGCCTAACAAATATTTATAAGAGAGTAAAGATTACAAGGAACTCAATATTATGCTACTAGCTACTTTGCCCCGATTAATCAAAGAACATAAACATAAGAAAGAATGTCACTTGTAACAAGCATGAATTGACAATATAACAGTTTGTTACCATAAATCTATAGCAGATGGATACCTCAAATTTGAGAGCTTCAACAAAGCTTGGCTATTCATTCAAATAATTGCAACACGAGTCACTTGAAAAGTCACAATCTATAAACACAGAAAGCAATTGCAAAATCAAGATCCATTCAAATTTATTCACCGCTTCAACATTCTACAGAGATGAAATAAATATATGTCGAAAGCATGAACCTTTCATGCCGAATATGTCAATCAGTCTAGTAACAGGAGACAAATTATCACCTATTATATCTCAAGTTCTCAACATATCAAAATTGTAACGATGGAAAAAAAAAAATAAGCCACGAACCGAGCAGATACGAAACCCTAGATCGGCACATATCTCTTCAACACCTGCTTCCCAGTCACCGCCAATCCAACCACCACTCCACCAATCGCTCCGGCCACAGCAGCCGACCTCGGCCCAGCCGCCGCCTTATAGAGCGCTCCGGTTCCCAATCCGGCCACCACGCTGTTCACGATATCGTCAGTGTCCCTCACGGCCACCATGCCACTCTCTATCCCGGCGTACATCAAGCCAATGACACCGGCGCGATTCCCGAACTGTCGGCCGGAGTGACCGGACGCGTTCAGGATCCGGTTGATCTTGAGCTTCGTCGTGTCGCCTGGCTCCGACGCCTTGACGCCTTCGAAGATGCCTTTGCTAGCGCCGGAAACGGCTCCGGCAAGGTAACCTATGCCGGTGTAGTAGGTGAGATTCTCACCCCAGGAACGGCGCTGAGCGACGGCTTCTTCTTGGAAGAGGAATTCAGGTGAGGTTGGGAGCTTGTATAGGGTTTGTATGGGGACTTTGAGGTCCTGGTAGGGATTGTATAGTCGACGATTGTTGTCGTGGTCGTCTTCGTTGTGATTCGGAGCTCTAGGTTGGTACGCCATAATAGTTTAGGGTTAGGGTTTGGGGTGGTTGTTTACAAATAAAGCGATCGGAAGATTCTGATCCCCAGAGAGAGAATGAGAAAGGCTCGTGTAGTCGTGTTTCCACGGCCACCGGTGGGTTTAGCTGGACCGGTTTGATATCAAATGGCCTTATGGCCTAAATATTCGCACTATAGGCACGAATTGAGGACTAATACGACGACGTTACGTTCCAAAGAACTAATAGGATTATAATTTTGACATGCCGTAGAAATTTGATAAAAAATAAATTTGTTAATTTAATAAATTTTGTCGGTACTTGATTCAAGTTTAAAATTTAAATTAATATTTTTATTTTATTTATAAAATAATATTTTTTTAATAAGATTCTTTTAAGTTCGTCAGTTATATAAATTAATAATTAATAATTTTAAACTTACTGTAGGTCGAAAAATACTCTAGAGGGGGGTGAATAAGGTTTTTAAAACTTAATCAGATTTTTAGATTCAATTTAGAAATGTTTAGTGTCTATATCAATCAAGCAATCAAGAAACAAAGTTAATTCCAATCACAAAGTATAAATATCACAATATAAGAGATCAAGCGATAGAAAGATTGAACCGATAGAAGTCGAAAACTTTTTGTCCACACAGTTCGGCTTGTTAGCCCCTACTTCCGCGCTCGATTAGTACCCCGAGAATTTTCACTATAACCAATCTTCTTCCGAGTGAAGATCAAACATCTACAAGTGTATTCTTCTCACACATTCTTACAAATATTGAATCTCTTTCAATACTCACACAAGATTTCACTTTTGCTATCTTAAGAGACAAACATCTCTTAATGTTTGAAGAAAAGATTTGGTGACTAACACCAATGTACAATAGCTCTCAAGTGTATGAAGATTACAATTTAAGCTTACACTAAGAGATATCAAATTTGATCAATAAGTTCTAGCTCAAAATAGTTGTGATTGATCAAAAGAAATGTTCTTGAATCTTTGAATATTGAATATAGATGAAGAGAATAGTGTAAGAATGATTCAGGAGTATTTAAATAAGTCTTAGATGGTGTATATATAGTCTAGGACACCATATGACCGTTTAGAGGGAGTTGTTGGTAGTTTGGTACCAAAAATAGTAAAAAATCAGAACTCCAACGGCTAGTTTCTGGGCTATCCGTCGACTGAGCAAAGCTCCTTAGTCGATTGAGCCTCTCTGCTTAGTCGACTAATGAGCTCTGTCCATCAGGCCAAAATTCTAATTTTTGCACTTTTGCAAATAAGCTCTAAAACCAATTTTAATGCTTGGGGAAGGTGAAATATAGGTTCCTAAGATACTTATTTTTGTTAGAGCTTCAAATAAGATCATTTCAAATTAAAAATAAATTTAATAAAAAGACGGTTTTTTTGCCAAAAGAAGTGTTTTGGAAAGATCTTGAAGAAACTTTGTTTTAATCAATCTAGTTGTGTAGAAACAAAGTATATGAATTATATTAAGAATTAAACGTGAACCTTTACAAAGAAAACTAAAGCACTCACTCAAATATAAACTAATGAGTCTTCGAGGGCTTTGATTGTATCTTCATTTCTTTTCTTCCTTGGCTCATCATTCATCATAGAAGTGCTATTATAAAGTATTGAACATATAAGCTATGTGAGGTGTGAGATGTTGATAGCGAACAACTTTGTAGGTGAATGATTTTTATTTCGGCTTTTCGATTTAGTCCACGTGTGATCAATTTAATGTGGCTATAACTTCAAACATTAACTTAATTAAATTACACATGATTAATGTTATTGTTATTATCAAAACAAGATTAGTGACTATAAGGTCAACAATCTCACCCTTTTTGATGATGACAATAAATTAATGTGTATTTGCGATTAAGAAATATAAGTTGAGTTTTCTAAAGGAAAAACTCCCTCTCAAACTATGAATAAAATAGAGTATAATAAGCATGCATAATCAAGAGTTCAAACCAATGCATAATTATAACTAATACATCAAATTTTAGCTAAGGTTCAACATAAGTAGATAAAATACTAGAGTTAAAACCATATTAAAACCATAAAAAAAGTATAAAATTAGAGTTCATAGAAGTTCATAGAGAAAGCATAATAAGCATATAAGATAAAGTGTGTACCAAACACTTATTATTTTCTCCCCTTTGTCATAATCAAAAAGAGGAAGAGAAAGATCACTCGTCGGGTCCTTCTTGTGGCCATTGACCCCATCCTTGATTGCCATGCCACAGATTCTATGGTGGAAAGACATAGTCGGGGTGGTAGTGGAGGAATGCGGCTTCATGTGCTCTTTGCCTTTCCTCAATGTTGTTGAACCTATTGTCCATGATCATCAAGAGATGTTGGTTGGCTTGCAAAATAGCTTCATTTGGATGTGGTGTGTGAATGGCTTGTTGAGAACTAGTGGGAGCTTGAGTGGAAGTTCCTTGAGAAGGAATGTCTTGTTCCATGGGCTCGGTTTGAGCCAAGTTCTCATCATCATCACTATCAGCGTCCTCATCAATGTCAAGAGGATCATTTAAAATTCATTCCCCGTTCTCTATGTGATATCCCATTTGACGAATAGTCTTAGCACTGTAGGTTTCATCGGATGTAGGAACAATAATTTTTGTCTTATCTTCAAGGTGAACGTCATAGAATTGAAATAGTCGAGTGAGTGCCATAACATATACCAATCCTTGTTTCTTGCGATTGGTGATACCAAGAAGATGATTGAACATGAGATTGACATAGTCAAGCTTGTGTCCCATTGAAATAGCCCATTACCAAAAAGGTGTCCAAAGCATTTACTGAAGCCCGGCTACCTCATCTCGGAACAACGAAATACCCAAGTATGGAGTGAATGAGTCGGTTTTGTAAGGTAAGCATAGATGCTTTGATTTCTAGTCCTGCACCACTGTTGTGATGTCTATAGCGTCGTTTAAGAATTGTAGACAATGTTACGGATTTCTCAAACCCAAAAAGATTGCCAAAATTTGACGATACGTCCGTCACATTCTCGGTTGAAAAACCAAAAATTCGACTAAGATCCATCTTAGTGAAGCTAATCATTCGTCCATTTATGAGAGTGTTAAGACGAAGCTTGTTGGGACGACCGAAATCAAGTGCGGGGTGATGAAGGTTAGTATAAAACAATCTAACTAAACGGGGATAGACATTCTCACGAATTGTTAGGAAAATTTATGATGCCTTGTCTACGAAAAAGAGCAGTGATGTTAAGACCATTTGAAGATAATAGCTCAATGTTGAAGTGTTTACCTTCAACAATAGTGCGAATAGCATAGTCGGAGTTGAAGTTTGTTTGAACTTCGTCAGAGATGAACAATGGTGGCAGTAGAGCTTGTGCAGGAGCGAGTGATGATGTACCTATTTGCGGTACAGATTTACGAGGGCGACGAGAGCGAGATGGTTGAGACATATCTATAGAGATTGGGTGAAGGATATATAGGTTTTGAAAAATTAGGGTTTGAAGAGAAATTTGAGATTTTTGGGTTGAAAAATTTTGTTTAGATGAGGGAAAAGGATAGGAAATTGTTTATGTGGGTAAAGTGGGATGATTTTGTCAAGAAATTTGATGTAGGGTTGTGTTGTAGGAGAAAGTTCAACAATGGAGGCTAGGGTTAGGGTTAGATGGAGAATGAAATGGGTTTGTGAGATTTGGGGTGAAAAATGTGTGATTTGTGGTTGATTTGGTGTAGGAAAAAGAAGAAATATGGTTTAAATTGTGTTTTGGTGAAGAGTTTAGAGATTTAGGTTGGTTTGTGAAGGTTTGGGTGTTTATGGAGAGAAAGAACTCGAAATAAATAGAGAAGAAAATGAAGAAAAATAAAGAAAAACAGGGGTTTAAGTGCACTGTTCTCAGCCAAGTATCAGTCGACTGATGGAGGCTTAGTCGACTGAGCATAGTCTCTTAGTCGACTGATTGCCCAGTTATGCCCAGATTTGCTCATTTTTGCTCTTTAGGCCGTATGAAACTAGAAATTGCACTTGTGAGCTAAGTATATACTACAAGAAAATTATTAATACACAAAATAACATGCAAATGAAGTGCAAGATATTAGGATACTTGTTACACAAAAATTAATCAATTAACAACACATTTTTGTAAGCTTTATAAACAAGCATAATTGATCAATATACATGAATATTTTGGTTAACTAGATATCACATGCTCTAGTCATACAAAGTTCATGTCGAATAGTGCAAAAGCGATTATCGGGAAGTGGTTTAGTGAATATATCCGTAAATTGCGATTCGGTGCCAACGAATTCAATATCAATATCACCTTTTTGCACATGCTCACAAATAAAATGATATCTTATCTCAATGTGCTTAATATGTGAATGTTGTATGGGGTTCTTGGTCAAGCTAATGGTACTAGTGTTGTCATATTTTATGGGAATGTGGCTAAGACTAATTCCAAAGTCCTCTAGTCGTTGTTTAATGTACAAAGTTTGTGCACAACAACTTCCGGCCGCCACATATTCGGCTTCGGCCGTTGAAAGGGCCACCGAGTTTTATTTCTTGCTTGACTAAGAAAGTAGTGCATGTCCTAAAAAATGACAAGTACCACTAGTGTTTTTTCTATCGATTTTGCAACCGGCAAAATTCGCATCGGAATAACTAATTAAGTCAAAGTTGTTCTCTCTTGGGTACCATAAACCCAAGGAATTAGTACCGAAAAGATAACGGAATATACGTTTTATGGCAAGTAGATGTGACTCTTTAGGATCCGCTTGGAATCGTGCACAGAGACATACACTAAACATAATATCCGACCTAGAGGCCGTCAAATATAATAGACTACCGATCATATCTCGATATTTCTTGATGTCTACACTTTTACCTATCTCGTCTTTATCGAGCTTCAATGTTGAACTCATAGGCGTGCTCATAGATTTGGCCCCTTCCATGTCAAATTTCTTCAAAAGCTCCTTCACATACTTCTCTTGATTGATGAAAATGCCTTCTTTGCATTGCTTCACTTGTAATCCAAGTAAGTATTTCATCTCTCCCATCATACTCATTTCGAATTCCTTTTGCATACATGTGAAAAAATTCTTGCAAAAATTTTCGTTAGTATAAGCAAATATAATATTATCAACATAGATTTGTACAAGTAACATGTCATTGTCATGGTTTTTGATAAATAAGGTAGTATTAATTTTACCTCTAACAAAACCATTATTAATAAAAAATGAACTAAGTCTATCATACCATACTCTAGGTGCTTGCTTTAAGCCATACAAAGCCTTAGATAGCTTAAACACATAATCTGGATAAACATGATTTTTAAAACCGGGAGGTTATTTCACATAAACTTCCTCTTCAATAAAACAATTCAAGAAAGCACTTTTCACATCCATTTGATACAATTTAAAATTTTTAAAACATGAATAAGCAAGTAGCATGCGAATGGCTTCTAAACGGGCTACGGGTGCATGTGTTTCTTCATAATCAATGCCATCCTCTTGATTGTATCATTGGGCAACAAATCTAGCTTTATTTCTAACAATTACACCACTTTCATCCTTTTTGTTACGAAATACCCATTTAGTACCTATAAAAGTGTGATCATTAGGTTTGGGAACAAGTGTCCACACTTTATTTCTCTCAAATTGATTGAGCTCTTCTTACATAGCCATCATCCAAGATTCATCTTGTTCGGCTTCAATTATATTTTTGGGCTCATATTGAGAAACAAATGTCACATTATTGCATACATTTCTTAAGTATGATCTAGTCATAACCCTACTAAATGGCTCTCTAAGAATTTGATCAATAAGGTGGTTGGACACGAATTTCCAACTTCTAGGCAAATCATTCGAGTTTTGCTCGGTTATGTTTTCTAACTCCCTAGGAGGAGCTTGAGCACTCGAATTCTCTTCCTTACATGTATCATTAATTTGAATATTCAAAATCTTTTTGATAATTTCAACATCGTCATCGGAACGTACTATGGGTGAGAAATGATTTGACTAATCAAATACAACATGCATAGACTCTTGGACTACCAAACTTTTCTTGTTATAAACTCTGTATGTTTTACTATTAGTGGCATCCCCAAAAAAAACTCATTCATCGGATTTAGCATCAAATTTTTCTAAGTGATCACGATCATTCAAAATAAAACATTTACAATCGAAAACTTTAAAATATGCAATATTTGGTTTCTTGTTATTCCATAACTCATAGGGTGTCTTATCTAATTTTTTACGAATGATAGTACGATTAATCATATAACATGCGGTGTTAACGGCTTTCGCCCACAAATACCCCGACAAAGAATGTTCATTAAGCATAGTCCTAAACATCTCTTGAAGAGATCTATTTTTTCTCTCAACAACACCATTTTGTTGAGGAGTTCTAGATGCCGAAAAATTATGATCAATGCCATGCTCATCACAAAAATTTTCAATATCAACATTATCAAATTCTCTACCTCTATCACTCCTAACATGCACAATAGAAACACCCTTTTCATTTTGAACTTTTCTACAAAATTTTGCAAAGACATGTGGAGTTTCACTTTTGTAGGAAAGAAAGAACACCTAAGAAAATCTAGTAAAGTCATCAACAATAACAAAAGTATATAATTTGCCACCCAAACTAGCAACCGAATTAGGACCAAACAAATCAAGATGCAACATATCAAGAGGTCTAGTTGTAGTAATATCTTTCTTAGACTTAAATGAAGATTTGTCTTGTTTACCAAGTTGACATGCATCACAAATTTTATCTTTAACGAATTTGATTTTATGCAAACCTTTAACTAGCTCTTTCTTAGACAAAACATGAATTAAGTCCATATTAGTATGTCCTAGTCTTCTATGCCATAATCAAGATACATCATTAATAGCGGATAAACATTTAACATCTTGTTGTGATGAATTATCAAGTTCTAGAGTATACACATTGTTAGTCCTATAAGCAATAAGTAAAATAGAATCATCACAAACATTCTTAACAATGCAATGATCTGATTTAAAAATAACTTCATAGCCTTTATCACATAGTTGACTAACGCTAAGTAAATTATGCTTCAAACCATCAACTAATAGAACATTATCAATGCATGTAGAATGCTTACCAACCTTACCTATACCGATGATTTTTCCCTTAGCGTTGTCCCCGAAAGTCACATTCCCTCATCGCTTGGGAATAAGACTTAAGAAGTTGTTCTTGTCTCCTGTCATGTGCTTTGAGCAACCACTATCCAAGAACCACTTGGTTTTGCTACCCTTGGCTTTCAAGCACACCTACACCATGACCTTGAGTAACTTCTCATTTGGTACCCAAAATGTGTTGGGTCCCTTTGGGTTAGCAAACATAATGGTTCCTTTTGGAATCCAAGCAAGCTTCCTCTTAGGGAAACCTTCATTTCGATAGAAATAATGATCCACATAATGAGTATTTTTACCACAATATGAGTAAAGATGAGTGAGATAGTGAGGTGTGTATGTTTTAAAAAAGTTCTTGTAATCCTTTTGGTTGTCAGTTTGGTTATAACCCAAACTGGCTTTGTCAAATACACACCTTTGCATTCCTAATAGTTTATCCAAATTGTCCCTTCCATTAGTGAATTTGGTTAAGCTATTAGTTAGATCATCCACTTGATCTTTTAATTTGACATTTTCTACTACAAGTGTGTTTGGAATTTCCTTTTCCTTTTCTTTCTTCAAAGTTTTGATTTCATTTTTCAAAACTATATTTTCTTTCTCAAAAATTTCACACTTGTTAGAAACTATCAAATTTTCCTTTTTGAGGCTTGCATACTTTTTAGATAGATTTTTAAATTTGCTATGTAATTCCTCAAACATTTCATATAATTCATCGTAGTCATTCTCATCATGAGCATCATCATTTATAGATACATTATCATCACTAAATGAATCATAAATAAAGTCTACCTTATCGTCTCTTGTCATAAGGCAAAGGTTTGCCGTCTCCTCGTCACTAGAGTCGGCATCGGACTCACCCTCTTTAGAATCACTCTAAGTGCCTTTGAGGGCATGTCTTATTTGTTTGAAGGCTTTGTCTCTTTTATCTCTTCTCTCCTTTCTTATAACCGAGCAATTGATTTTGAAATGTACCGGTTCATGACAATGGAAACATTTCTTAACTTCTTCATTTTCAACTCTTGGTTGAGTTAATCGATCATTGTTCCTTTTCGATGAAGAACCAATGTTGTTTCCTTTTCCTTAAAACTTCTTCTTCTTGGCTAGAAATTTCATGAAGTTTCTAGATAGGAGAGCTATGTCATCGACATCGCCCATTGATTCTTCATTATCCTATCGTTGACTTGCCTTGAGAGCAAAAGTCTTCTTGGCTTTTGAATCAATTTCTTCTTCTCTCTCAAATTCTTTTTCATGGGTTTTAAGTGAACCCAAGAATTCATCCATACTTAGCGTCTTGAGGTTCTTGGCTTCCTGAATAGCCGTTACTTTGGGTATCTACTTCTTGGGAAGAGTTCTAAGAATCTTTCAAATCTTGTCTTCATTAGAGTAAACATTTCCAATGAGATCTAAAGCATTAGTGATAATAGAGAACCTACTATACATAGAAGCAAATGATTCATTAGGCTTCATTTTGAAGAGTTCATAATCATGAACAAACATATCAATATTGTCATCCTTGACTTGTAAGGTTCCCTCATGAGCAACCTCTAATTTGTCCCATATTTCTTTTGCGATTTTACAACTATAAATTTTGTTGTATTCGTCCATAGTTAATGCACAATGTAAAGAATTTAAGACTTTGGCATTAAATTGGATTTTCTTAATGTCATTCTCATCATAATCGAAGAAAGACTTGGGAGTAACATTACCCCTTTCATCAATTTTGGTAATCTCATAGGGTCCAATGAGTATAACCCTTCATTGTTCAAAATCACTAGCTTGAAGAAAAGTATACATGCGATTTTTCCAATAACTATAATTTTTGCCATCAAATAGAGGTGGCCTAATGGTGGAAGAATCTTCGTTAAGTCTGGTTCTCTGATAGATAGACATGATCGTAAACTTTAAGATTGTAAAATCAAAACAAGAGTACAACTTCTGATACCAATTGTATGTTAAAAAATACCCTAGAGGGGGTGAATAGGGTTTTTAAAACTTAATCGGATTTTAAGATTCGATTTAGAAATGTTTAATGTCTATATCAATCAAGCAATCAAGAAACAAAGTTAATTCCAATCACAAAGTATAAATATCACAATATAAGAGATCAAGAGATAGAAAAATTGAACCGATAGAAGTCGAAGACTTTTTGTCCACACGGTTCAGCTTGTTAGCCCCTACTTTCGCGCTCATCATTTTTTTTCTTCATTAGTCTTCAAGGGCTTTTATTGTATCTTCATTTCTTTTCTTCATTGGCTCATCATTCATCATAGAAGTGCCATTGATAAAGTATTGAACATAGAAGCTATGTGAGGTGTAAGATGTTGATAGCGAACAACTTTGTAGGTGAATGATTTTTATTCCGGCTTTTCGATTTAGTCCACGTGTGATCAATTTAATGTGGCTATAACTTCAAACATCAACTTAATTAAATTACACATGATTAATGTTATTGTTATTATCAAAACAAGATTAGTGACTATAAGGTCAACACTTACTATTGTGTCTTATCAAAATATTATGATACATTCGTACCATTCGGTAAAATAAAATAAATAAGATATGATATGATAATAGGGTAACAAGAATAACATGTGATGAATCTAAATTAACCAATTTATTTTGAAACTATTGTTTAATCTAATCTAATATTTTGAACAACCAAAATGTATGTTCACTATATTTTTGTATTGAAAAAATTAAAAGTAGTTGGGATTGGCTCGACTTATTTTTAATTTTTTAAAGAATATTTTAATCATATTTTTTGATGTTATTTTGATCTCGGCCAAATATTTTAACAAATTAAACTCAACATCAAATGTGAAAATAATCCAATCACATTTATCAGTGTGATTTAAAAATAGTCCAAAAATTAGACCTTTAACATTCCTAAAAACGACATACCAAAATAACAAATAATGCACGGACACATTAAGTATTTCCTTAAATGTTACTCAATAATTTTTCTTAATTTTTTTTACATAATTCTATAGTCATGATGGATCTTGTTTAATTGATCTTAATTAGTAGATTTTAAATATTAAATATTATTTTTTTTATTTTAAGTTAAGGCATTTTTAATGTAAACAAAATTATTGGTGTGTGAAAGTTTATTATGTGTATATTATTAGTGTGAGTATTTTAATTTTGATGTGACATTTTGATGTGCGTAAAAAACTTATCTAAGGATGTAAAACTAATGTATACTATAACATGTGTATTTTTAATCATTATATTTTTATACTTTTTAGAAAATAATTTGGTCAAAATGGTATTTTGTAATATAAATGAGTACAATATTGTTTGTTGTTTGCTTTTTACTGAAATTTATATTTGCCTAAATTTTATTCCTAATTTTCTGTAATACCCTAAGCATATCAAATGTGCATTTTTCATCTTGAAGAGCAAATTATTTAATGTCGTTATTGTTTTGATGCATTCTTTTCGATAAACAAACTCCATATTAAAACTATCATCATCAATTTCATCTTTTTGATTACTTTTTATGATACTATCAATAATTTCTTTGTTAGTTAAAATCTCTAAGTTTTTTTTTTTTTTTTGATTAATCATTCATATCAAAGACAATTACATGGAGTCAGACATAGAATTCTGTCGCCCTAGCTAACTATGAACTACATAATTCGCTGACCAAAGAGATGAACAAGTAAGCTTTGCTTCGCGTCACCCTCATGAGAGTCTCCCAATCAAACCGAACTGAACCGAGAGAGCAGTTTCAGCTTCCTTCTGCGTCACCAACCACACAACCACACGAACCATACCATATGCATCTCCAACCACCCACATAAGAGGTGGACAAATCTCCAACCACCCACATACCTAAGTACCACTTTATTAAGTTCGAATACCGTATCCATGAGTTTCGAACCTATGACCTCTCTAATACAAGACTAGAGAGGATGCCACTAGGCTACAAATAAATAGTCAACATCTAAAAGTTACTTGAATAGTTCATATTTACTTGAATAGTTCAATAAATAGTCAACATCTAAAAGTTAATATAAGTGCTTAATTAAGTTCCTAGGAATTAAAACTTAGGGAAGACCAATATAATAATATTAAAAATATAAATCTTTCAAATTATTTATTAAGAAATAATATAATTTACTTAATTAAATTTATAGGAAATAAAATCTAAAGAAAATCAAGATAACAATATTAGAAATACAAATCTTTTAGTAAATTAATAAATTATTAAAATTTAGTTTAATTAATAAAATTGGCCGATCCCGACCTTATTATTTACTTTATTAAAACTTATATATCTGAATTGTGTATTATATTATTATTATTATTATTATTATTATTATTATTATTAATACTATTTTGTATACAAACCATTTTTGTTTTTGTTAATATTTACGTACCTTGTAGGGGATGGATTTGGGTTCAATTTATTTTTTTTCACTTGCATTTGTATACAAGTCATATGATATTTTTTTTTATTTTTTTATGTATAGCTAATTATTAATGCATAACATGACGTAAAGATATAGAAAAACAAATTCTAACGTCTATCATATTTATCATTATTATCAACTTCATCAATTTATAAAACATAACATCCTGGAATAACTAGAAAGAATTTTAAATGTTGCATTTAGAAATTAAATTTTAGTGTTATCTTTAGATTTTACACAACGATCTCGTACGTATACTATACGACTATACATCATTCATTTAAATTATTAATTTAATAAAACTTTGTCATATAGTATGTTAAAAAATTGCTGCATTTGATTTATTGAGAAGAAAAGAAATATCTTCATTTTCCTGCAGTTAAATAAAATGGGACTGCTATTAACACACTCTACTTCACTCTCTAACACTCCATTTCTCTCAAACACTCCACAAGTACATTTCATATCTTCTTAACACTCCCAACACTCCATTTTTAATCTTAACATTAATTAATACTAATCTTCTTAACACTCCCAACACTCCATTCTTTCTTTATACAATTCAAAAACACAAATCACACCTCTCACCCTACAAATCTCATCTCCAATCTTCTTCTTCTTTCCCAATCTAGTTGTTTCCTCTCAAACTTTTTCATTATTAGTTAAAAATAAAGTTTCACCATATGTTATTGATAACAATATATTAGTTTTGGTTTTTAAGAAGAACAAATAAGAGTTTTTGGTTTGGCCAGTGCACACGCCACATTAAAACAAGTTCTGGCATGGATGAAGGTTTACTCGGTTCCTAGGAACCGATTGTTCTTCATCATACTCGGCCCAAAGGAACCGAGTAAAACACAAGTCACTCGGTCCTAAGGAACCGAGTAGAATTGGAAAAATGACCCAAAGCCTACCTCGGTTCCTTAGGACCGAGTAACATGTATTTTACTCGGTTCCTTTGAGCCGAGTATGATGAACAACATTCGGTTCCTAGGAACCGAGTAAACATTCTTCGTGATTTTTTTTGTTTTTATTTTATTTTTTGCTTTTATTTGTATCCAATGATCTATAAATGGAAGGAAATGTAAATGAACAACAAAAATATAAATATCCTACTTCTTTTGAAGAAGCAAGATGATTTAAATGGTGGTGGTGGTGGCGGCGGCGGCAGCGGTAATGGTGGTGGAGAAGAGGACGATGAAGGAGGAGGAGGAGAAGAAAAGAGATTTTAATTAATGGATATATAATTAATTTGGGTTTAAATGATGAGTTTAATGTTTTAATCATTAATTAAAAATAAGAAAGTGGTGTGTGTCAATAGATAATTAAACCTTTTTTTTTAGGGAGTGTTAGTGAGTAAATTGATGTGTGTCAATAGCAGCCCCCAATAAAATTCGGAGTTGCTTTTCCTAGTATACTTTCCTTAGTACATACTTTCAACTTCGATTGTTCAAATTAAATTTCGCTGTCTCTCTTGTCTTTTCTGTTCATGCTAAAAAGCTTAAAACATGCACTAAATTGAGTGAAATGGAGTGCATATATTTCCTTTGTTGTTGAGGTTTTTGAGTAAAAGGACTTTTGTTTATTAAACAAATTCACATCCCCTCCCTCTACCTCCCCGCCATCCAACTGGGCATTTATAGAACTATCCTTCAATAAAGTTTTCAAGTGCTGAATTTGAATTGCTGCTGCTGCTTTCTTCTACCCCTGATCGCCTCTGAATCTCCACTTGCATCTCACTGTTGCTTCTCCGAGGTTCCTACCAATTTAAAACATGTTACTTTATATAAAACTAAAGTTGAATTCATAGTGAAAACCCATTAACGGACCTGATGATCTTACCTCAAAACTTGGATTATTTGGATTCCTTCCGTGATGCCCATAATTGGGTCCATTCCCTAACCCAAGATCTCTTAATCGAATGAGTTCAGGCAATATGACAGTACTTAGATCCGGCCTATCCTTCCTTCTCAGCTCGCAACATTGTAAAACCATTTTTGCAAATGATAAAGCCTCCTCAACCGGCCAATCGGTTATTGATTGGTCGAGCATCTCACTGAAAGTTCCTTTGTCAATTGACCTCGAAACCTGGTGGGTTAAGCCCATTGGTGGTTTAGCGGTAATCACCTGTAAAAAACAATACGCCCAACGAATATATATCAGATTTTGTGCCCAACATCCCTGTTTGTTGGTACTCTGGGTCAATATAACAGAATGTTCCGGCTGCTGCAGTCATGTGGTATTGGGTTACACTATCGGCTATAGAGGGTGGGACAAGCCTGGCTAATCCAACGTCGCTGATCTTGCTCACAAAGTTCCGGTCCAAGAGAATGTTGGCAGGCTTGAGGTCACGGTGCACCAGTGGCTCTGGTTTTGCTTGATGAAGGAAAAGGAGTGCAGTGGCAATTTCGGCAGCTATTTTGAAACGGGTTCTCCATGGGATAGGGGGAGTGTTGTGTCTCCTAAAGAGACGGTCTTCTAAGCTTCCATTTTCCATGTGCTCGTATACGAGGCATCCATATTCAGGGCACGCTCCCACAAGCAGAACCATGTTCGGGTGTCTCATACAACTCAGCACCTCAACCTGCATACCAAAAATATGGCATTAGGCCATTTATATAACTAATTGAAGTCTTGTCAAGGGCAGAACCAGCTCCGGGCTGTTGCCCAGCCCAATTTTATTTATTTTTTAATGTATTTAGTGTTATAATATATTAAGTTATGCAGTTCGGATCACTCTTGCCTAATTAAATATTGATATTAGCCAACCACTTCAAAAAATCCTGGGTTCGTCCTTTGAGTCTTGTACTCTTGCTAGGGAGATTTTCGGATTTCCTTTCCATGAATTTTGCTACTTATACAGTCAGCTTCATGGAAAACAATTTAAAAATTAGTTAACAAAAAGGAGCACATACCTCTCTTTGAAATTGCTTCTGCCCTTGCGAAATGTCGGGCCTCAAAACCTTAATGGCGACAGCAGTGTGATCAAGAAAGGCTTTATAGACAGGTCCATAACCTCCTTCACCAATCTTAGCCGAAGTGGCGAAGTAATTTGTGGCAACTTCAATTTCTTCAATGGAGTATTTTCTGTACCGGATGTTGTTGGTGCGAGCCAATGCATCCATTGCTTTCTTCTTCTCTTCTGCCTCGTGCTTAGCCTTGGTTTCTGCATTTTTTCTCTTCTGAGACTCGAGATCCGCTAGACGTTGAGCCATCTGCGCTGCTTCCATGGCAGCTTTACACTTCTGTTTCTCCATCTCTACCATAGCCAATGCAGCCTCTTCAGCTTGCTTCGCTTCCTCTAACTTACGTGCCTCAGCTGATTTCCATTGATCTATCTCTCTTGCCTGGGAAAAAAAGTACAACTACGTTCACATTGTGTTGAAAATAAGTCTTCTGGGAATGTTACCCTGTACAATGAAGACAATAAACATCATTTGGCTGAACTTATACTTTTACCTTCTGTTTAGCATTCAATGCTTCTTTGCAAGCTGAGTTGTACATTTCCATGGTTTGCTTCAACTCAAGTTTTAATCTCCTCATTTCATCCTCTAGTTCCTGCTGTAGAATAACTTGATTAATGAGTACATGAAAACCCAATTTAGATGTAGATTATCTGATAAAGAGTATAACAACACTCCACAGATGATTGATCATGACCATATATTTTTGCATGTTCAGAGTCTTAGGGACAGCCGGCAACAATAATAAAACAAGAAAACCAATGAAGTGATTGTTAATTTTACAGGTATGTTATATTGAACTTACTAGGCTTTGGGAGGAGAGAGAGCTTCTGGAACCATCTGATGTGCGGGGCTGGTCTAAATTTTCATAGGACATTTCAGCCGATTGGAAACTATGGGGCCCAGAAAAATCACTGGCATCAGATGCAGAATCTAGACTTGGACTGCCTTTGGTATGAATCCGAAGATTATTGTTCGCCGACTGTAGCAGTAAAGGACTCTTGTTGCCAGGGAGCCTGTCAGGTGGAACAATTGGCGTATAATCGCTGCTCTTATCAAACGATACTTTCTCATTGCTTCTAGCACTGCTTCTATCAAATGATAAACCCTCGGAACCTTGACTTCTCCAACTCCCCTGGCTAAAAGTTCTGCGCTAGCAGGCATAAATTGAAAGTCAAAAAATATAAGTCTCATAAGCCCAATTAACTTCAAAATCGTAAACCGCATAAATACTCTAATTATCATCATAAACCAATTGAGAAGAGTAATAGAATTTCCTGACTTACCGATTAAAATCTTCAGAGCTAGGGGTGTCTGATGGATATCCTGAATGAGATGCTTGCCTCGAACTAGGAAGTCTACTAGCTGATCTGACATTCTGAACTTTTCCTTTTGATATAGCATACACCGAACAAAAATCTGGTGCAAATCTGCCTAAGCTAGTGGGTACATCAGGATTCTTAAATGCCCTGTGAAGGAAATCCAAAAAGAATTCCTTACATTAATAATATTAAGATACGGAGAATGCACCTATGTGTGTTAATTGCAAAGAATACATGAGCCTAACAACTCTTAATTTGCACCAGGAACGCAATAGTTTTTCTTTCAACTGGACTGTTTGTAGGATTATTCTGAGATATCCACAACCCATCCATAATCTCTGTAAGAGTGTGAGTGTGTGTGTGTGCATGAGAGAGAGAGATGGGAGACCTTGTTAGAGCACTCCGGTTTGAAACACCAACAACGATAGCGCTGATGGAGTTTCTATCGATAAAATCAGCTAGCGCACTTGGAATTTCAATATCCTGGAGGACCACCTCCTTTGCTCGGACCTGAAATCCACACGCCAGTGAAATCAGGCCTTGTTGTCTATACAAAAATGCTAAAATCTACACTCTTCTTTTGTGATAAGGCTGCTCAAGTTGCATGAATTGAACAAAATTTGAAAATACAAAAGGTTGGTCAGGTTACTCCTAAAACTTATCTTAGCCCCCAAGATTTCTTTTGTTCTCTACATGATAAGCCAACTGCAGTTCTAACCACTAAAAGTCTGAGCTTCAAAATATTTTAATACTCAGCAAAGCAAGAACTTCATTTTGACAAAGAAATTTAAGTCGAGAGAATCAACTTCACTCTAAGAACTCTAAATGGTGAGAATGTAACTGAATCACTATTGCTGGCTGCTGCTAAATTCATTATTGATGAAGCTTTTGTCCAGGATCACTATTGGACTTTGCACAGTTTAAACTGTCATGTGCTCCACAATTCAAGTCAGATGTACGAGGATTAAAGGAACCAACTGCTCATTGTAAGTATGTGCGGGGGGCGGGGGGGTGGCGCTCTTTAGGACAGGGGGCCTGCTACGAATTAGACCATGACCACCTCTTTTACTTCTTGAATTATCATATTATATCTACAAACTTGCTCGCAATACTTTTTAGTTTAGGTATGTAGCCTTATCGGTTGCTTGAATACAAAGAAAAGAAGCGGGTGAAGATAGTAGTCTGTTAGTGGAAAACTACCAAGGTAAGATAATCCCCAAATGGTAGCCGGGGAAAATGTTTCGTCACCTACTATATAGGCCAAAACTGAAAGTTCTATAGGATGTTTATAAGGTCCCAAACGGTGTAGTAGGAACTGAAAAATTAATTTATAGGTTGAAAGTGAGGTGTTACATGCCATGCGGAGTCACGCTGACGTGGTAATATTTTACACTTTAGATATTTCAGAAAAAATTGTGCAAAAAGAACTCAATTTTTGTGGCCTCTTTGCAAGGTGCTCCATTTGCCGCACCTTTTAGATATTTACACAAAACATCACTAACATCGGGAGTCAAAATGACAATTGAAATGGCAAAAAAAAACTGTCAAAATGTGATATTGCCTCGACTGTTGGCCAAGATTTTTGGACAACCGGGTTAAAAAAAATGTAGAAATGGATTTTGCATAGTCGTCAAGATGCTCTAAATGATATTAGTTAATCGCAAAAGGTCTTTGCTTGTATAATTAGGTAAGGACCTGAGAAGATATATTTAATTACCCCTTTTCGAGCACAAAATCCACGATAGGGAAGGAAGAACTGCTGCAATTCAGATTCGGTTGGTGCTCGACCTTCTTTAGGGATAAGATCCTCTGCAACACCCAATAACAAGTATCAAATGAAGAATGCACTAGAATATAATGATCTCAATTTCAATTCTGATTGCTAGTTTAAAAGAATTCATAATGCTATAAGTCAAGAACATCTACTCGATCAGGTTACAAAGAGATACAAACTCAAACACCGTACCCATCTTCTATATATATATCATACGTTCACAATCTATAAATCAATCAAATCTTCATCTTTAAAACATGGGAGTTTATACACAAATTATATTCACAAAATAAGTTTGTTTTCAGTTGCATCCAAAAATTGATAACACAAATAGCCAAATTCATAGTTAACACGATTCAAAGATGAGTAAAACGGTGCGTGTTGATATAAAGTACTTGGATTCGATACCATTATTAGAGAATATCAAAGATTTGTAAAACTAAAAACACGATAGGTTAATTATAAAAAAGTCTCTCTATATCTTCCATATATAGAGATAAGGAATAGAAGGTACATATATATGAATACATACGGGCTAGAGAGTTTTGGGTGGTGCGGACATGGAGGAGGAAAATGGAAGCGTTCTTGGACTTCAAGAGGTTCTCAACTGCCCATCTTACGGCGTATTGGCTGTTCTTGTCTCTATCTATTGCTACCGCTGTGGTTATAATTGTACCTTCTCCAGAACGCGACGACTCGTTATTATTAGACATTAATTAATAATTACCCCCGCCCAGAGCTTTCTCCGTCGTCACGATGGCATCACCACCACCACCACCCCCCAACCAGAGACAGAGAGGGGAGGAGGAGGAGAGAGATTTGATTAACGAAAATGAAAGCTTCTCGATCGTTGCCCTGAATATATTCGTAGGGTTCTTCTCTTATCTGATGATGATTTTGCTAAATTTGGCGGGCAAATGTAGGTCCTAGGTGGGGACTCCTAACCTTGTCAATTCTTGTCCTCTCTCTTTTTTTCATGAGTAAACCCAAAATATTGGTCGAGTACCACTTTAATTCCTAAATTAGAAAACATTTTACCTAGGATTTTAACTCTTAGGTTTAAATTATTGAACGAGTATCATTTTAACTTTTACGTTTATTAGCTCTTACAAGTGTCACTTTAATTCTTTTCATTTTTTGACCTCCAGCAAAAATCTAACTTTTACTTAATTTCGGCATTTCACCCTAAAATTTAATAACTTTATTATTTTAATTTTGAATTTTTGTAATTTTATAATATAGTCCATACTCAATCAAAATTCTTAAACTCTTCAAAAAATTTATTTAATTGAGATTAATATATGTCTGATTTACACTAATTACATTACAGGGTATTACAAATTGGAGTTCAAAACACAAAGTTATAGCCAAAATACAAAAGTAACAAAAATTTGCACCAGGATCAATCCCAGCACTCCAAGACCGATCCTAGGTTTGCTTAGAGCAATCTTTTTCCCTTGACAGCTTCTTGAGATCTTTTGCGTAACATATGTACTTCTGTTTTGAGATATTTCTTCATATTTTCTTTAAACATTTAATTAATTTAGGTTTATTACTTTGAATTAAGGCCGGAACAACATTATAACTACATTCAATCATCAATCTTAAGCAGTTTAAATTTAATTTTTGATTTTTTTTCCAAGTAAACCCTAGTTTACGATTTCTTTAATTTATATAATTTGTTTTCATTTATTTGCTTTAATTATTTCAATTTCAATGTTTAAGATCATATACTTAGTGAATTAAACTCTAAACCCACGTTTTAGAGACTGTTTATAGTTGAAAAACGCAATTAAGGTTTTACCATACTCAATGTGAGAGAGTGTATTCATATAAATAAATTAAGGTTACTTTGAATAACCAAATATAAATAAAAAGACAAAGAAACAACAAAATCCTAAAATAAGTCTAAATCTAAAATATTACTTATATTATAGGATGTACAAAAGTTACATGATATAACTTAATAACCAAAATAATAAAAATAATTATGATTTCCAACAATCCTACTCAAATTGAAGAAAATGTTAAACTATAATAAATTTACCTATCATAATATGTTGTTCCTTTGCCGAAAATATCCCATTTTAAGTCTTCAAATAAATTGCTCATTTTATGCTTGAATCATGAATGCCAAAAAAAAGTGTCTTAATTCTGTAAAATAAAGACAAGATGTGCTAATAATGGGAACAACATCCACGGCAACATGAGTAAAGGCAGAATAACATCCCCTCAAAATAGGGGCGATAGCAATACTGGGCAAGTCAATATGGCCAACAAAATGGTGCCTAAAAAACACCAGCAACATAAAAGGCGCCTTGGCTCATAATAAAGAAATTAAGAAAATACCTCAAAAAGTTCAAAAAAAAAAGGAATAAAAGAGGAATATGGATAAAGCACCACAAGCCAAACCAATCTTAACAAGGAAATTAAGGATATACCTTCTTTTTTTTATCCAAACTTTAAAATTTTATTAATAAGAAAATCAAAATTACATTTTAAGAACTCTCTTATCAGGAATACCGGACATATCTACTTTAGTGATGATACCTACAAGCTTTTTAGGCATATCACGACTACAAAAAATATAATTCCTCTTCTCTCGTAACCCAACATTGGCAAGAAAATCGGCTGCTTTATTACTCTCCCTGTAAATGTGTCGAATAGTACAGTCCATTTTAGGCAGAAACTCCACAAGTATACGAATCTCGTAAGCAATAACCCATAGAACAGTAATCTTCTTAGAAATAATATGCACCAACAATAGCGAATACACCTCAATAACCACACCATTAAGACCCTTCTCATTACAAAGATTAAGCCCTTGTAAAAGAGCTCTCGCCTCAGCAGTAGTGTTAGTCGTGTTCCCATAATAGTCAGCTAAGGCAAAAAGAACATATCCGAAATGATCTCTAAGGATACTACCACCTCCGCCCTCTCCCGAATTCCCTTTGCAACAACCATCCGAATTTAACTTGAATCTGCCAACAGTGGAATAACTCCATTTGACAAGAATCCAAGGTCTATGATCCAACCGAGGAACAACAATCTGAAGCATTTCAAGAAGTCTAATGTCATCAAAGCAACGTTTTTGTAACAATGCACTTTCGAACAAAGTAAGCTGAAAGCTCTCCTTAACCTTTTGAATAATCCACTAAGCACATTTAGCCTGTTGTTCAAACCTGCCTTTGTTCCTATTAACCCAAAGCTCCCAGCAAATGCTAGTAAATACAAGTACAATAACAACTCTATAATAAGGAGAACGGAATTTGCATAACCACCAGTCCACAGCTTTCAAATGAAAAAAAGAAGAAGAATACCGTATACCAAGCAACTCCTTAAAAAACTGCTACACCCCTTGAGCCATAGGACTATGAATAAAAACATGATAAATAGACTCCCTCTTCGGCTTAACACAATAATCACAGTGAGTTGCCAATTGAAAACCCATTTGGCTAAACAATCATCCAGAGGAAGGCGAAAATGCAAGACTCTCCAGCAAAGAAAAGACCATTTAAGAGGAACAATAGAATGCCAAATAAAATTAAATAAAACACTCACATTTTTAGAGTCTTGGATTCCCTCCCAAGCTGAGCTCAATGAAAAGTTACCGGTGGGAGAAGTAGACCATACACATTGGTCCTCGATATTTTCATTGAGAAACTTCACCATATTCTAAATATCACTGTTATCTCTATTACTGAAAAAGCCTTGCCATGACGTGTTGTGAAGCGCTTCCTTAACTGAAAGTTTCTCTTCATTACTAGGAATATTCTGAACAACATCTCGTAATTTATCATCACCCTACCACCTATCTTTCCAAAAATTAATGTGCCCCCTCCACCAATAACCCAGCGCATATAAAGCTCAACGCTCTCTTTAACTTTACTCATTCGCAGCTAAGTAGAAGAGACGCCTACTCTTTGCTCACAGTCAGTCAAATGCACTTTAAAACTATATTTATTTCACATAAATGTTGCCCAAAAAGAATTACTGGTGCGTAAATGCCACCACAGTTTCATGGAAAGGGCTGTCACAATATCACCCATACGTCTAATACCCAAACCACCTTCTCGACAAGGATAACAACATTTCGTCCAATTAACCCAATGGTGTTTGAATCCATTTTCACCTTTACCCCAAAGAAAATTAGCACAAATCTTATCAATTCTAACTATAACGGACTTAGGAGGATCAATGGCGGCTACTGAATAAAGAGGAAGACTTTGGAGCACATGTTTAATAAGAATAATTTGACCCCCTAGAGATAACAATTTGGCCTTCCATCCGGCCAACTTCTTTTCAAACTTTTACAAAAGACCATCAAAATACTCCTTCTTCTTTCTACCAGTAAAAAGCAAACATCCCAAATATTTTAAAGGCAATTTTTTTCGCTGAAAACCCGTAATTTCTTATATGACTTTACATCGATCATCTACTGTGCTATCACCAACAACATAACAACGTTTTGCCTTGTTAATAAGCTGCCATGATTCTTTCTCGTAAAGATCCAAAATTTTCATAAGTTGATGAAGAGAAGTTTTGAATCTATTTGTAAAAATAATCATGTCATCTGCAAAAGAGAGGTGAGAAATAACATGACAGTGAGTGGGTTTAGAAAAAGCACCAGTTCATTTTTACAAAACCAAACTAGTCAAACCTCTACTTAATTCCACCGCCCCAATAATAACAGACATGGAGATAACGAGTCTCCCTGTCTAAAACCTCTCGAAGATCTGAAATAACCTTCAAGATGACCATTAATAATCAGCTAGTACCAGCAATTAGACAATAGTCTCCACACCATATCAACGAATCGCTCATCGAACCCAAACTGCCTCAAGGTATGAAGTAAAAATAACCAAGACACTCGATCATACGCCTTCACCATATCGAGTTTCATCAACACATTACTGCCCCGAACTTTCGAATCAATTCTCTGAATAATCTCAAAAGCCAACAAAGTATTTTTCGTAATGTTTCGTCCCTTGACAAATCCACTCTGCTCAGGGATTATAATATCAGGTAAAACGAGAGCCATCCTACCAGCCAACACCTTCGAAACCACCTTAGCGCAATAATTACAAAGACTAATAGGTCTTAAGTCCCCAAAAGTAGTAGGATTACTAACCTTAGGAATCGTGACAATCAACGTACTAGTCCATGTTTTAGAAAGACATGGGCCCCTGAAGAAAACTTGAATAGCAACAGTCAAATCACACTTAATAATCTCCCAACAAAAACTATAAAAAATACCGCCAAACCCATCAGGGCCAGCAGCCCCGTCAAGGTTCATATTGAATACCACTATTTTAATTTCCTCCATTAAAGGAATAGCAATAAGTGACTGATTCTGAGCTGCTGAAACCACTTGAGGAATTAACTGTCTAATCAAAGAAAATGTATAATCATTATGATCAGCTGTAAATAACTGTTGATAATGCTAAACTCCAGCTGCTGCAATCTCCTTAGGATTCGAGAACTAATCACCCTCTGAGTTTTGAATATGAAAAAATTTTGACTTTTGCCTTTTCATATTGGCCGACACATGGAAAAAATTCGTATTTTTATCACCTTCTTTAAGCCACTTGACTTTAGCCCGTTGATGCCAAAACATCTCTTCATACATCAAAGCCTGATCAAGCGATTCTTTGGCCTTATTAAAATTCTCAACACATTCGACAGAAGAATCATGCACCATAATGTCCTCTATAGACTTCAACAACTTCACAGCATCAATCACCTTTTGAAAAACATTACTAAACACTGTTTTATTCCACATAATTAAATCATGCTTGAGCTTCTTCAATTTCCCCGAAAAATGTGTAAAGGATCCCTAGTAACATTTCACTCCCAACTTTTTTGAACGATCTGCAAAAATTGATTATGCCTCACCCACATCCTTTGAAATTGAAAACAACCACGAATATTACCCTGATCAACTTGAAACTTCCCTATTAACGAAGCATGATCTGAACAACTCATATTTAAGTGAGTAACTACACTAGTATTAAAAACCAATTTCCAATTCGCATTACATAAATACCGATTTAACCGTTGAAACATCATGTGTCCCGACTTTTTCCAAGTGAAATGACTTCCCATACAAGAAAAATTAGTTAAACCACATCGAAAAATATAATTATTAAACTCAGCTACAGCACTACGATCAATACTATGCCCTCCCAACCTCTCTTCAGTAGATCTCACAACATTAAAGTCTCCTCCAATAAACCAAGGTTCAATTGAAGGAACAATGGCCTCCATACATTGCCAAAGATCCCTCCTATCAATTTTATTATACTTTCCATAAACCGCTGAAATCATAAATGCCCCATCAACAAGCCCATGCTTACACATTATAGAAATACATTTGGTGGAGTTACACATCACAGCACAATCTAAAACAGCCCTCCAAAAGATCCAAATGCTACTACAATCATTGCTCAAGGCATAATCAAAACCAAGTTAAAGCTGAATATTTGTAAGTTTTTTCTTTCTCTACCATTAGTTCCATAATAGCAACAAAATGAACACTATTAGATTAAATCAAATGTTTAAGTCTCACAATAGAAAAGGGATTCGCTATGCCTCTAATGTTCCAAAAAATTGCATTAATCATGATAAATTTTAGAAGAAGAAGCTTGAGCACCAATTCTTTTCTTCTTAACAACTTTTTTCTTTCGACCTCTTTTCTTTTTTGATTTTTGAATCTTACTAAGAGGTGTATCCACCATAAAAACCTTCGGAAGAGCCTCATCTCAAGCCTTTAACCGTGCAGCTATCAGATCAGATTCCTTTTGTAACATAATTTTGAGATCCTATTTATCAAACACTAAATAATTAACCCTCGGGAAACCTGTTTCACAAGGGGAAATACCCAACTCAGCCATGTTTCTAGGATTGGGAGTCACTTTCACTCGCAACCCCATAACAATGTCTGACTGTGCTAAAGAATCAGTCTCAGTATCTACAAAATTATCGGCCTCATCATCAACTTCAATAGTGTGTATCCCAGCAACATTATTAGTAGATGAAACATTATCTCCTGAAGAATATTGTCCTACAAGATCTGCAACACCACTTTCAACTATATCAGACTTGGGCTTACCTTCCTTAATTCCCCGTTTTCTCAAATCAACTGCAACATCTTCTTTCACATTAACCTCCTGAACCAACAACCCATCTATCTGAGTAATAAAATGCCTCCCAAAATTATAAGAAGCAACTTCAATACCCTTATTTATCTCCTTATCTCCTTTAAAAGGAACCTAATCTGATCCAATTCTAGCTTCAAACCGACAACCAACTTTGACACTTTGTCATGCCCTTGCCTCAAATATTTGGTACAATATTTTGGGATTCTTTCATAATCAACAGATTTTCAGAAACCATTTTCTCCACACCCTATCTAAATTCTATTAGGAAACTTACGAAGAAGGTTCACCTCAATGCATACTCGAGCCACACTTGGCCTTGTCAATTCGGTAGTGGCAGTATCCAATTTCAAGGGAGTACCAATAGTACCATTAATAGAAAACAAGCTTTGTTTAGCAAAGACATGAATTGGTAATTGAGGAAAATTTACCCAAATTGGTGCAATCGAAGATTAAGCATCCTAACGGAACTCCGGCGTCCACTTAAAAACCCGCATCAGAAATCTCTTCAAATACCACAGTTCTTTGAGCCACACACGATGATAATCCTCAACATTAGTGAATCAAATCAGAATGTGACGAGGGTCCAGTAAACCAATTGAATACACAGCCTTCAACCCAAATGTCTCAAATGTAGCCCTAATTTCTTGCAAATTGAAAGAGGGATAAAAGAGTAGCAATATCTTCATCAGAGAAAAATAGAGCTGGTTATCCCCTATGAGTACCTGGTGGCTTAAGTTGAATCGAGACAGATCGACTATGACCCACAATATAAGCAAACGTTTTAGCAGGAGTAAAGGAAGTATCGAAGGTGGAGGTGGAGGTGATAAACGGCGGTGGCTGAAACAAGGCCATGAATAGAAGAAGAAAGCGCAAAATAGCAAAACACTATCTTGCGCTGAGAATGTTTTTGGAGTCCCCCATCGGTATCCGTCGGATTACAATGCTTAACTATCGATTAAGGATATACCTTAAAGTGGTAAAAAGAAAAAGAAAAGAGGCATAGGAACAAAGTAGCACAAGCCACCAATAAGATAAAAGTTGAAGACTAACATAAAAAATAAAGGGGGCAGCGGAATTTGGCAAAGTTTAGGTAGAGATTGCTAAAAAATGCTATAAGAAATATAAAATGAGATAAAGGAAAAACTCTTTGATCGTATTTGACCGGGCAGGCGGCAAAAGGTCGCGCCACCGTAAAAGGTGCAACCAAAAACCCTATGTGATAATTGAATCCCTCTAATACCAAGTTAAAACACGTAATTAAGATTTTGGCATACTTAATATAAGAGCTTGAGCCATATAAGTATATAGATAAATTAAGGTTACATTGAATAACCAAATATAAATAAAAAGGCAAAAAATGAAATAACAAAATCCTAACTTAAGTTTAAATCTAAAAGATCTTTTATATTATGTGATGAACAAAAGTTACCTAATATAAAAATAATTATGATTTCTAACATTCATAAGTGTTTTTGGTCCGTTTTATCCATTTATCGATTATTTGTCAATTTTTGCTTAATTCTTATTTTAAATTTGCAATTGTTATCAAATTAGCATGCTAATTTACATATGAATCTCCTGAGTATATTATGAATCTTAATTTTCATAAATCTTAGTGTTTAAAGACTACTTTGTTCACAGCATGTTTTCGGTTATTATTTTTGCCCTTAAATTGTTATTTTTAATCCAAATCTTGAAATTCCAAAAGCCGAATCTTTGAATTTGATTTGTGAATATTATATAACATGTGTTTATTGATTTTCATGAATCTTAAGATGCCTTGCATGTTCAATTCAATTACGGCTAGCTAAATTTGTAGTTAGGGGTCCATAGTAAAATAATATAGAAATAGGCTGTGAATGTGATTCGATTCCGAGTTCTGTGAGAATCCGCAAATGTGGCCACTGGGTCTCAACCTTTAATTAGGAGTCTGGAACATTGGAAAAGATTCTATTGTTTCATTCATTTTTATATGATGATAATTCATATCATGTGTCCCTTTATTCTATTCTAGATGTATGAGAGTTTATTTAGAGTTGTTAATATGTTTTACGAAAAAACGAACAAAAGAGTGATGTAAAGGGAAAGGCTATAGATATGCCTTTTTCTTACACGTTTGTTTACGAAATCAAGATTCTATAGAGTTTGAGAACTATATTATGGATTGGGAAGGTGTTAAATACTCGTTCTGCCCTTTCGGACTCTAATGGTCTTATATGTTTATTATATGTTGGAAAACTTGTATACTTTTACTGATATTTTACAACTTTTTAAAATTTTCTTATGAAAACTTGGTTTTAGGAAAAACAGAAAAATTGATGAAAATATTGTATTTCATGATCCGATGTTTAATTTTGTCAAAGTTTTTTTACTAGTCAGAAAGATTGGATCTTATCGAAAAGATCGGATCATATAACAATATCAATTATCTCGTTTGGTTAAATTATAAAAGATCGAATCTTATCGAAAAATTTTTGATATGGAATTGTACTTTTTAGGAGAGTATATCAAATACATTATAGTCTATACGGAAGACATAATATATCCAAGCTTAATTCCAATGTAAGTTTATCAGTTCGAATTTTGAAATCTTGGTTTTATCTAGATAATAATGGCTTACTTATTCCGATTTTACAAATGATTTTATCATAATTTAAAAAAGAAGTTTTGTTTTAAAACAGTAAAATACTGGTAACTTGACTATAATTTATCCAACTAGAAAGTAGATAGAATAACAGATATAATAAGTCTACAACTATGAATAATTACAATAATATAAGTACACAAATAGATAATTCGATTACTAGAAGAGACTTTAATTACATTCACGGTGATATATATAAGAATAAAAAATAGAAAATATAATACGACAGAGAAAACCTCCGGCGAATATTAGCTTTCCTTCTCTAGATATTTTCGAAAATTCGATTCCAGAATATAACACATCGAGTGTCGAGAATGAACTCGTGAATTCCTCAAAAATTAGATGAATATAAAGCGAACTTGAAATCACTTAAAAATCAGAAAATTAGAGAGAATAACAAGAATTTTTAGAGCAAAAATCTTGTTATTAAACCCATGGGGGTTCAAACCTATTTATAGTACTAGGAAGGGTTTGTCACGCGACAAACAGCAACAAATTAACATTTGTCGTGCGACAAACAGCCACGTGTCGCGCGATAAACGACTGAAGTGAATGTTTTAACCAATTTGTCAGAAAATGGTTGGTCTGTATTTAGGGGATTTGTCGTGCGACAAGGCGCCAGGTTTGTTGTGCAACAAACCCAATCAATAGGCCTGTTTGTTAGACAACAAACCCTTTTGAAGTAGTTTTTAGTATATGGATAAGTTCCGGACTCCAATTGTACTTTCCGAGAACTTTTAGGGTTCTTGCTGGAGTCAACAATTAGGGTGTCTACAGGTTTGTCTTGTTTTTTCCAATGGTTAAAGACCTGCTGATTTCGGGTGATAACTTATCTTTGTATGCTTTCCAACATATTTCTATAAGTTTTAGACAAAATCTCATACTGTTAAGAACCGAAAATGCTAATTCACATATTTTTACACTAAAACTCTAGTTAGGCTGATTCGAGAGCAGTCTATACTTTCCAATTAGTTTTGTTAGGTATCTTAATGAACTGGTTGATTTCAACGTTATTTTAGTAGGATAGGCCTTAATTACCGAAAAAGTGTTAATTTTGACTTTCGCCACATGTTTTAAGTTGAATATTCTTTTAATCATGTCCTAACCTATCCGAACATGAACAGGTGTTTGGCTACTAATTTTTACTAAAATTCTTAATGACTTAGTTTGTTTTTGTCACGCATTAGTATTACTAAGTTTAAAATTAATGTTGTAAAAATCAAAAGTTTCAACGTCAAATTTTATCTCTAATTATTAGCCTATATGGTCTTTGTCATGCATGGATCATCATACGCTTTTTAGTTAATGATAAAGTTCGATGATAAAAAAGCTTAAGGGCTGGATTTTAGTGAACATTCAAGTTAAGACCACAATTCGGATTGCCTGATTAGTTTAGTTTCATATTCGTTAGTTATGGATACCCCTAACGCACGTTTTCTGTTGTTTTACCTTCATTTTATAATATAATTTTGTACTTTAATATGATATTTTAATTTTATTTATTGCTTTCAATTTGTTTACATGCTCCCATAGTGCATTTTAGGAACATTTCTTAGACAGACAACTTGCGCTTATGTTGCGAGGAATTAATATTACGACATAATTTCTAATAACACAGAACCACAATAATAATTGTCGAAATAATTTGATGGACGAACTATTCAATGCAAAAAGTTTCACAGCCATTAGTTACAGCTTAACTTTTATCCGTTAAAAAAAATAAATTAGTTTAACATGAAAAAGGATTATTCATATTTTTTTTCTATTACAATAGACTTAGAATTGCATACAATAATCTGTAAAATACATGTTGAGGATAACTGTGAGAATCCGCAAATGCGACCTCCCGGGTCTCGTCCCCGTTGGTGGTGGGGGTCCTGGGACGTCGGAACTGATTCCGTCGTTCCAGTTGCTGGAGCGTTTTCATTTGATTCATATCAAGTGTCCCTACGTTCTATTTCTAGATGCAAGGGGGTTCATTCAGAGTCGCCAGTACGTTTTACGAGAAAACGGACAAAAAAGGTCGTGTAAGAGGAAAGGCTATAGACAAGCCTTTCTTTACACGTTTGTCTGCGAAACCGGGATTCTTATAGGGTTCGGAAACTATATTACGGTTTGGGAAGGTGTTAAGCACCCATTCCGCCCTTTCGGTCTCTAGTGGTCTTATATGTTTATTCTATGTTGAAAAACTTGGATGCTTTTACCGACAGTCTACTACTTTCTAAATGAAGAAAAACCCTAATTTGGGAAAACGGGGAAAGGGATGAAAACCTTTGTGTTCCGAGATCCGACGTTTTTGTATTTAAAAGATGTAAATGACAAATGACAAAAACCTTTTATTTTTGAAAGAGTGTTCCGTATTATTTCCTCAGATAATGACGGTTTTCTCGAGTTGTGATTATTCTGAAAAAGGTTCGGATCTTTATGTCGGGACTAATTCAATATGGAATTTGAACTCTTTGAGGAGAGTTTATCAGACACGTCGCAGTCTATGAAAAAGACAGGATATGTGGATTTTAATTCCTAGATAAGTCTTTATCGTCCGGGGTTTTGAAAACACGGTTTATCCGGACGATAATGTACTTACTCTTCTAGTTTTAAAAGTAGTTTTATCAGGGCCTTTTGTTTTGAAAACGGTAGACTATTGGGAACTTGACAATAAGTTTATTCAAGTAAAACGTGGACAGAATAACAGAAGTAAAACAAGTACACAGATATCTAATTTTAAATACTAGAAGGGACTTTCTTTACCTTCCCGACGAGAATAATAATAAGAAAGAAAATATAATACGGCAGAGGGATCTCTGGCGATAGTAATCTTCTCTTTCTTCAGATATTTCCGAGAAATCGATTCCAGAAACGGAACACGTCGAGTGTTAAAAATAGATTCGAGAATTCTTCAGAAATAAGATAATAGTAAAGAAATGCTTGACAAAAATCAGATCTAAAGCTCCAAATTCTCGGATTCTAATTGCCTTTCTTGAACCCTTGGGGGTGTTGACCTATTTATACTGCTCGGGAGAGATTGTCGCGCGACATTTCCTTAAAAAAGGAGAATGTCGCGCGACATTGTGATATGTCGCGCGACATACGGGAATGTCGCGCGACAAACGGCTGAAGTGATGGTTCTGACAGATTGATGTGTCAGAAAGTGGTTGGTCTGGTGCAGAGGGGGAATGTCGTGCGACATAGTGGAATTGTCGCGCGACATATCAGGGATTGTCGCGCGACAATGTGATATGTCGTGCGACAATCTGATATGTCGTGCGACAATCTCTCTAAAAAAACAAGTTTGTCGGGCGACAAACCCTCCTAGTGTAGTACCGGGTCCTCGGGTGGGTCCTGGACCCAAAATAGTAGTTCTCGGAGGTCGTTAGGGTTCTTGCGGGGGTCACGGATCGGGGTGTCTACAGACCCTCTCGACTCAAGCTCCTTGCTTGCAAGGAATTGAGGCGACTGGAAGAGACCATGATCCATGGCTCCCGCATGAACTCTATCGGAGTGTTTATGCAAAAAGTGCTTGTGAGTGCCTCCGGAGAGTGCTTCGTGTTTGGTTTTGCCTCCGGAGAGGGCTTTTGTTACCTCGTTGCCTCTTTCGAGGGCTTTGACTTGCTCCACTTGCCTCAGATGGGAGGACTACCATTGATCTTTTTTGCGCCTCAGGTGGGAGGACTACCATTGCGCCTCAGATGGGAGGACTACCGTTTGTGCCTCTCTGGGAGGGCTTCGCCTCAGGTGGGAGGACTACCGTTTGTGCCTCTCTGGGAGGGCTTCGCCTCAGGTGGGAGGACTACCGTTGTGCCTCTCTGGGAGGGCTTCGCCTCAGGTGGGAGGACTACCGTTGTGCCTCTCTGGGAGGGCTTCGCCTCAGGTGGGAGGACTACCGTTGTGCCTCTCTGGGAGGGCTTCGCCTCAGGTGGGAGGACTACCGTTGTGCCTCTCTGGGAGGGCTTCGCCTCAGGTGGGAGGACTACCATTGTGCCTCTCTGGGAGGGCTTCTAGATCTGAAAGAAGAAGGAAAAAAAATGCCTCTGGGAGGGCTTTCATGAGTAACTCTTGCCTCTGGAGAGGGCTTGTGATTTTGTGTATTGCCTCCGGAGAGGGCTTGTGTTTGTGAATTTGCCTCTGGAGAGGGCTTGTGTTTGTGCATTGCCTCCGGAGAGGGCTTGTGTTGGTGAATTGCCTCTCTTAGACTGCTAGAGTGAGAGAGAGAGTAGATTTTTGCGAAGGTAAAAAAGAGCTTCTCAGGGTCTATTCCGGATGTCCGTTTCCCCGTATCTTTCTGAACTTTACTCTCATGTTTTCCTCGGGTGAAGATGTTTCACTCAGAAGGCAGTTTTCGGATTTCTTCGCTCTCCGTAGAGTGATGGTCCGAGGTTTTCCAAATCATCTCTTCTGTATCGTGCTGAAAAGAAAATTTGTTTGAAAGTTCAATCTCTGATCTTTATTCTTTTCTTAGTTTTCTCTTTTGGTGGGCCCACATCGTTTTTCTGTTTTTTTCGATGCCCTTATTTCTCCCTCTTTTGGGAAAGACTTTTCCTGGCCCTCTCTGTTTTTGACCAGGAGTCCTTTTGTCCCTTTGTTGTGATCAGGAGCCTTACTCACCCAAAACGAAGCCCTGAGCCGGTTTTGGCCTAGCTGTCACTTTTGGTGTGGCTCTCCCTGTCACTCTGCATTTCTGTTTCTCTCGCTCGCTCTGGGCGCTCATACGGGTTCTTTCTCTTTTCTACTTTTTCAATTTTTTTCCATTCCCGTTTTATTCGTGGCATTCTGCCTTTTCTCATTATTTGATGGTCTCGGTCCTTCTGTGAGATCAGAGACTACTTTTAATCGCGGCATTCTGCTTTCGCATTTTTTCGGAGAGATGATTTGGAAGTTTTCTCTTTGAACTTTTTATCATGGGTGTGCGGTTTTTAGCAATTTTCCGAAAACTGCTTCTCCGAAGTGCCTCTGCAGAAGATAAAATGAGACAGAGGTCAAAAAATCAGGGAAGAGGGGGATTGTCGCGCGACACTTCGGTGCCTGGCTCTTTGTCGCGCGACAATGTGGCCATTTGTCGCGCGACAAACTGACCCACTATATAAACCCTTTGCTGAGCTCATTCCACCTCATTCTCTCCTTTCTCTTTCTCTCTCTAGCTCTCTTTTTCTCTCTTCTCTTCTCTCCCAAGCGCGGAAGCTCTGCCGTGTTTTTGACTTTTCCGACCTTTTCACATATATTCTACCTATATTGATGGACCCTACTCATCTCGACCGATTGGAGGGTGACCAGGAGGAGGTCACCTTTACTGACGCTCAGGGCGTTCTTCGCTGCAGCCCTCATCACGACGACTGGGCGGATTTGGACTGGTATGATGAGGATGGGATAGACCGCGGTCGGGCGGTGGTCTATCGGGATGCTATCCGAGCTGCTCCGGTCCCGGACGTCCCGTGGCTTTTGATGGAGCCCGTTTTCTCACGAGATTCGTCGTCGATCTCTGGTATGTCTTCTTTCGTGCATTTATCTGTTCTGCTTCTTGTCATTTCCTGTATTCGTTTTAGATAGTGTTAGTATGCATGTCTGACTAGGAATAACGCCCGATTTTTAGCGAACACATACTTTTACCTGTGATACCTCTTAGTTTAGAAAAATACATAATGTACCCCCATAACTCTATAACTCTCATAATTACACCAAAGTACCCTCAGGTTTTGGAAAATTACATAATTTACCCTTATAACCCCTATAACTCTCATAATTACACCAAAGTACCCTCAGGTTTTGGAAATTACATAATTTACCCTTATAACCCTATAACTCTCATAATTACACCAAAGTACCCTCAGGTTTTTGGAAAATTACATAATTTACACCTATAGCCCTATAACTCTCATAATTACACCAAAGTACCCTCAGGTTTTGGAAATTACATAATTTACCCTTATAACCCCATAACTCTCATAATTACACCAAAGTACCCTCAGGTTTTGGAAATTACATAATTTACCCTTATAACCCCATAACTCTCATAATTACACCAAAGTACCCTCAGGTTTTTGGAAAATTACATAATTTACACCTATAGCCCTATAACTCTCATAATTACACCAAAGTACCCTCAGGTTTTGGAAATTACATAATTTACCCTTATAACCCCATAACACCAAAGTACCCTCAGGTTTTGGAAAATTACATAATTTACACCTATAGCCCTATAACTCTCATAATTACACCAAAGTACTTCTCAGGTTTTAGAAAATTACATAATTTACCCCTATAGCCCTAGCCCTATAACTCTCATAATTACACCAAAGTACCCTCAGGTTTTAGAAAATTACATAATTTACCCCTATAGCCCTATAACTCTCATAATTACACCAAAGTACCCTCAGGTTTTGGAAATTACATAATTTACCCTTATAACCCCATAACTCTCATAATTACACCAAAGTACCCTCAGGTTTGGAAATTACATAATTTACCCTCATAACCCCATAACTCTCATAATTACACCAAAGTACCCTCAGGTTTTGGAAATTACATAATTTACCCTCATAACCCCATAACTCTCATAATTACACCAAAGTACCCTCAGGTTTTGGAAATTACATAATTTACACCTCATAACCCCATAACTCTCATAATTACACCAAAGTACCCTCAGGTTTTGGAAAATTACATAATTTACACCTATAGCCCTATAACTCTCATAATTACACCAAAGTACCCTCAGGTTTTAGAAAATTACATAATTTACACCTATAGCCCTATAACTCTCATAATTACACCAAAGTACCCTCATAACCCCATATTCGTTCCTTTGTCTGCAGTGGGTTGGCCGCGGTTGGGGTTCCCCCAACACTATATCTTCGGAGTGGCGACGGGCACCGGCCCCTATCCAGGAGTTGATTCTTGCGACTCCTTTTGGCTCCCTCTTCGACGCCCTCCCGGAGCGGGTTTCTAGGGCGACAGTTTTGGTGTCGGCATTGGCTTGCCACTGGTGGGATACTACTCATACTTTTCACTGGAGCTGGGGTGAGATGACGATGACACCCTTGATCTTTTTGCTCTGACCGGGATTCCTTCAGGGGGGTCCCTATTCAGATCGACGTTCCCCTGCGTCTGACAGCCGAGGGCATTGTTAGTTCATTAGGATGGTTCCCGGAGCGGCGGAGTTCTGGTGACACGATTCCTCGGGGCGTCTTGGTTACGCGTTTAGCCACAGAGAGGGCTCGGCTAGTCGCTTCAGGGGTTCCTATGACCCGTCAGGAGGCGCGTCAGTATGCCCGCGTCCTCCTTCTACTGACACTTCATGATCTATTCGAGGCTCGTGGTGGGGACACGGCTCATCTTTGGTGGTTGCCCTATCTTCGGGACTTTAGCCTCCTGTTTGACTACGACTGGGGAGGCTTCATTCTTGCAGTCCTTTACGATGCCATGGACCAGGTCTCTCGTCATTTAGCCCTGAACCTCAAGGGCTTTTCTTTGCTGTGGGAGGTACATTTTTTAGTCTTTCTGTCTTTGCTTCAGTTCTTTGCTCATTACTTGTTGATCATTGCTGATTTCTTCTATCTTTCCTTTTCAGAGCTGGTTTGTAGCTTATACCCGTCTGGGTCGCGCCCAGGTGGATCTCCTCGTTGAGAACGAGGACCAGTTCCCTTTCTCTCCGTCGATTCATCGCGGGAACTATAGGGCTCCCTATGTATACCGGACTCGGGAGACCGGAGCTGCTGCTGTTCATGATCTGCGGGAGGAGCAGGTAAAATATCTTTAGTTTTCTTGCTTTTCAATAGTCAGATAGAGTAGAATATATAAAATACTGAAATAAAATCTTATTCTCTTTTCAGATTGAGTGGGCCCCTTGGGGTGATCTGGGTCATCATTATGGGTATGGCCGTGCTCTGACCGCCTCGAGGACCAGGCGGCTTATCCGGGATGAGTACGGCCTTCTCTTCTACTTGGGTGAGAGGGTCATTCGTCAGCACACGCCATCCCAGTGGCCTCGTGTTCCATTGTTCCCTCCTGTTCTGATGAGGCGGACGGGCGAGATCGACCCGGTGACGGTGCAGGCTTTGTTGACGGACTCGGCTTCCAGACGTTCGTCGAGGAGGGAGACTATGCTATTTTTGCTGCCCGTTACCTGATGAGGGAGCCGAAGGGGACTCGGGGACGGGTCTTCTATGAGAGGTATCGGGCATTGGGGGGTGATCCTCATTACATACGGGGACAGACCCATTTAGCTAGGGTGGTTCCGGGTCATCTGCCACCTGTCCCCGATCAGAGGGACAACATTCCGGATTCTGAGGATGAGGATCCTGAGGGAGAGAGGGATGTTCCTGCTGCGGCTGAGGGCGGTGGTCGGCCAGAGGGCGAGGGAGGTGATGCGACAGCCGTTCCGGAGCCGTCACCTCAGGCGACACCTGCGGGGGAGCAGCGTGCTGAGGGCTTCGAGTTTCCCACCGGCCCTTCCGCGTCTCCGGGGGGCCTTTTTGCTGCTGCTGAGGCTGCTGAGGGAGAGCGGGATTTTCTGAGAGGTCCTGGGAGCCCGCGGACCTTGGGGCAGATTTTGATCAGTTTGGGCGGACTCCTCCCGCGGCGGCGACTACTCCTTCTAGTGGGGTACCTCCTTTGGGGGCGACGGCCATGGTGGATCCTCCGGGGGTCCGAACATATGCTACGTTGACCCCTCTACCGCGACTGTCATGGGGCCTCCCGCCCGATCTCCGGGCTTTGGCGGCTCATCCTCTCGTCCACCCTTGTTCCCCATTCGTGAGGAGGGAGGGTCTTCTTCTGCAGCTGCTCTTGCGGGGTCATCTATTTCGTGGGTAGATCTACCTCCACTCCCCAGAGATATTTCTTATGTCGGCGCGGGCCTATGTCGATATTCTGTCCCGAGTATCCCCTTCCCGAGGATACTTTTGATTTCTTGGGTGGTCGCTCTGATGATGAGGTATCTTCTTCAACTTCTCCTGATACTTTCCTGTTTATATCTATTTATTTTGACTGTGCTGACTCTCCTCTTATCTTATGTCTTTTCACAGAGAGTGGGTGTACGGGTGGCAGACCTACGGGCCTGGTATTCCCAGTATTTCTACAGCTGGAACCTGCTCCAGTACGTCGGTCGAGACCCTCCAGCATACATGCGCGACTATCAGAGGGCTATCGACGTCTCCTTACGGCCGGACGACCCCCTGACTTCCTCCCATGCCCGGACGGATTCTCGGAGGAGCAGTAGTCGGACTTCCAGGCGTTCCCGATCGTCGGTGATCCGTCCTACGGCACCGGTCCAGTCCACGGGGCCTTCTCAGGCGGCAGTTCCTTCTGTTCCCGGCGTCCCAGTTGTTGATCTTACCCCCGAGGAGGGCTCGGGAGATAGTGGGAGCGTGTCAAAACGCGCCCGAGTAGATTAGTTTTCCCTTTCTGCACTAAGTCGTTAGTTTTGGACAGATGTGCTTAGACAGATATTTAAAAACTGTTCTTTTATTGGTTTTATAAAATATCTTTATCTGTGTTTGATTATACTTTTATTCTGTCTGTGCAAGATATATACACATATATATATAAGAGTCGGTAATTTAAAAGTCATACCTTGTAGTGTAGTGATACTTATGTTTCCTGCAAAAAAGAACAAAGTGAGAACAGAAAGGCATCCAGAAGTGATTTCTTTTGGCAAAAATGACCATTATGTATAAGGAAACAAGTAGGGTGCCCCCCAGATGGGTTTGTCGCGCGACAAACAGGTACAGGACCCTCTTTTTTGCTATAAATACACCCATCTTCCTTCCTTCATCCACGCCTCTCCAAAATGTCTTCCTACCGTACCAACTCTGATTTTTCTTATGTTAAAGCTCGAGATGCTCTGATATCTTCTGAAAATGGTTTGAACTTTGGTGCATTCAGTCCTTTGGCGGGCTGGTGCCATCGTCCTGTAGATTTCTCCTTTCTTTTAGGTGCCTTGTATTTCTGGAGTCCTGCGGACCATCTCTTCCGTTTTGGACTAGATGAGCTCTGCCCAACCTATGAGGAGTTCTCCTGGCTGTTACGTTCTGACGTTCGTCTCCCGATGGCAGTTCCTATAGAAGGAATCGGTCCCCGCGACATGCTAATTGCTCTGTTAGCCATTCCCCAAGCGGCCTGCGATGGTTTCATTGTCGACGGTCTCCTTGACCTCCACAAAATGGTGAGGTTCTTTCATCGTTATGAAGATAGGGCCTCTTACGGCGTGGGGCGTACTGCAGCGGCCCTGATTTGCCTGGTTTCTGATATGCTGCTGGTGACAGGTTCTTCCCGTGTTGATCCGACTATCTTGAGTCTGATTTACCAGGCTAGAAATGGGGAGTCTATAGTGCCGATCATTCTTGCAGAGACCTTGAATGGTCTTGATGATGTTCAACGGGGGGCCTCGCCCTTCTTCCGGGGAGCCCGCGTCTGCTATACATGTGGCTGCTAGAGCGCTTTCGATCGGTGGGTTTCAGCGGAGTTCGGCTCGACAATCCGACTCATTTCTTCCATCGGCCTCTCTTTGGTGCTTTGACCATGTCTTCCTCTGATTGGACGGTGTGGTTTTCGGAGAACTTTCGGGCTATCCGGTGGAACATTCCTTGGTGGAAGCTGAGGGCGATGGTACTTAGTACTGGGGGTCAGAACTACGTTCGGCTCCGCGGGCTCTGGTTTACTTCCTTTTACCTCCCTGGGCGTCTTCTTCGGCAGTTTAACATTCCTCAGGAGGTTCCCCTTGGTCTGAACAACTTCTCTTCTGAGTCTAAATTTGTGACCCCACATGTTTCTTTATTGGTAGAGAGGATGTGGCGTGCTCGACTGACTCGTCAGTTTAACTATGCCCGTTTTGGTATTTCCAGGCCCCTCCGGGCTGACATTATCCGCTATTGCTGGCAATCTCTAGAAGGAGAGCTGATTGATGACCCCTTTCAAATGGAGTGGTTCCGATTCATGGATTCTGAGCCTACAGAGGATGGCATTGTCTTTGCGTACCAGATTTTGGATGAGGCTCGAATTGATTTGGCCGCTGAGGACCCAGTGTGGCCAACCCCTAGGGATTAGTTTCTTCTTTGTATGCTGTACTTCCTTTGTAACTCTCGGTGTTCTGAACCACCTCTTTAATAATATATGAAGGGACTTTTTATGAGAAATAAATTTCTTTACAAAGCTTTAAACCGGGCCTGAAGTCACTTCTCAGGTTGCCTACGTTCCCCCCTTTTTGATTTTTTTCCAGAAAATACAATATTCGAGTTGGGGCTCAGGTTTACGTAGTTCTTATACATGTCGTGCTTATTGATAATACTTCTTCAGTCGGTCCATGTTGACTGGTGAATGTAGTAACTGCCCGTCTAGGTCAGTGAGTATAGCGGCGCCCCCTGTATTGATTTCTTTGACGATATACGGCCCTGTCCACTTCTGCCCGAACTTTCCCCTCGGATCTCTGGCTGGCTCTCGAATTTCTTTCAACACGATGTCATTTTCAGTGATACCCCGAGTCCTCACTCTCTGGTTAAATGCTCGAGCGATTCTCTTCTGATATCCTTGATGGTGGTATGCGGCTTTCAATCTTTTCTCATCTAGTAAGGCTAGCTCGTTATAACGTGCCTGGACCCACTCCAGTTCATTGACCTGATTCTCTAGCATTACTCTGAGGGAAGGGACCTCTAACTCGACAGGGAGGACTGCTTCCATCCCGTATGTAAGCGAGAACGGGGTTGCCCCGGTAGAGACCCTTTCGGTGGTGCGGTATCCCCACAATGCATATGGTAATTTCTCCGGCCAGTCCCGGCAGGTGTCGGTCATCTTGCTTAGGATATTCTTCAAATTCTTGTTGGCGGCTTCAACTGCCCCATTGGTTTGTGGTCTATATGGCGAAGATTTGTGTCGGGTGATACCGTATTCCTCCATGACTGTATTAGCTTCTCCTTCGAAGTGGGTGCCGTTATCTGAGATGATCTCGTGTGGGACCCCATATCGGCAGACAATATTCCTTTTGATGAATCGGGCAACTTTCCTGGCATCCAGGGTTTGGTAAGATTCGGCTTCCACCCATTTGGTGAAGTAGTCGATGGCTACTAGTATGAATTCATGGCCGTTGCTGGCTTTGGGTGAGACTTTCCCAATGACGTCAATTCCCCAGGCTGAAAAAGGCCAGGGAGCAGTCATGTTGTACAACTCTTTTGGAGGAAGCTTCTGGGACTTAGCATAAATTTGGCATTTGTGACAACGGCGTACATGATCAGCGCAGTCAGTTTGTAGGGTAGACCAGAAATACCCTTGCCTGATGATCTTGCGGGCAAGCGTATGCCCGCTCATATGAGGTCCGCAATCGCCCCCATGTATCTGATCCATCATTCTAACTGATTCTTCTTCGGTGAGACATTGAAGATGAGTCCCGTCGTAGTTCCTCTTATATAATCTTCCGGCACAGAGTATGAATCCTGATGCTAGTCTCCTGAGTGTGACCCGTGTTCTCTTGTCTGCTTTCTCGGGATACTGATGGTTCTTCAGCAGGTTCCAGATATCATAAAACCAAACGGTTGAGTCACCGTCTTTTTCAATTTCCACCTCAAGGGTCATGCAGTGCGCGGGTCCTGATTTCTTTTGTACCGTGAGGGTTATTTCTTCCATCCCCTCCGGAATATCGATCATAGATGCCAGGGTTGCCAATGCGTCAGCAAAACTGTTCTGGGACCTGGGGATATAGTAAAACTCCACACGCTCGAACCTTCCTGCGACTTCTTCTAGTCGGGCGAGGTAAGGGACCAATTTCTCATCTCTGATCTTCCATTCCTTCAGAACTTGATGGACCACTAGTGCTGAATCTCCGTATACCTGTATCCTCCTTATACCCTTTTGAAAAGCGATCTCTAACCCGAGTATGCAGGCTTCATATTCGGCCATATTGTTGGTGCAGAAGAAGTCCAGTCGATATGATACCGGGGAGTGAGTTTGGTCTGGAGAGACTAACAGGATGCCTATCCCGTTTCCGTTCCGATTGGCGGCCCCGTCAAAGTACAACCTCCAGTCTTCATTGATCTCGACGTTCATGATGGTTTCGTCCGGGAATTCGGCTTCTTCTATCATGTCTCCCAATATCGGATTGTGGGCCAGGTAATCAGCTATGATCTTGCCTTTGACCGCCTTCTGGGTCATGTAGGTGATGTCGAATTCGGAGAGTAGAAATAACCATTTTGCCATTCGATTTGAGAGAGCCGGTTTCTCGAAGAGGTATTTCAACGGATCAATCCGTGATGCCAGGATGACTGGAAAAACTAGCATGTAGTGCCGTAGTTTCTGTGTTACCCAGACGAGAGCGGTACACGATTTTTCCAATGGTGTGTAGTTTATCTCAAATGGGGATAGCTTTTTGCTGAGGAAATAGATGGCCTGCTCCTTCCGGGTATCGGTGAGGTGTTGGGCTAGCATTGCTCCTGCGGCTGAATCAGTGACGGTTAGGTACAGAATTAGTGGTAGTCCGGTCTGAGGCGGGGCTAACACTGGGGGCTTGGAGAGGTAATCTTTGATTTTGTCAAAAGCCTCCTGGCATTGATCGTTCCATTCTCCTGTTGAAGACTTCCTCAGGAGTTTGAAGATGGGTTCGCACTTTTGAGTGAGCTGAGAGATAAACCTACTGATGTACTGCAGATTACCCAAAAAACCCCGGATTTCTCTCTCGGTACGAGGCTCGGGCATGTCTTGGATAGCTTGAACTTTAGCGGGGTCCACCTCGATTCCTTTCTTACTGACGACATATCCCAGGAGTTTTCCTTTGGTTACCCCGAACACACATTTCTGCGGATTGAGTCTCATCTGATACTGGCGGAGCCGATCAAAGAAGGCTCGCAAGGCTGGCACGTGGCCTTCCCTCTCTTTTGACTTGATTATCATGTCGTCTACATACACCTCTACTTCTTTGTGAATCATGTCGTGAAAGATAGCCGTAGCTGCCCTCTGATATGTTGCCCCGGCGTTCTTCAGCCCAAACGGCATAACGGTGTAGCAGTATGTTCCCCATGGTGTGATAAATGCTGTTTTCTCCTGGTGATCCGGGTGCATCTTGATCTGGTTATATCCGGCAAAACCATCCACAAATGACTTCAGGGCGTGGTTGGCAGTATTATCTACTATCAAATCGATGTTGGGCAATGGAAAATCGTCCTTTGGACAAGCTTTATTGAGATCCCGGTAATCCACACACATGCGGACTTTCCCGTTAGCCTTTGGAACAGGCACGATGTTGGCTAACCACGAGGGGTACTCGATCACCCGTAAGAATCCCACACTCAGTTGTTTCATTACTTCTTCTTTCACTTTCAAGGACCATTCTGGCGTAAGTTTCCTCAGCTTCTGTTTGACGGGCCTAAGTTCTGGATTGGTGTGTATTTCGTGCATGACTATCTGACTGTTCAAACCCGGCATATCTGCATAAGACCAGGCGAAGACATCCACATACTCTTTCAGAGTTTGTGTGAATTCTTCTCTCTCTGTCCCACTTAGGCTTGCCCCAATGCGGACCTCTTTTCTTTCCTCCTCTGTTCCGAGGTTAATCACAAGAGTGTCTCCTTCCTCGCTTTGTATACGTTGCTCCTCCCGTTCAGGGTGTTCGTTCATTCTTTCCAATTCCATATAAGCAATTACAGAATTAAAAATAACAGGATAACGCAAAATAGACTCTTCTTTATTGATACTAGTATTTACAGGTACAAGTTTAAAAAGTTCATTTAGGAGTGACTCCTTCCTATCCTTACCCTCACTCTTATCTCTCACCCTTACAATTTCGCTCTTTTCCCTTTCCCCTTGGTAGTCTGGATCAGCGTATATCAAGTGTACAGGGTCGTCTCCTGGCTCATCATCTCCCAGAGCCATGATGTCGAAGAGATCTCCGATCATTTCTTCCTCTTCGCCTTTCATGTCTTCACTTTCTTCCTTCGGCCCGATTGTCAACTTGGTAGCGAAGCTGTGTACGGTGTTTTCTTTGATATATAGGTCCTCTTCATAGAAGATTTCCCACCCAGGAAGGTTCTCTCCGTCGCTGTTTCTCCAAGGCTCCTGGAAGCCGCAAAAGGGGAAGTCCTCTCCTTCTTTGACAAAGAACCCGTTCAGAGAGCTGAAACTCGGATACTGATGCCCTCGACCCCTTTTTTGTTGATCGTCCTCTTCAGTGTGTTGGTACCCCAAACCTTCCCTCTCGTACCTTGCTACTGGTTCCAATGCTTGAAGTAGTCCTGGTTGTCCCATTCCCAGACCGGCTCCAGGCAAGTATTTCATCATTCTCAACATATTTGTAATCTTGGTGCTGAGACCGGGGATATTGTCAGGGGGAAGATACCTGATTGTCTGGGTGCTAAGAGTTTGCACTTGAGGCTCGTAAGAAAAGCCTCCTAACTGTATGCTCTGGCTCCCGATTCCCAAAACTGGTAACTCCATATCCGCCAAGGTCCTTTCAGGATCTCCTTGGATGGTAATTATGTTCCCTTCAAACGGTATCTTGATCTTTTGGTGCAAGGAGGAGGGGAGTGCTCCTATGTCGTGTAGCCATGCTCTTCCCAACAGTAGGTTAAAACTGGAAGGAATGTCTATGATTTGAAAGTCGGCCGGGAAGCTTCCGGGACCAACCATGAGATCAAGTTCCAGAGACCCCAGAACGGCCCTCCTGGTATTATCATAGGCCCTGACGGTTACAGCGGATGGTGAGAGCTCTGAATCTGAGATACCCAAGCATCTGGCAGTCTTTAGGGGGCAGACATTTATGGTCGACCCATTGTCGATGAGAACTTGTGGCAAGATCTTCCCTCGGGTTCGGACGGTGATATGGAGAGCCAGGCTGTGTTTTCTCCCCAACGGAGACAAGTCTTCATCTGAAAATGACAGACTTCTTTGGACTGTGAGTGACCCGATCATGTTTGGCAGTTGTTCGGGCGTGGAGTCTGGCGATATGACAGCCTCATCCAGGAGTTTAATGAAAGCGGTCCTGTGAGGTTTGGAGGCAACCAAGAGGCCCCAAATGGTGATGTGTGCCTGGGTTTTCTTCAACTGTTCCAGTACTCGGTCTTCTCCTACTTCTTTTGGAGGCGGTGATTTTTCGGCATCCATCGGTGGTGGCTGGTATACCTTTCCTGAGCGGGTAATCTGTTGTATCCAAAGGGATGTTAGGTCTGATCCCTCTGAAGTTTCTGACGACTCTGGTTCTGCCGACCAACTAAAAGTCCCGGGGGAGGTTTCTGTCATACATATCGTCTCCTTATGAGGGGGGCGGGGTTTCCATGGTTGTTTTTTCTTGTCCTGGGTCCATCCTATCCCAGCTTTCCCAGGATTGGTTTTGATAGTGAGGGGTTGCGAGATCCCCTGATTTGTCTTTCCTAAGCCCTGCCCAGGTAGGAAGTTCATCTTGGCCATCCATTGGTCAATTATTGGGTTGAGGCCTGGGGCAACTTGTGCTTTTGCCGATAGCATAACGGGTGCCTTATAGGCTGAATCGTCCCGAATGAGTCCTACGGGATCAAAGCCTTCATCAGTGGTTAAGGCGTTAATTCCTGCAGGTGGAGCATGATTGGGGAGGGGGTTGTTGGTAACATTGGGCCCGCCGGGTGCGGGGATGGTTCCGGCTTCAATGAGGTCCTGAATACGATGGCGGAGAGCTAAACAACGTTCCGTGTCATGGCCTGCCGCCTGATGGTACGCACAGTTCTCATTCATTCTCCAAGTGTTGGGAATAGGATTTGGTGGAGGGCGTGGGTTGAGTGGGGTGACTAGTCCGGCCTTTTGGAGTAGTTCCAGGCTTTTGACCAGAGTAGTGGGGAGGGTGCAGAAATTTCTCCTTTTCTTGACCTCGGTGTTTGAAGAGTCTCCTTGCGTAGGCCAACTCATTGGGGGGACCTGCGGTGACTGCTGAAATGGGTTTTGTTGATATGGGTACGAGCTTAGTTGGTTTACGGCTGGAGTGGCCGTCTTTCTTCCAGTGTAAGAGGCCTTCTTGGTATCCGTGTCCGCCTTTCTGGCCAATTCTTCCTCTACCTGTGACCCCATACTCAACAGGGCTCTGAAGTGTGGGAATACATGCTTTCCCATGCAGTTCAATACAGCTGGAGTAAAATTCTTCTGTATGATTTCTAACTGCTCTTCTTCGTCGGGCCGTTTGGACATTTGGGATGCCATTTCCCTCCAGCGGGTGACAAAGTCGCTGAAGCTTTCTTTCTCGCCTTGCTTGGCCATTTCCAGGTGTTTACGGGTAATTTCCAAATTCTCGTTGGACCCGTACTTGGTCATGAATTCTTTGACGATATCCCCCCAAGTTTTCGTGTGGTGTTTCTCTAGGTCGAAGAACCATCTCAGGGCTGCCCCCGTGAGAGTCATGTGAAAAGCCTGAGCCAGCTCCGGCTCTCCACAGCCGGACACTTGCATGGATCTGATGTAGGATTGGAGATGGGTTTTGGGGGGTGTAGTACCAGTGAATTTGGTGATAGAGGGGAGCTTAAATCCTTGAGGTAGTCTGGCTTCTGGGTAGAGGGAAAAGGCGTTCATGTCTGTGATCTCGTCTGCCCCTTTCATCAGAGAAACACCTCTTTGCAGAACCTTCATCTGCTCTTTCAATTTCTTCATTTCTTCGCTCTCTCTTGACACCTCATCGGGCTGTTCCCGGGCTATCATCGATTCTGCGTATACTGCCCGGAGTCGGTTGATGTCTGGGTACTCATTGGGAGGGGCTATTGGGGCTGGTGGAATAGGTCTTGCGGGGACTTGTGGCCATGGTTGATATTGGGGATCGAGGCCTTGCTGAGGTTGTGGCCAGACGATGGGTGGCTCTTGTTGTTGGTATGTGGGGCCTGAATCCGGGGCCCATTGGTTCTGATTGTTGGGGTCGGTTTGAACGGGACCGGCCATGTTGGGGCCCGTTTGGGGTGGATTGGTTCCTTGGATTGGGGGAAGTACTTGTGAAGATTGCCCTTGATTCGGATCTCGATTCGGTGGTAGTTGCTCAAACCCGGGTGGTGCGGTCCGTTCGGCTGACAACTCTTCCATTCGAATCCGGGTGTTCTGTTGCTCACTTGTGAGGCTTGCCAAATTCATGCTGACGGTCATCAACAAACGGTGCATCTCTGCTAAAGTCGGTTGAACTGCAGACGCCTCGGCTAGGCTCTGATTTGTCTCCTGATTCTCTCGTCCATCGGCCATTTCAGGTATGCTTGGTCTTACTAGTCTTCCGGTATGATCTCGACCGGCCCAACCTTCCAGACTGACGCCGCTTTATGGCTGTAGACGAAACCACGTGGCGAAGATGAAGGGAGACTATGATGTGACTCGATTTTTGCCAAAAGAATCACTAAAAATGGTCGAGAGAAAACCTCGGAAAACAGGTGTGGTAAAGTAAGCCGTAAGGTGGTACATCCCCTACAGCTGTATGACAAGTGTTTTAACTGACTCAATCTTAGATGCAGCGTAGGTGTTCGAACGGTTAAGGCTTCAGGCTCCCTCCTTTTTGGCAAGACCTTGCGATATACCCCAAGGGCGGGTACGTGCAAGAATCTTTTGATATACTTCCCGGGTACGTGAGTGTTCTCGTCACTCGATATACCTCGGGGGCGTACTTGGCCAAGGAGAGTGGAAGTAAATGCTTTCGGTTTATGTTGGCCCAAGCAAGCCAACTCCCTACTCACTTATAATACTTCCGAGGGTTTGGGGTAAATTCACACTCGTAGAACCAATGCATGATTTGTGATAGTGCGTGTAAAGTTCGAAAGGTTGGTTTCACAAATATCATTATCTTTATTACGTCTTTTCGAAAAACTCCCATTTTTTAGAAAAAGGTTTCTTCTCAATCAATTAACATGAGTAGGGAAAGCAGTAAAAGAAAGTTTTCAACAGATAAACAAAGGTCCACATATAAGAGTCTAGTTTTCTAATACTGTCCCCAGCAGAGTCGCCACTGTGAGAATCCGCAAATGCGACCTCCCGGGTCTCGTCCCCGTTGGTGGTGGGGGTCCTGGGACGTCGGAACTGATTCCGTCGTTCCAGTTGCTGGAGCGTTTTCATTTGATTCATATCAAGTGTCCCTACGTTCTATTTCTAGATGCAAGGGGGTTCATTCAGAGTCGCCAGTACGTTTTACGAGAAAACGGACAAAAAAGGTCGTGTAAGAGGAAAGGCTATAGACAAGCCTTTCTTTACACGTTTGTCTGCGAAACCGGGATTCTTATAGGGTTCGGAAACTATATTACGGTTTGGGAAGGTGTTAAGCACCCATTCCGCCCTTTCGGTCTCTAGTGGTCTTATATGTTTATTCTATGTTGAAAAACTTGGATGCTTTTACCGACAGTCTACTACTTTCTAAATGAAGAAAAACCCTAATTTGGGAAAACGGGGAAAGGGATGAAAACCTTTGTGTTCCGAGATCCGACGTTTTTGTATTTAAAAGATGTAAATGACAAATGACAAAAACCTTTTATTTTTGAAAGAGTGTTCCGTATTATTTCCTCAGATAATGACGGTTTTCTCGAGTTGTGATTATTCTGAAAAAGGTTCGGATCTTTATGTCGGGACTAATTCAATATGGAATTTGAACTCTTTGAGGAGAGTTTATCAGACACGTCGCAGTCTATGAAAAAGACAGGATATGTGGATTTTAATTCCTAGATAAGTCTTTATCGGTCCGGGGTTTTGAAAACACGGTTTATCCGGACGATAATGTACTTACTCTTCTAGTTTTAAAAGTAGTTTTATCAGGGCCTTTTGTTTTGAAAACGGTAGACTATTGGGAACTTGACAATAAGTTTATTCAAGTAAAACGTGGACAGAATAACAGAAGTAAAACAAGTACACAGATATCTAATTTTAAATACTAGAAGGGACTTTCTTTACCTTCCCGACGAGAATAATAATAAGAAAGAAAATATAATACGGCAGAGGGATCTCTGGCGATAGTAATCTTCTCTTTCTTCAGATATTTCCGAGAAATCGATTCCAGAAACGGAACACGTCGAGTGTTAAAAATAGATTCGAGAATTCTTCAGAAATAAGATAATAGTAAAGAAATGCTTGACAAAAATCAGATCTAAAGCTCCAAATTCTCGGATTCTAATTGCCTTTCTTGAACCCTTGGGGGTGTTGACCTATTTATACTGCTCGGGAGAGATTGTCGCGCGACATTTCCTTAAAAAAGGAGAATGTCGCGCGACATTGTGATATGTCGCGCGACATACGGGAATGTCGCGCGACAAACGGCTGAAGTGATGGTTCTGACAGATTGATGTGTCAGAAAGTGGTTGGTCTGGTGCAGAGGGGGAATGTCGTGCGACATAGTGGAATTGTCGCGCGACATATCAGGGATTGTCGCGCGACAATGTGATATGTCGTGCGACAATCTCTCTAAAAAAACAAGTTTGTCGGGCGACAAACCCTCCTAGTGTAGTACCGGGTCCTCGGGTGGGTCCTGGACCCAAAATAGTAGTTCTCGGAGGTCGTTAGGGTTCTTGCGGGGGTCACGGATCGGGGTGTCTACAATAACAAAAAAATTTCATAAAAAGTTTGTATTTAATTTGAAATTTCGGAATCTCAATTCTTGTATATATTTTCATTAATAAAAAAAAAGAAAATTAATGAAGAAAAGAAAATGAGTGGAGAAAAATTGAATAAAAAAAAAGAACTAACGTCAACTACCTACAAGTGTAAAAGAGATGAAGTGAATTTACAAATTAAGTTTAAAATTAAATTGCTAAAATTTAAATTTTATGTAAGGTGAAAAGATTAATTAAAAGGGCACATTAAAAAGCACCCTAATTTTTCTGAATATGAGAGTGGCTATGGATTTGCATATAGTTTAGGGACACGTGTTATGGTAGGTGCTTTTTTTTGGTACACAGAGGAAACAGAAAACAGCAAAAAAAAAACTGAGCTAGAACTAGAATCCTCTGGGGAAAGAGACCTCAGCTATATCAACCATCAAACTCTCTACAACATCGTCCAGTGGGATTAATACCCTCACATGGTTCTCTCTTTGATTAGCTTCGGCTTTAGCCATTTTATCTGCGCATCGATTAGCCTCTCTTAGGATATGCCAAATCCTCGCCTTAACTTGTCTTTTAAGGGCCCTGCAATCCTCAATTAGAATGTGCTCCGGGTGGTTCTCCATGTCTTCATCACTACTGATAATAGCCACTATGTTTTTGGAGTCGCTTTCTATTTCGACACCTTCCCAGCCTCTATCTTTAGCTAGTTTTAATCCCTGTCGTAGGCCCCAAAGCCCTGCTCCAAGAACAGTAGCTCCAATGCGGCCGCAAAAGCCTTCAATCCACCTTCCCTCCTCGTTCTTTGCTAGACCCCCATAGCTCGCATAGCAAGAATCCTTTATCTTACTTCCATCTGTGTTAATCTTTATAAGCCCTGCATTCGGAAAGCACCATTTAATTAGTGTATCATTTTCCTTGTTCACATTACTATCATTATTATGAAAAACACTAAAACAGTCTATTGCCATTTTATAACTTTTCATAGCAATTTGATAGTGGTGAGTGTCTTTATTACGAAACAAGAAATTATTTCTATTAAGCTAGATACACCAAATTGCAAAAATAAAAACAATGTTCCAAGGCAAAGTGTCTCCCTGGTTGGTTTTTTCTGTCTTGATGTTAGCATCCAGCCAGCTCTTGATGGAATTGATTTTTTGCTGAGGGGTTGTAGGAGTCCCAATAATACTCCACACCTGGGCAACTTTGCTACAATCCTTGAAAATGTGTAAGCTGCTCTCACTTAGGCCACAAACTTTGCAGGTAGGATCATTGGAGATCCCCCTAACAACACAATTTTCCCCTGAGAGGATCCTATCATGCCTTAGTGTCCATATAAAATTGGTAATTTTATACAGCACCTTCAGTTTCCACACCCAGTTCCAATCATTCTCCAGGGATCAGTTTCCATCCAAATATGGTGGTAACAAGATTTAATGGAGAATTTCCCCGAGCCTTTCCCGAGCCAACTCGGTTTATCGGTTCTATCTTCTTCCAAAGGAAGTGTGGTATTTAAGACATCCTCATGAACTTCACTAGGAAGTTCATTAGCAATTTTTCTCACATCCCAACTACCAGTCTCATTAACAAGGGTGTTCACTGTAGCGTTTCTCAACATATCACTACACGTAACACCCATTTTTTTTAGACTAGTCGTACCACACCACCAATCATCCCAAACCGAGACACGTTCACCATTGCCAATAGACCATTTTATGCCTTTCTGTAAAGTATTTTGGGTTTTAAGAACACCTCTCCACACATGAGAAGCTCTTCCACGAGATAATCAATCTTTGGGCTTGGGATGGATATTATACTTATTTTTTAGGACCCTGGCCCAAAGGCTTTATTTATCCAAGGTGAGATTCCACCCAATCTTGGCCATAGTAGCGAGATTACTCAATCTACATTTTCTCAACCCCCAAACCACCAAATTTTTTCGGCCTGCACACCACATTCCAGTTCAACAGATGAACCTTCCTTTTCTCATCAGTTTCCCCCCAAAGAAAATTTCTATTCAACTTCTCAATCTTATTACAAATACTTTGGGGGAGAATAGCAGTATGCATGTTATAATTAGGAATCGTAGAGCTGACTGACTGGATCAGCATAACCCTTCCCGCAAAGGTCAAAATCTCCGCTTTCCAGCCTGCTAGCTTCCATTGCACTTTCTCAACCACAAATTTAAAACTACTTTCCTTCATTCTCCCATGAACAATTGGGCTGCCAATGTAAATGCCCAGATTTTTAGTAATGGGGATACTACTGATGAGTTTGAACCCATTCACTTTTCTACTAGAAACATTAGGTAAGGCATAAAGTTTGGACTTATTGAAATTAACTTTTAGCCCCGATACCCCACAAAACTCATTTAAAATGTCCATCGTCAAACGACAATTTTTTTTACTAGCCTTATAGAATAACATAAGGTTGTCCGCAAAAAATAAGTGAGATATTTGTGGTCCATTGCTAGACGCTTTGATACCCGACCACTTATTATCGTTCACCGCTTCATTAATGAGATTAGATAGAAACTCAAGGCATAACACAAAGATATATGGTGACATGAGATCTCCCTGCCTCAGCCCCCTACCCAATGTCAGGGGTTGAAGAGGTTCACCATTCCAGAGGATCGACGTGCTACCATTAGTAATGCAGCTCATTATAAGTCTGACCAAACCCGCATTAAAGTTAAATTTATAAAGGATCTTCTCGATAAAGCTCCAAGAGATTTTATCATAGGCTTTTTCAAGATCAATTTTAAATATTAAACCGCATTTTTTACCTTTATTTCCTTCCAGGGTGTGGACAATCTCTTGGGAGATAATAATATTATCTGATGATTGCCTCCCTGGTAAGAAACTCGCTTGCGCAGGACCTACAAGTTTGTTAAGAAGCGATCTCATTCTATTCATAATAATCTTAGTGACAATTTTATAGCTGACATTACAAAGGGTTATGGATCTAAATTGATTAATACTCTTTGGGTTGTCAATTTTGGGAACAAGCATTATAAAGCATTTATTCACCTCACTAGGTAAAACCCAATGTTGAAAACAAGAGTGCACAAACTTCATAATAGTGGGGCCAACTTTCTCCCAGTAATATTAAAAAAACTTAGGCTGAAGCACCTTTCCTAAACTCCCCCAGACGGATGCGCATGCTACAACCGACAAACACGTTCATAGCATGCAAAATAAAAATGAAAGTTTTACGGTATTAATGCTTATTTTTTTAGGGTGATAATTTAATATACTTATACCAAATCTAATGCTTTTGCTAACAACCCAGTAATAGGGTTTGCCTGTCATTCGGAAAAAAACCAAAATCATAATTATTCTACTAAAAAAGTCAAAAAAATAATAATACAAAAAACCATTGTGTATATATATATATTGGGGGCTACTATTGACACACACAATTTAACTCTCTAACACTTCATCTCTCTCTAACACTCCATAAATACACATTCTTTCTTCCTAACACTCATACCACTACATCTAATTTTAAGCTTAATTATGATTAATCTAAAAACACTCCCCTTAACATCTCTCTACAATTCAAAGAAATAAATTAAATCATTCCACCCACCTCACAAATTCATCTTTAATCTTCTTCTTCTAACTTCTTTTTTCATGAATGAACAAATCATTCACAACTTAGTTTGATGCAATGCTACTACTAGATCTTATTTACATCTACTTATGGCATGGTGTCACCCATTCTCCTGTGTGTGAGAGAGATAAAGAAAGATAAATACGAATGTTCACTCGGTTCTGCCATGGATGAAGGTTTAATCGGTTCCTAGGAACCAAGTGGTGTTCATTATACTCAGCCCAAAGAAATTAAGTAAAGCACACGTCACTCGGTCCTAAGAAACCGAGTAAAACTGAAAAAATGACCCAAAGCTTAACTCGGTTTCTTAGAACCGAGTGACCTGTCTTATACTTGGTTTCTTTTGGCCGAGTATGATGAACAACATTCAGTTCCTAGGAACCGAGTAAACATTCTTCGTACTCTGTTTTATTTTTTTTATTTTTTTATGCGTTTGGTTGTATCAATGATTTATGAATGAAATGAAATGTAAATAAGTAATAAAAATATAAATATCCTACTTTTTTTGGAGAGGGATAATGATTTGGATGGTGGTGGTGGTGGTGGTGGCAGTAGCGGCGGTGGTGGAGAGGAATGATGAAGAAGAAAAAGAAGAAAGTATTTAATTAATGGGTTTAATAATTAATTTCAGTTTAAATACTTTAGAGTTATTAATTACAGAGTATTATTATTAATTTGAGTTTAATATTTTAATCATTGATTAAAAATAAAAAAGTTGTGTGTGTCAATAGAGTAATTAACATTTGTTTTGTAAAAAGTGCATCAGAGAGTCATATAATTTGTGTTATTAGTAGCTCCTTATATATATACGGAGTAATTTTATTTTTTTTCGTTTGAATGTACCACTGTTTTTCCGATACAATGAGCCTGCTGGTATGATCGGTGGCCCACTCGATCCATTTAAGTAAACCCAATTCAAAAAATTTGGATATTACATAAAACAAACACTTAAAACATAAAAAACATTAAAAAATATATATTCTACAAACATACTGATTATTAATGTGTTAATCTAGGACCTGCTATTGATTAAATTATTTTATCCAAATTATTACCAAGTGTGTTTATAGAGTTGGTGTATTTTTTGAGTAACTTTTTGTAAATTTGTTTTGTATTTAGACTATTTAGTATTCCTCATAATATAAATAATAATATGTTAGGGCCATCCTAATTAAAAGTACTATAAAGTGCCCTATTATGTTAGAAATGTATAATTTGGTATTGAATTAAAGATAAAAAATATTGTGATTTTTCTAGCAATTTAACATGGGTTTATGAAAAACTAAGTTTAGAGTAACTTGCGGATTTGTGTATTTTATCATAATGAAAAAAACGATGGATTGGATTGTTTTGGGTTTATGAAAAACAGGTTAGATTGGATTTGGGCCATTCAATATCAACGCAAGGTGGACTGATTTGGGTTGAACTACTATGTTGATTGTTAACAGGTATGCTATCCAAGCCCGGCCTATGACCAAACCTACACATGCCAAATTGAAAATTCTTTTGCATCTTGCATACTTACAAGTTACAATTCCAAACCAATATTTTATTTCTCATTATATAGTATTACTTTAATAAATTATATTGTATACTTTTAAAGTTGTATATTGTTCTCGTAATATAAATAATAACTTTAACAATAATACAACAATTTATTAAAACCTATAATATAAGGAACTATCTTTCTCGAGGTTGAAATTATTTGAGGGAGATGAAAATAATGATTTGGTTTTGGCATAAAGAATTGGACAAAACCCATTAGAGAATGAAGGCAAAAAAATGAGGCTTAGAGCATAACGACTTTGGACTTATGGCCGAGTAGAATGAAAATTGCCAAGTATAATCAAATTGACTGAATCGTTAAAAATGCTGACGTGACCCTCGTCGCCAATGAGGATAGGACACATGTATTGGTTGAGATGGGCATGCTGCAATGCCGAGATGGACATTATGACCAATAATAGAGAGAGATGTAAAGTGTAAAATTAGTTAATTGTGGATAAAAGTTAATCCACATGTAAGTGCTGGAGTAGAGTTCAAGTTTTACCTTTTATAGTATTTTTATTGTTTACCCAAATGAAACATTGTAACCCTAATTTTATATACATACATAAACAGGGAAGACTTATTAGTGAGAGAGGATATGATCTTGAATTTGAGGCAACATGTAATAGAGAGAGAGAGAGAAAGAACTAGTAGCTTATATTTTTTATCATTGCCATTGCTAAATAAATACAAAAAAAAAGAGGAGGATATATTGCCAAGAAGGATGTTAAAATTCCTAGGAAAACCTATCTGTAAACAAAAATATGTTATCCACTGTCTTATTTTATCCATCTAATACCGATTTTGCTAAAAATTCCTCATTATGAGTGAGTCTAAATTTTTAGCCACCCACATTATTATAAGTTAAAAATTGTGTTAATAATCAATTTTGCTAAGAACTCTTCATTGTGATTGAGTCCAAATTTTTGTTTACCCACGTTATTATAAGTTAAAAATTGTGTTAATAAATTAGCATGGTAACCATCACTTTTTTGTTCACTCGTGGTAGTATACATTAATGGTTATTAAAGCTACCTTATTAAGAATTCATACGAGCTAACTTATGATAAGAAGTTTGATTGTAGTTCATTAATTTCATAAGCTTTTCCTTGACTTTCTGCAAGGATTAAATTTGAGCTTTTTTCTTAATGGGAAGATGCGTTTGCAATGGAAGTGAAGGGTTTTGAGTTTTCTTTGACGGCGGTAAGAATATTTTTTTTGCCCTTTTTGTAAGCATATAGATCGGAAGATGTTTTTGTAGTTTTACAACTATTTTTGACTTTTGCAAAATACATGGGGTGAAAGAAAGTTTTGGTGGAAAGGTTTAAAAACTCCCTTCAAAAATCTAATGTCACCCTTGGACACGAATTGAAAATAAAAAAAAATCTTTATATTTTGCTCTCCATCCCTAAAATCTCTCTCCTTCTACCGACTGTGACAAACAATTTGTAAGCCCTAACTTCTGTTTGTTCAAAATAAAAAATTTAAACGTTTAATTTAAAATTTACTTTTGAGTAGAGCTTTTTAATTCAATTTATATATGGAACACTATTTTAAAAATTTTACTAAAATTATAATATTTGTTTTTTATTCATTTTTTAAAGTTTTTTTAAAATATAAAAAAATCTTTTTACATGAATGACAGAATGAAGTTTTTAAATTGGCTGAACCAAACACAATTTTTTTAAAAAAAAAAAAGCTAAAAAGATTTTTTTTAAATCCAACCAAACAACACCTAAATATTTGTTAAAAAAAATACACCGTCGGTGATCGGTTTTTACACGCAGGTGTTTCTTTCTTTACTCAGCTGCTTTTTTCATTCCACGCCGAAGAGTTGATTTGCAAGAGAATCCAAATTCCCGATTATCCAAAACCCTGTAGAACCCCTCAAAGATTAATTTATTCAATCTCCATTGGAATGCAAAAGGAGGGGAATCTAATTAATTCATTCAAGGAACATGCTATATGGTAGATTCTATGAAATAAGGATTATTTGAAAAGTTAGACAAATCCAGTCGGTTGTGGCCCCGATTCGAACTCATGAAGAATCAAAATGAATTAGTTAATGTTAATTTTTTATGTAGTAAAAATTGTTTAAGGATTCATTTGGAACTCGGAAGGGATTCAAAAATAGTTCAATTTTCTTTTTCTTTTTCTTTTTTTTAATTTAAATTGACTTTTGGAGATTTTACTTTTAACATATACATAAAACGACACTAGCCCTATAAAAAATTTAATGTTACTTTGAAATTCCAAAGTTTTTCACATATTATTCTAGTTTCCATACTAAACACCAAACTCAGAAACAATAGAAAAAAGCTCTCCAAATACGATCGATTCTTATTTTAAGTTTCATCTTTATCAATTTTTTTCTTACCACTACAAAACTTTAATTTTCTTGTATTCACTATGAAATACTTAAATTTCTTGTTACCCCACCAATATGGAATCCTAAATTTCTTATTTTATTATAACTACAAGTATTTCTCAATCACACAATCTAATTAATTAATGTGTATTATTATTTTATTACCAAGAACATTTTTTTTTATCTTAAAATTCTCGAATCAAGTCGCACTCGAATTCTGCACCTACGTTTGTGCTTCGTAGGGTAGATTGAAAGGACTAACGAGGAAGATGGAGATGGAAACGTTGCAGTGGAGGTTTACGGTAGGTTAGTAATGGTGAGTGGCGGTTGATTTTTTGAAAACAATTTAGGGATCAATGGAAGGAGTAAGATCCTTTCTTTGGGTGCTAAACTCCTCAATCTGACGCGCCAAATCTTTTTCTCTCTTAAAATTATTTTCTTTGAGATGAACGTCCTCATCTTTTTTGTCATTATCTGTCTTTCCCCTCTATAATAACGTCAGAGATTTTATTCGGTCAGGTTTCCCAACTTAGAATTTTTGAATATATATATAAGTATGTACATAAATAGTTCGTATATTCTAATAATATACTATATCTCTTCTTTTTCTTTGTAAGCATATGATATTACATAAATAGTTTATCTTGTACATTCCAATAAGAACATCTTTAATGGATAGTGTAAAAAAGTAGACTAAAAATGTATATTTATACTATTTGGTAATAGAGAGTTACAACGAGAATAAGCTAAATTTACCTCGCACGATTTATGAAGTGTCTAGTAAGACTATGAAGCCATCTCACGATAAATGATGTATCGGCTGATCCTTTTGCTTCCCACGACACATGATGTGTCGTGGCAGGCAATTTTTTTTCTTCTTCCATTTCCAAATACTTGAAAGAGTACAAACGGGAGGAAATTTGAATGATGTGTCCCACGACACATCATCTATCGTCCCAAGCTTTTTCTTGATTTCTCACGATACATGATGTGTCATGAGAGTGTTATAACCTGCCCCGATTGATCATTAATCGTGTAAGCTAAAATTTTGTCGGCTGTTATTTTTGGCTTTGGTTTACACGTTTAACTACCTTTTTAACTTTCTACCTTACCGAATAAGGAAACAAAAAAGGCAAATTTAACCATTTAGCCTATGGGATGGAAATGGTCTAATATAATATCTTCTTTTTCTTTAAGAATTTATTGATTGCTAATAGTTATATTTAAACAAATTCTTGAAAATAATTTTTAGGGTTATTATTGAGATACACTCCATATCTCTCTCTCACACTCCAAAAGTATATATTCCCTCTTCTTAACACTCCTAATACTCTATTTATTTTTAAGATTAATTAATTTTAATTTAAAAACATTCATCTCTCTTTACAATTCAAAAATAAATAAATTAAATCACTCTACCCACCTTAAAAATCTCATCTTTAATCTTCTTATTCCAACTTTTTTCATAAATGAATCAATCATTCACGGCTTAATTAAATGCAATGATACTTCTAGATCTTATATTTACAACCATTTATTACATGATCTCACCTATTTCCTTGCGAGAGAGAGAGATTATTCAAAGGAATTATTATGAAAGTTTATTCGCATCTGCCATTAATGAAGGTTTACTCGGTTCATAGGAATCGAGTGGTATTTATCATACTCGGTCTAAAGGAATTGAGTATAGTACACATTACTTGGTCCTAAAGAACCGAGTGGAATTAAAAAAATGATCCATAACTTAACTCGATTCTTTAAGATTGAGTAAAGTGTGCTTTACTCAGTTCCTTTGGGCCGAGTATGATGAATAACACTCGATTTTTAGGAACCAAGTAAACATTTTTTGTACCTTGTATCTGGTTTTTTTTTTTTTTTGGCATTTGTTTGTATCAAATAATTTATGGTAAAAACATTAAACTCCCTCAAACTCTTACTTTTTTACACTAAACCAAACCCCCCCTCTTCTAAAAGTGACACTAAACCCCCTTAAACTATTATATGTTATCACTTAACACCCCCCCCCCAAATTACATAAATGCCCTTATACAAAGTTGGATAAAAACACTAACTCCCCTCAAACTATCACTTTCTGTCACTAAACCCCCCTAAACTATCACAACTTGACACTTTACCCCCTAATTTATAAAAGGCCATTTATTTACAAGGACATTTATATAATTTTGGGGGTTAAGTGATAACATATAATAGTTTAGGGGGGGTTTAGTGTCGCTTTTAAAAGATGAAGGGGTTTAGTGCAAAAAAGTAATAGTTTGAGGGGGTTTAGTGTTTTTTACCCAATAATTTATAAATGAAATGAAATGTAAAGAAGTAACAAAAATATAAGTATTCTACTTTTTTTTGGAGAAGGATGATGATTTAAATAGTGGTGGTAGCGGCGGCGAGAGTGTTGACAGTGGAGAGGAATGATGATGAAGAAGAAGACAAGAGTTTCTAATTAATTGGTTAATAATTAATTTGTCTTTAAATGATTTAAGAGTTATTAATTATTATTAATTTGAGTTTAATGTTTTAATCATTAATTAAAAATAAAAAAAAATGGTGTGTATCAATAGAATAATTAATTTTTTTAGAAAGAATATTAGAGAGTAAAATGGTATATATCAATAGCAGTCCCCTAATTTTTATTGAACCCTATCTTTTAACCTTATTTCTTTTTCGCCCAAAATATATTTTTTAGACGATTTTATTCTTGTCCTTTTTTCCTCTTAAAAAATACCCAAATTTTATCTTCTCAATTTCATATTGTTAAACTAAATTTAAACTTAAATCAACCCAAAGTTAATTTAGAATTTAAATTAATATAAAAACTCAACTCTAGGTTGAAATCAAAATAGTAGAACCTTGGTTGGAGTTCTTAAATCCAAATCAAACTCAGCCTTTCACCATCACCGTGACCCTCCTCTCACAGCCGTGCAACTACCACCTCCAACCTCCGCACCCTCTTCGCTTCACACTGAGATATCCTCGAAAAAGGCAGACCCATTCCGATGAAAAATGGTGGCCAGAGAAGCAGACCCATTACGGATCTAAAAAAAAATGTCTCGAATAATTTCTATCTGAACAAAAATTAAACCTCTCCCTTCTTTCTCCCTTGTTTCCTCTCTATCCACAACACTTGTATATACACATACATGTAGCCATTGTTCTTCAATTACAGAGCACCCCATATCATGAATGTATAAAATTATAATCAATAAATCAAATATAATAATCTATCATCTAATCTCACAGACTTGTTTTTACAATATTGGATAAAAAAAATTCGATGAACTTTTTGTGAAGCTAATCAAGTCGAAGGGGTTGTTCGTTTTGGTCACTTAAAACTAAAAATTTGGAGCAAAAATTTTAAGCGGTAAATTTGCCCCTTAAATCTGAAAACTTAAAATACCATATTGTAAAATACTTATTTTACCTTTTTTAATTCTCATTTTACATATGATCTAAATGAACTAATAAGGATAAAATTGTCATATTAAAAAAAATCAATTTTCAAATGTGTTATATTCAAACAAACAACATTTTTTCAAATACAATTTTTGGAAGTAAACAAACAGTTTTTTCAGTTTCAGTTGTTTTATCAAATGCCACATAAATTGATGAATGAATACACATATACATACATGCATACACGTGTGTGTATATAAATATGTATAATCTCTATAAATTGGTAAATTAAACTCAGAATCACCACAAAGATCAAAATCGGAAGAGGATGAAAGATTTGATACAAACCATATTTAGGGTTCTTTTGATTCGAGTTTTGAGAATACAATGAGAATCTTAAATTTTTGAAAAAAAAATATTTTTATCTATGATATCTTGTCAATGTTTAGTTAGGAGAGAATATGATTGAAATACATGTAAATTATCAAAATATTTTTTATTTTATAAAATTAAATGATAAATCCTAATAATTTTACAAAGATAAAATTTATTTTTATTGTTAAGAATTATGGAAAGCTGTTGTATGTATTTAATAATAAAAAGAAAAAGTTTAATAACAAAAAAAAATTCTTTTAAAAAATATATATAAAAAATTTGTCTTGGTAAATAGAAATGATATTTTGATTTTAAGAGGTAATCTTACAAGAAAATCTAAAAGAGAATATTAAAGTAAGGGCTGTGTTATTTACACCTATCATTTCTGTCACAAACACCCCCCAAAGGTAAATTTCTAATTATTAACACCCCTTTAAGATTCACCTAATGAGAGGTGAGTGCAGATGCACACACTCACCCCACTTGGAGAGAGTTTGTTTGTAATAACTCGCCTAACATCAGGCAATAGATTAATGAAGTGTTTTTCAAATAAGGCCCGCCCTTATATGAAGAGAGTGTGTTGCTAAGTACTCACCTAATATCAAGCAATGGAGAGGGTGTTTGCAACAAATAAAATGATGTTAAAATGTGCTTTTAGTTAAATTTTGGAGAACGTGTTTGTGACAGATTTAGAGGGTGTAAATAACACCGCCCTAAAGTAATTCTCTATTTTCATCCATTTAAAAAAGAAGAGTTTCGATGAAATATCCAATTCCTAAAATAATGTATTACTAGCCTTAAAGCTAAACCAAATATCAAAATCGTTTTAGAATAAAATTTAGCATTTTAAGAATGATTTAAAACTCAAACGAAACCACTCCCACTAAACGTGGAGATTTGTTGTCGTGGGTTTTGGACCCCTTGCTAGGCTGCGCCTCTCTATCTCTAATGATTTTACTGTCTATTAAACAAGCTGGCGAGAAAAGCTGGTAAGAAAAGATGGGGCGAGGCGATAAGCATTAAAGAGAATTAAGCTGAAATTCAAGCTTGATTTCAAGGGATTCCCATATGAAGAGAAGAAACTAGCCTTTCTGAGAAAAGAAATTGGGGTTTTAAGGTAGAACATGAAGATTAGGGTCTCTTTTGGAAGAAGGGCGCATATGAAGAAGATGAAACAGGGGGAAGTGTAATTTGGTCAAAAAATATTATAAATTGATGGAAAGTAAACTTCCAACAGTGTTAGATTTTAAGAGGTCATATCTAATAAAAATTATTTTGGAAGGTTTTGTCAAATGCAGCTATTACTGTCAGGAGATGAGTTAATAAACCCCTTTTCTTTATTCCTTTCGAGATAAATCAGGGCCGCTGTTGCTGATCCAGGACGGCATATGAAGTACCAATTTCCCAAAGGGGGACCTGATGATATGACTTTTAATTCGAATCAAAATCCAACACAAGGCATAACAAGAACGACAGTTCCTTCAAAAATGTGCCTATAAAGCAGCAACACAACAAATATCAGCATAATGCCTCGAACATATATATCAGAAAAACGTCTCTAGAAAACCAGAAAAAGCAAAAGTTTGCCCAAAGTAGTCCATCAATAATCGAACTAGTACAACAGCAAAAAGGTCATCAGCCCCTTCGCCGGCGCCGCCTCAGCATTGGGAATTTCAATGGTAAAGCAAGTTTAACCATAGACAAAGTTCCCTCGCGAACAAGCTTACAACCCAAGTGTTCAAAGTGGGGGCGCAATTTGATTGAAGACATTCTTAAATCCCTGGCAATATCTGCTGGGTCAGTCTTGAAATCATCAGCAAAGAGGGTAAGCACCAAAATGTAGCTGATAACAAGATCCCTCTTCTCGTCCGAAAGCCTTTTTGAATCTGAATCCACAAACATATCAGAAAATTTCAAGGATAAGATGCTCGGGATCTTATGGTGCTTTGCAGAGGAGAAACCATCCATTGAGTGTTTATCCTTGAACTTGATAAGATGAGTAATGTATGAAAATATACAGGCTAGTGTCTGCTTCCACCCCTCATCCTGCAATATGAGAAACGGGCATATTACTAAAGACAATAAAGCAAAAGATAAGAAGGATCTAGTGCTAAAATGAAACCAAATAAAAATATGCATGAATCTTGATAGCCCGGCAAATAGAAAGAGACAGTGATCCAGCACCATCAAGGGTTTAAGAGCATGACCACTGAGAATATGTGAAAATATTAAAATAGGTATACGATGTGTTTAGCAGAGTGGACTACTCTTCTATGAAACAAGATTAGTGAATGGTGATGAATTTGAAATAAACAAAATGGACGGCCAAAAAGTAACTTACATGATTGTGTCTCATTCCTCACCATTTAAATCCAACTTCCACAAAAATATCTAGAAAGGAGCATTTGGAGCATAAAATAAAATTGTCCAAAGCTGTGCTTCAGAGATGCCCAAGAGCACGTACATACAAGGAGCAACACTTATAGAAACCAATGATGGATATTAAAAACTGTTCATGTTTATTGTTTTGTCAGAACCATATCACTCTATGATGAAATTCACACCATAGCATGCAGTGCTTTTCACAGAAAAAATTACTTCTCTTTCCCGCTTTAATCTATGTTTGCATAGCAGAAATTACAGCAGTAGATTCTGATATATCATAAACCAAGCAAATCATATTCTCAAGTACATTAGAAAGGAAATTACAGGTAACTAAAATGCCTACCTTGATATGCTCCAACTTATGAACTCTGTTACAGACAAAGCTTGGGTAAACATTGGGTTTCACTTCTCCTCCTGCTTGAGAAAGCTCATAAATATCTAAGAGGTAATCCCACTCTCCTTTCAAAATAATCTTGTCCAGTGGGTAAGCCATTTGAGGTGTAGTAGCAGACATATCATAAGGTGGGATATTACGAGCATCGCTAGTAGTATCAGCAACTTCAACAGCCTCCTTGTTTATTTTTTGGTCCTCTAATTTTTTGTCTAGATACTCCTGAGATTTTGGATCTTGTTTTTGATGTAGAGAGTCCATTTTTTTAACCTGCAATATAAAATATAAAATATAACTTATGAAATACATCACAAATTCCCTCGAAACATTGATGGAAATTATCAAAACAGCTTATATTTAATAGCTGATGATATTTCTGTGACACAAATGATAAAATCTAGATACTATCTTAGTTGCTCACATCCTAGACAATGTAGTGTGCGCATGCAAATCAATACGGATCAACCATTTGAATGGGCCTCAAAAACAAGTCCAAAGAAACGCTTCAAACAATGGCAAACTATAACAATTTTCCTCAATACGATAAGTAGATAAATTCATTCACCAATTACCGAACATAACTAAACGAAGATCTAGATTCTAGAGAGCTACAAAGAGAAGAGAGCTATGTCTGTCTTGAATCTTGATGAAACCATTTTTTCAACATTTTATACAATAAACAAATAAAAAGTGGGCATACCTTTCTTATAGTCTTTTTTGTTGAATACATCAATGTCAGATCTTTTATTTTCTCAGCCTTCTCTTGCTGAGTCAGTTCTCCCTTTGAGATCTCCGAAACTTCATTGCCAGTCAACCCTGCTTCCGCAACTCTTGGTTCTAACCTAAAAATCTGCCATCAAACAAATGTCAGGCAGCAGGTTGGTTCTCCTGCTACATTCAAACCTATGTTGCAGTCCCCAGTAGAACAGAAGTAACAAGTAAATTACATAAATGCACCAAACAGTAAAAGTAAAACAAAAACAACAGATAAAGAGAAGGAAAAAAAATAGATAAAGCAACCAAAAGCCATTTAAAGGGATAGTGGAAGAGGTGTACAGGGCAGTGCAAGAAGCCCAAGGCCCTTAAGAGACCTTGATAGGCCAACTTCAAAAATATAAGAAATCCAAAAAGTACTTTGACCACAAAATAACCAATACACAATGGTGCTCACCCCTGCAACTTAGGCCTGTAGAGAGAGGCAGCTTGAGGACTTTAAAAACTCCCAAGTAATCCCCAGACGCAATGGGAACATATGACCTTGCTATGGATGAGAAGTTAATTTATTTTTTTTGTTACTACTTAGTAGGAACAGAATGTCTCTACTATCGTTAAACCAGGGAAGAGTACAAAACATTCTGCCGAAGGAAACACGGAAAAATAGAAGAAGGTTGCGTTTGACGCGCAAAATAAGAAGGTGGGATAGGATAACTTTATCCTATTCCATGTTTAGTGTTCGTCGGGATTGGATATCCGGACGGATTATTTATCCCACCAAAGCTTCTTATCACGCCAAAAGAGGGATTAACGAATCTCACCTAAGAGGTAGGATTGTTTTATCCTGTCCGGATGAGATTAAATAATTCTATTCAACTCTCTAATCTGACGCGTCAAACACACCCGAAAAGTATACCCAAATCCATATTTACACTACTAAAATCTATCCTATCCTCTCCAACAAAACATTAAACAAGAAAAATCCCACAAGTGCATAGAAGATGAACAGTCCCTGTAGCTGTAGACCAAACAAAAAAGGCACTACTAAAATCTATCCTATCCTTTCCAACAAAACATTAAACAAGAGAAATCCCACAAGTGCCTAGAAGTTGAACAGTCCCCATAGCTGCAGACCAAACAAAAAATCACTATTGATGATACAAGGGCAAATTAACACAAATTTTCGAGCTAAAGTGATAATTACAAGTGCAAAGTTAAGCTTCATCATAGGTTCTCAGCATTCATGAACATATACATACCCATCAAATTATTTCTAAAACTAATATTATCTTCCACCATATAACTTCAAAGCAATCAAAAATAGCATCATTACTAATCAATCCCAATCATAGTATAATTCCGACATGCTAAACAATTGGATTTTTTGTAGCTTATTTAAATACCCAACACTGCTAAGAGTCAACATACAATTTACCTTATTGGCGGAAATTGGAACCATCTTAAGCGTCCTCGTAGCTTTATCTACAACACCAAGAGCATATGAACAGACCTGAGCTGCGGTTGCCTCGCCTGCGTAATTGGTACCAACAAAATCCACTTGACTACTACTATTATTAGGGCTCACAACGAGCTGCAATCGGTTGCTTCGTTTTACATGCCTAAAAACCCCAACCCTTGGCTGCGATTGGGGTGAATTAGGGCAAGGATTGAATCCAGAAGGGAAATAACCAATGAAAGGGGAGATTTTGTCAGGGTTTTCGCTAATAGTTTCTATCTTAAAGTCAATTTCATCCGAATGTGTATTCAAATGACTACTTCCCCCAATTTCCATGAGAGTATTTTCTTCTTCAGTCTTGGTTTTCATTTTGTCTCTCTTCTTCCTTTTCTTTTTCATTTTCCTCATATGTTCTTCTTCGTCTTCTTCCATGGAAGTTCGAATTTCGTTGTCCTCTTTCTCGGCGTCTTCTATAGAAAGGCTTTGTTGGAAGACTTTCTTCTTCGTCATGTTTGAAGCCTACACTACTGAAGAGGTTAAACCCTAATGTCGCCAAACTCACAGTATAGAAAGCGCAGCACTGCAGCAGTAACCTTTGAAAATTATATTATATATATATATAAAAGAAAAGAAAAATAAATTAAATAAGTCCAACGATCCATCTCAAATTAAGTATATTCACTCTTAAATTGAAAATTTTAATTAAAATAGATTTGTGTTTTAAGGTGTATTATGCGGTGTATTTCTATGTGTATTTACTTAGAAATATATTGCATATATATAGTAAATATACACCTTAAAATATAAACTCACTTTAATTATGATTTTCAATTTGTAGTTAATATGTTAAATTTGAGATGGATTGAGTTTATTTTTATTTTATTTATTTCTTTTTAATATATATATATATTTAAAAATTTAATTGTACATGGACAATTAAAATAAAATTGTAATGCGAGTAAAGATTAATTGAGATGCTTAAAAATTGATTGGGACACCACTTAGTACTCTGAGCTTCTACTTATATCTTATCTTCTTACTATTAAATGCTGGATTCTCTTTATTCTTATACTTTTCTGGTTGTTGTTCGGTTGTTTGGAGAAGTAGATGCTTCTTCTATATATGTGACTAAGAGGAAATATGTGGTCAGAACTCCCAGAGCAGGTCTGGAGCTATACTTTTGTCACACCAACTCTGACATTACTTTTTCATGAATTCCGATACATTAAATGCAGTTGGTGTGTGATGGGAGTTATGTGCCTTCTACAGAGTAGGTGGGAGTCACTCATACTTCTACCAACCACTCTAATAGAGTGGTTAAGCGAGAGGAGTTTCAAAACTTGCTAAAAGAGTTCTAGAGCACAAGCTCTACAATTTATTGTACGTAATTAACTTTCGAGCGGGCGTACAACTTATGAGGGGCTTTACGCTTATATTGATTAACCGTAAATTAAATATATTTCAATCTTTTAAATAATTAGAAATGAAAGATTCCTACAAGAAATGAAAGATTATTCAAATATAAAATGATAAAGAAATTTTGATTTATATAAAAGAAAATAAGAATGAAAGATTATTCAAATATACAGGGTAACCCACATGGATAAGCGTTGTGACATGGCAAAAAATCCCCCGCCAGTTTTGATGCTAGAGCTCTAATGGAATCAGATCTCATTTGGTACTTATATAGGTCCTCCCTAATGCAAAGAGAATATCCTCCAAGACCTAACTCTTCTAAACCTGCATTACTCTGCTAAAGCAGCCCTGAGCGCGCATGTGTCAGAGTAGGTAGAAAAAGTATAAGCGCTTGGCAGAAAGGACAATAGTAGGTATACAGAGCACCATTACTACCTTAAATGCATGCTTTGCATTTAATGCTCCAAATTTAGGGGATAAGCAATGTCAGAGATAAGCATGCTCAATCAACCATTGCAATGATGAAAACTCAAAGCTAACTGCTCCCAATTTGTAGACATGCTTGCTCCCACACTGTATATATGAAGCATTTACTTTGTTACAACCACCAAAATTCTGAGCATTTAATAGACTTAATCAAGCCATAACAAAAGATATTTCACTCTTATAACATTTTCTACCTTTTTTCAATAAGTCTACTAAGCCCATTAGAACTTACAAATTTGACTCCAGTAAATAGTTAATGAAGAGATATACCTCCAATATCCTCTATGATAATAACACTAGCAAAGAGTTATAACACATTTGAAATTAGAGTTACACTCTATATTATTATCACTACATAAAAGGCTCTAGGAACTTTAAGCTCATTTACATAAGTGGAGTATGTCATATCACTAAGAGTTGAACATTCTCTATAACTCTTTTGTAACGTTCATTTATTTCATAACTATATCATATCTTTGCGGACGTGTCATAATCACTACCAACTTATCATTCTTGTTATCAAAGCAATTAACATTGACTGAATGGTTAATTATCTTTCCTAAATTTTTATACCAACAATTTTAATTGTCGAAAAGCTAAATTTGATTCTTGGCTACTTGATTGTTAATATTTAATTATGTTTATCTTTTAAGTAAAATTGTTAAAATTAGTTATTCTTGTTATTTTGATTATACTATTAGAGTCTTATAGCATCATTTTCTACCGTACTATCAATTTTAATGCTATGACGTACTTTAGGGCCTTATAATAACAAAGCTTTACCGCTCTAAAATTCACTAAATATTGAAGATGTGTTTAATAAAAAAAAATTTGAATAATTAGACAGTCAAATTTATGAGTCGTAAAAAAACTCCGCTCTATAAACAAATTATCTCCTAGTAATTGAACCATAGCTTCGTGCTAAACAGAAAATAAAAAATGAGATTGGGTACGAGCATGAGTATGAGTATGGCCTTGAACTTGAACCTAGGCATTTGTGCTTAAATTTCATATCTACAATGGCAGAATTGACATAATTAATTTTGAAGGTTTGCTAAAATTTGGGAAGATCTTGGAAATAGTATCTCCAAAAATTTAGTGAAAAAATGGGCCTTCACATGGGCCTCTATAAAAACTGTGCCGGTATTTTACTATTCTATTGAAACCTCAGAAGAAAAAAAAATTGAAATAAGTCAATAGATTAGATAGAAAGAAAGAAGAGTAAAATGACTGAAAACGGCTGCATCTACAGGTACAGCAGCAGAAGAAGAAAAATAAATAAATATTTCCCTTTCGATTAACTGAAGAAGTTACTTATCAACTGAAGAAGCTCTTTTCTTCCTCTTCACTCGTCACATATTACCAGCTCTGCCATGTTTCTGCTCTTTTAGCTCTCTGCCTCATTTTTAGGTAGGCTGACAGTTTCTCTCTAGGTTTCACTCTTTTGCTTTAAAATTTAGCAATCGCTTCCATGTTTGAATTTCAGGGTATGTTATTATTATTATTTCATGGTTTAAATTTTGAGTGTTTTGATTTGATCGAAATTCGCTTCTTCCGATTGATTTTGTTCTATTTTTTCTAGATACGTTATACGTCCAGTCTTTAATCATCTGCTATTTAGGGTTTTAATTAGTTGGAGGGTTCAATTTTCGTTAGCAGTGGTTGATTTTAGTAGATTTTCTTTTGCTGTTTGAGATTTGATCGTTCTGCTTTTCCGTTTGGCAATTACTAGTAGTTTATATTATTATTATTATTAGTAGTAGTAGTAGTAGTAGTAGTCAACTTGCACGACACACTTTCCATTTACTCACCTCCTTTTTTTTACTTGTTTTTATTATTGACTTTGCCAATTTGGATTGAAGGTTGGTACTTTATTGATCGGATTATCTCTTAATTGAAACTTTTATGATTTTTTGAAATTATGCCTTTCGCCTGTTTGATTTTGTTTGTCAACGTTCTCTACTTTTGATAAAAGTTGATTAAGCTTCAGTAGCAGTGGGATGCTGAAGTCCATTTGAAATTCTTAAAGAGGCCTTTTTCAATAACAAAACCTCGACGAGTCATCGAATCTGATATTGACTGCTTCATGTGCGTATACCTAATTCCCAACTTCTCCGGCACATCTAGATAAGGTTCAACCGCCGAGGCTCCACAACCATTGTTTGCATTGGATGAGGCATTTAAGGGCTTCTGAGAATGGTGAGCTTTAAACCAAATATCACTAATATTGTCTCAGTAGGTTAGGAGTACATGTACCAATGCATCATCATGCTACTTATAAGAAAAACAATGTATATATAACAGTCGATGGAGATTGCTGAGCTTCTCGTATCACCATGGGATTAAGCTGGAGCCATTATGTCATTCACATGAAGTGATTTCGTAATGAGCTACAAACCATATTCTAAGAATATGAATAGAAGGGATTCAAATTTTTTTTTTTCAAATATGTATTACTTTCATCATTTTATCTATTTTAGGTTGTTCCTGCTTCTTGTACTTGCTCAACCCTTGAGTAACCCGAGACATTATGGATATTGGGAAGCTCAAAAGTAGTGCCACTTTTCTTATCAGATTATCAGCATAATACACTTCTTTGTTGGCCACATAGGTATGCAAATTGGGCTATTCTTCAGTCAAGCAAACAACCTTAACTTAATGGAGGATTGGTTTTTTTAGTGGAAATATACCTTTGAGTCAACTGGCTTATTGGAAAATTACGGCACAGAACTGGATACCCTACAACTTCTGTATTGTAAGGCTGAATTATGACGGGAAGATGGTGGCTTAGGTCATCAAAACAATTTGTTCACATTTCAGAGCTAAAGACTTGTGAATAAAAAGATACAAGTGCAAGCTTATTTGGTGTGGCTTATTGTTGTCTGTTGTATTTGAACTCTATCATTTGCCATAATCACTAGCATGCTTTCCTATGCTATATGCTCTAAAATTTTCTCCAGAAGGATTTTAAATATTTTGTAACATGTTAAAATTCCTCTCTCAGATACGATTTCTTTGCTCCCAATCTCCTGTACTGTATTTTTTGTGAACTTCAAAAGATTTCATAGGTAGAGGTTTTTGACGTAAAGGAAACAGAAACCTGAAAATGGAATGCTGGGATTGGAAATTATGGCTGGGCCCATGATAATTTAGTGAAAGAAGAAAATAGAAGTAATGCATGCTTGGATTTGTTAACAAGTCTAAAAGTGTTTTGTGTTATGCTATCTCCAATAATGTGTAAAACTTCAATGTTCTACCTCTAATTTGGTACACAGAATGAAGTTTGATTGTGCTAGTCATTTTCATTTATCACTTGGAAGCTGCTATCCCTTTAATGTAATTTCAGTGATCTTGCAGGACTCTCTTAAACTGGTGTAGTTTTTGTGATTGGACTTACAGAGAAAGACAGGCTGAGGAGTGAGAACATCAACTCATAAAACCATCTGAATTCGTTAATTTAGGCACATGGATCAAGGTAATGAGCTTCCCTTGAAGACGTTTTTTTCCCTTGATTCTCCATTCTTTGAATATATCTATATGTTTTGAGTGTTTACCATTGTGATTCTTGATGCTATATTCCAAATTCTAAATTCTAAATCTTAGATTCTTAGGATCTAATGTTGAGAGCTGATAATGCCTTAAAGTGCTTTCACGAGTTTATGGAGAATTTTGCCAATATGCATAAATCTATTCTAAAATACTTTGTTAAAGTGATTGAAAATGGGAAGCCACTTTATCCTTCTTTGTTAGCCGATATAAAGCACCCTCATAGGATCTGGGTTATGTGGGTTTGTCACCATTTTTCCTTTTCAATTTTTGTTGTGTTGAGTTTGGAGCTGGTTGCTTTGATGTGTCATACGATCCTACATAAAAATAATGGGTCATGTGGATATGGTTATTGGTTAGCCTCTGGTGTAACCGACTTATAATTGTTGAACATGTATTAAGGCTTATACTTAATACTCCCTCTGACCCAAATTATGAGTCCTTACGAGTCCATGTTCGATTTCTCACTTTTGTTAAGGATATACTACTATCAACATAATCAACAGTTGCTAACTTGTTTACTATCGTGAAATATGGTACATCGAATATACCCCTCAATGGAAACTGGACTCCTAATTTCGCATTCCCCAAAAAGGTGGTAGACTCTTAATTTGGGACATAGGGAGTAGTAATTATATGAGTTCTAGTGAAACCCAAGGCCTTCATGAGAAGCGTAAGATTGCTATTAAAAGTATGTGCGAGAGGGGCATAAGAATGTTGGTGTGTGCAGGGCTTTTACAAGATGACAAAGAGAACGAGAACAGAAGTTATAACCTTATTGGAGACATGGAGGATAACCAACTGGGAATGTTTGACAAACCCCTTCCTTGCTGTGGATGTGGACTAGGATGGTTTTTGTGAGTCTCTCTCTCTCTCTCCCTCCCTCTCTCTCTCTCCCCCTTCCTCCCTCCCTCATGAATTCACCTTTCTTTGCAGTTTTTTGTTTGGATTTGTGTTCCCATTGATGTGGTACTATGCCACAATTCTTTACTTTGGAAAGTACTATCACAAAGATCCCAGAGAACGATCTGGACTTGCTGCTAATGCTGTAGCCGTAAGTGTTCATCTACATATCTATAATCTATATTGGTGATTCCTGCTGCTGTTGCTACTCAAAAGCATTAAATTTGAGCTAACACATTCATTCACAATAAGCATGGGCTAGGGAAGTACTCTGAACATGCTAATTTACGTAAAAGAGTTCAAATAATATCGCTGACATGAATCCTTTAACTGTAAATATGGCTAGGGCTGCATTTATGGGTTACCGGTAGTATGTGAATTTTCTTTAGCTCTTCCTGATGTATATTGTTGCTACTGAACCCTTAAAATTTCACACTTTTTCTTCCAAGTTTCAATGTTGAAACTCCCTTGAAGGTTGGTTTTAATATTTATCAAGACACAAAGTAATACCACAAATAGGGCATGATAAATCCACGAGTTTGTCATAACTAGCACCAGTTTTTCTATTTATACATACAGTGGAGCTGTATTTGACAGTTTATGTCCTTTATTTTAAGGTACAAAGTTTCCAGAGTTCTTGCAATTCCAACATTGAAATTGTATTTTTTATCGTGAATCCCCTGTACTTGTGCACAAACACATAAATCCCCCCTTTTGTCATGTTAATTCTGAATGTTATAATAATTGCAGGCTTTGATATGTACAATAGCAGTGCTGATCACAGTAGCCATTATTTATCTTTAGTCTCCCATTTGGCGACCTTCACGAAAGAAAATACTGAAGCTGATATATTTGCTGATAAAGCTGCCATATAATCATACTCAACTGATGAGCATTGTTCCGCAAAAGGTTAGCCAATTTGTAAAGACTGACGTTTCTTAGTTTCTATGTGGTGTTGTGCATATATTGAATTTGTATGATGCAACTCTTACTGTTAAACCACCCTCCTCTTTCACTGGGAGGTTTATGGTACATAAAACTGTTCGGTAATGTTAGAAAACTTTATTTCACTGGCATCTAGCAGCAGCTTTGAGGAACTCCCAGGAGTTTTTGTGATGTCCCAAACTACGAGTCCAACTTTGTTTTCTGAACATGATTTTTTTTCTTAAAAGGAGGAAGGTCAAGTCTCTTCCCTATACTACAATAATAACGAAAACCCCCCCATTCCGGATGAAATTCGAACTCCGGACCTCACCTGAATTTGGGTGGGTACCTTACTAACTAGGCTAGCCCACTCGCTCTTGTAACATGATTAACTAGTTAAATTCTTCGCATTTGATTACTGGGAATTAGCAACTTTTTCTCTACACATGTCAAAATGCATCCTAAGCGTTGATTTTATGTACAATAGATCTATTACTGAAGGGTTTGGCCTATCTTTAAAGGGATTTTTATACCCAAATTTGCTTACTGCAACTTTACCCCTATCATTATTTTGTTCCAAGCATAAAATTTTATTTGTATGGAGCTAACGGGTCTTGAAGGGCATGTCCTCAACCTATGAAGGATTTGTTTCTTATGGTTGGGCCAATATATTTTTTATTTTTTTTAAAATAGATGATGCGTGTGTCCAGTAAAGAATGTGCTTGCACATGCATCACGTATGTGTAATGTTAGTTAACAAGAAGAATAACATCCTGTTGATGATTATTTGATTATAGAAATTAAAAATTTATAAAACATCTTGTTTTACTATAGTTTCACAAACCGTGAACATTGGAGCTATGATGGGGTTGGTAATGACGTCAATATATTTTCCAAATTAGTTGTGCACCATGGTGTGAGTGCTACAATGTTTTTATTTATTTGGTTTCTGCCTTAATATATATAATGGCATTAAAAGAAATGGGCGTTCTTTAAAATGCATTATGAAGGGCACAAATGTTGAGATAAAGAATGCTCACTTCTTATTCGAGGGGATTGTATTTGCATTTTGAACCTAAAATTGTATGTTGAGAGTGTTTTATATGCAATTGCAATGTGGATAAATGATTTAGGATTGTTATATTTATTATTCTGTATAGAAAATTATTTATGTGAAGGAGAAATTGTTTTAATGAACGTAGAGCAATATTAAATGATCAAATGTGCATAACAGATTATTATAAACAAAATTGGAAAATACATATAAAAAGGGAAATCCTAATCTATATATGTTTATTCGGTGGCACTCGGTCTTTCAACTTTTTAAAAAATTAATTGTAATTGCTTCAATAAAATGAAAATGTTTGTTTAACATGAAATATGTTAAAACAATGTTATTTGTTAGTTAATGTGAATAGAGGGAAAAATCAGTGTAAGAGAGCTAACTTTACGTTATTTTTTTTGGCAAGGAAATGGGTGAGAATTAACTCCATGATATGGGGGCAAACTGATTAACGCACACTCTTTGCGCCAACAAGTAATTGGCGTAGAAAGTTTGAATGTGAATGTATGTGTGGGTGGTATGTGGTTGGCAAACTGTGACTTACGTATTCTTACCTACCTTTTACTTGCTCAACAAGCGGTTGAGTAATTGCAATAGCTAAAATAAATTAAAAAATTGACTTGGGCGTAGACATAGTTATGAAAGTGAGCGACAGAGATAAAGACTTAGTACTGTGCTTTTTCCTATCGTTATTAATTAAAAGTGGTGGATGGACAGAGACTAAACAACGCGTATCTTACGAATTGAATGAAATATAATTTATATATATATATATATTTATTTCTAATTTTTATATAAAAATATTTACTTGGACAAAGACGTCATGAATCGTGATATATGTCTTACGCGGGAGCTGTTGCGGGTTATTAGTAGTAGTTTAGTACTAATACTATAATGTACTTATTTTTATTTTAATATTATTATAATAAAAAATATTTTTATACTTATCCTTAGAATAAATGATATCATTTTTTAACTATTAGCTTGTGGGACAAAGTTTTAATTTAAGGATCAACTTTTAATTTGGAGAACATTCGACACTTTTATTTTTTGATTTTTTTTACGTGTTCTTCTCAGTATACTCCTTTATATTTTGTTTCGTTGTTTTTGCTGTTTTGAGACAGTTAGACACACATTTTACTATTTTCATTTTTAGATATATTGTATTAATTGTTTTTAGAAAGGCATATTAAATATTATCATTTCAAATATATTATATTTTTTATCAGTTTAGACATATTAAATTTGTTATCATTTCAGGCATATTAAGTTGGCTTTTCTTTTTTAGACATATTATTATTATGTTGTATTAGTTGTTTTTGAGTGATAACTGCTTTTTAAGGGATTTGAAGATGCTCTAATAGTGTTGTTTTATCGAGTGGTTTGTTTTTTTATCATTCTGAATAATGAGTATTATTCACTTGTAGATGTATGGAACTTTTATTAGGAAGTTTATTGGTTATGAGTTGCGTCGGTTTCTTTGTATAATATTAATGAGTTACCCGATTTTTAAATTATTTCGTACGGGCGAAGTGTTTTAATAAGTAACTTAAATAACCAACTATATAGTTTATACATTCATCTAACTGCTTTGTATTTCTCGCTTGAACCTTATCTCCACTTTGAGAACATGTTTTGTCTTCTTATGTTTTTTAAAATTTGTAGTATTTTACCTATCAAATTTTGTAAATATATGATTAAGATCACCACTTCAATTTAGCAATGTTGGCCAAGCAAATATGGAGGCTGCTTACAAAGCGAGACACGCTGGTATCAAAGATTTTTAAGGCTCGGTATTACCCCAACAACTCTATTCTTACCACTCAAATGGGGCATAACCCGAGCTATATGTTAGAAATTTTATGCAATTTTAAATATAAAAACTGATATAATATGAGACCGAGTCCTGTGATAACCACAATTTCTTTAAAACAGTTACGTCGCCTTTCGGGTTGTGCTTAGAGACTACTAAACGACGCCTGTTTCCTAGGATAAAACGATAATTCAGTAGTACTTTAGCACGTAAGCACACTGATCGAATTGAAAATGCTTGAACTTACCACCGGAGAATAGAACCTACTGTCTAGAGAGGAGATGAAAAACAGGTGTATAGAGGATTTCAAGATTTGGATTGTGTGTGTATGGTCATTAATTCAAATTAGTTTCTCAAAAACTGACAATTTAAGTGAGATAAATGCATGAGTTCAAAATTCAAATTGAAAAAAATTAAATTTTCGGGTGCAAAACTTAGCTTGCGCAAAGCTCGCTTTTCGATCCGCAATGATTTCAGGCTTATTTCGGTCCGTGATGGTTTCAGGCTTATTGCGATCCGTGATTTGCACCCCCTTATGCGCCTGTGTGCACGAGAGAGAGTCTCTTATCTTGAATCATTCAATAAGGTATTCCCATGAGCTTAGTTATAAACCTATAGAATTTTTTCCATCTTTCCTATGTGGGACTTCTCACTTTCATTGCATTTTTTAATTTTAACTTGCTCACTTTGGGTGACAATTTCTCATTCACCACTTAACCATTTTGAGCATATAAATACACGATTTCGATGTACTCACGTAGGAGAACACAAATATATTAAGAACTTTCACAACCGAGTGCAAAGTCTTATTACAATTTTGCCCTTAAAATGGTAGAAATTGTGTTTTCTAATACCCATTTTCTAACACTATATTTGGCGATCGTTAATGGCGACACAGAATCTTGTTCTTGATTGGGCTCGATTATGTGTGGGCTCTAGCAATCGAATTCAAATTTGGGGTGACTCATGGTTGAATGATGAAGTTAACCCGTATTTGGAAACCCCAGTACATGAGGGATTGAAAATCGCTACGGTGGACATATTAAGGGATAGCTCCTCGAATCAATAGGATATGGTGCTTATTAATGAATTTTTCTCGGAGTGAGAACGAACGCGTATATTTTCTATACCTCTTTCGAACAGTCAGCGTGAACACAAGAATTTTTAGGCTTGGGATAAAAAGGTATGTACACAGTTAAGAGTGGTTATTACCATGCCATATCCATGTACCAACCAACATACTCGGCACCAATAATGAATTGGAATTCAGATAACTGCCTTTTATGGCAACAAAATGCATATAATAATTTTCATGTGCTTCTGGCTTGTCGTTTTGCTAGAAGAGTCTGGGCGGTCTTTTCATGTGGGGATAGACTTAGCTCAAATGCCTCGTTAGTAGAGTGGTGGAATGAAGCCAGACGCACATTTTCGAAAACAGGTTTAGAGTTAGCGGGTATGGTGATGTGGGGCCTTTGGCATAATAGGAACACACAAAATTTGGAACGCCACCTCTCATAACCCCGCACGTATAGTTTATGAGGCTCAAATTGCCCTTGCCTAAAGGAAACTAGTCAAAAAAATTACAAACCAGAATCAAGCAGATACATCTAACGTCTCAACGCCCAAGTGGAAGAAGAAAAGCCGGATCCAAGGTGGTTGAAATACAATGTGGTTGCGAGTCTGTTTATTCATCAGGGTAAAGTGGGGTTTGGCCGTGTTGTTAGAGTAATGCTGGCCACTTTGTTGCGGGAATTCATGGTGTCATCTGTTGGAAAAAATGGTTTTGAAATCTTTTTCTTAACCATTTTGAGGGTAATTTTTAAATAGGGTTTCACACTCGATTGTGAAAATAAATTATAGATTCGTGTTCTTCTCCGTGAGTACATCGAGATCGTATATTTGTTTGCTCAAAACGGATTTGGGCTGAATGAGATATTGTCACCCAAAGTGAGCTACTTGAGATGGAAAATAAAATGGGAAATATTAGTACCACGTTGAAACTTTGGGAAAACATTTATGAGTTTATAAAGGATAACCTTTCACTAGCTCATAAGCTTTTAAGAAAAATAAGGCTCTCTCTCGCGCACTCAGGCGCAGGAGGTGCAAATCACGGACCGAATTTGGCTTGATAAAGGCTTGGCTTGTGTGCGGACACGAATGTCGCTCCGTCATGTTTTGCACTTAGAGGTTTTCAGTTCATTTATTTTCCTTAAGAATTGCTCTTAATTAAAAGATTTCAAATTTAATTAAAAAAACGGTTTTGTTTAACATTAAAAAACGGTTTTGATTAATGAAAAATTAATTATAAATCTCATCCCCCTTGTATAAATTGGAGACCTTATTCCACACACCTCTCTTCACGAAATTCTCTCTTGCTCTCTCTAAAATAAATTTGTTTTGGTGGTGATCAAGTTCATACACAATTTAAGTTCGTTCCGCGAGTGACACCAAAATGCTAAAGGTAAACACTCTTTGTACCATTTCATCCTGGGAGACAAACGCCATAACAAACCTCAAAAGCAATGCGGGAGGCGGCGAAATTGTTTTAAGGAGATCGTGTGATACACGAGACTCAGTTTTACATTTTGTTTAAATTGTTAATTTCCACATTTTCGCTAACATCTTATGGGGTAATTATGATCTGACAATGGCGAAAGCCCTAAGCATGAAATAGGCACTTTATTGTATCAAAGATATAGGTTAGAGGAATATAGTTATAGAAGCAGATTAGCAGCTTACAGTTAATGTTGTAGTTAGGAATTCTGATGATGCCTCTCCTTTTGGCATGATAATTGATGACTTTAAGTCCTATTTGACGGGCATAAATCAGTGCTATGTGTTTTTTGTTTGAAAATCAGTGAATGTAGTAACTCACAATTTAGCGAGGGCTGCTAATTCTTTAACTGGTCGAAATGTGTGGGTGAGTACTCGTCCTCGAATTATTTGCGATGTTCTGGCTGATGATTTAATTTAATAGAATCTTTTATTTTAAAAAAAATTATGATGAATATATTTATTATTAAATGGTCAGGTAAATATATTTAGATTTTGTTAATGGGTAGCTCAATTTCTAAAGAAGTTCGATGGGCTTAGTGTTTTAAAACCAGTTTACCCATGTTAGCATCATTTTTCTGCCCCATT